>CM065723.1:70624811-70632311 GCA_033310375.1 Conus canariensis
TATGGGCTCCTGATTCAGAAGGTCTTTAGAGCCCTCATCGAACGGTTCACTGTCACTACAGTCATTAGGCCCTGGGACTTTATAGCCCTGATCTAACGGTTCATTGCCGCTACGGCCATAGGCTATAGGACTTTATAGCCCTGATCTAACGGTTCACTGTCATTACAGTCATTAGGCCCTGGGACTTTCTAGCCCTGATCTAACGGTTCACTGTCACTACAGTCATTAGGCCCTGGGACTTTATAGCCCTGATCTAACGGTTCACTGCCACGACGGCCATAGGCTATAGGACTTTATAGCCCTGATCTAACGGTTCATTGCCACTACGGCCATAGGCTATAGGACTTTATAGCCCTGATCTAACGGTTCACTGCCACGACGGCCATAGGCTATAGGACTTTATAGCCCTGATCTAACGGTTCACTGCCACTACGGCCATAGGCTATAGGACTTTATAGCCCTGATCTAACGGTTCACTGCCACGACGGCCATAGGCTATAGGACTTTATAGCCCTGATCTAACGGTTCACCGCCACTACGGCCATAGGCTATAGGACTTTATAGCCCTGATCTAACGGTTCATTGCCACGACGGCCATAGGCTATAGGACTTTATAGCCCTGATCTAACGGTTCACTGCCACTACGGCCATAGGCTATAGGACTTTATAGCCCTGATCTAACGGTTCACTGTCATTACAGTCATTAGGCCCTGGGACTTTCTAGCCCTGATCTAACGGTTCACTGTCACTACAGTCATTAGGCCCTGGGACTTTATAGCCCTGATCTAACGGTTCACTGTCACTACAGTCATTAGGCCCTGGGACTTTATAGCCCTGATCTAACGGTTCACTGTCACTACAGTCATTAGGCTCTGGGACTTTATAGCCCTGATCTAACGGTTCACTGCCACGACGGCCATAGGCTATAGGACTTTATAGCCCTGATCTAACGGTTCATTGCCACTACGGCCATAGGCTATAGGACTTTATAGCCCTGATCTAACGGTTCATTGCCACTACGGCCATAGGCTATAGGACTTTATAGCCCTGATCTAACGGTTCACTGCCACTACGGCCATAGGCTATAGGACTTTATAGCCCTGATCTAACGGTTCACTGCCACTACGGCCATTACGCTATGGGACTTTATAGCCCTGATCTAACGGTTCACTGCCACTACGGCCATATGCTTTATAGCCCTGATCTACCGGTTCACTGCCACTACGGCCATTACGCTATGGGACTTTATAGCGCTAGTAGATCCTGTCTATACGTGTCATTTGTTCACGCATTGTCTATCCTCTTCTTTTCGTTGTTGTTGTTGTTTGCTTTACTTGGGGTTTTTTTTGTTTGTTTGTTTGTTGTGTGTGTGTGTGTGTATGTGTGTGTGTGTGTGTGTGTGTGTGTGTGTGTGTGTGTGTGTGTGTGTGTGTTGTTGTTGTTGTTGTTGTTGTTGTTGTTGTTGTTGTTCTGTTCAGTGGTACCTTCTATTCCCTCTCAACCCTTCCAGTGTCAAAGTAGCCATAACACTGCAACAAAGTTCGGCGTGGATGCTGCATTGCTGCACCACCTCAGTTTGTGCCACTGTCATCATGATAGATGTATTGTGTGGAAGATAAATCACGACCAGGCGTTTAAAGTACAATTTCTTGCTTCATCCTACACTAAAGGAGACGCGAAAGAATACCTTTACAAATAGTGAAGTTCGTTGAATTAAGCATTTAAAGAGAGTTACGGTGCTGTGAAATATGGGTCTTCTGGAACACATGGTATCGACAGAATTTATAGCGTTACCCCACGCCCCTCATTCTGTCCGAGTATCGAAACCATACAGGGAGCAACCAACATCTTCGTATGGCAACTCACCGGAGGAAACACTGCCCCGCTGCTGAGCTGTTTCGGTGATGTTCAGGGGGTACCTGTTCTGGGTCAGACAGCACAGAGCTTACCAAGCCTCCTCTCATTCTGACCACAATAATGATTGTGCAGCTGCAGAGCCAGCGCTAGTGGGAATCCAGCCATATTCTTCAAGATACGCGTAGGCAACACTCGTTAACAAAGACATTCACGTTAGTGAGAACCCAACCATGTTCTTTAAGAGCCGTGTTGGCAACACTTGTTAACAAAGACGTTTATGTTAGTGAGAACCCAACCATGTTCTTTAAAGCCAAGTTGGCAACACTTGTTAACAAAGACGTTTACATTAGTGAGAACCCAACAATGTTCTTTAAGAGCCGTGTTGGCAACACTTGTTAACAAAGACGTTTACATTAGTGAGAACCCAACAATGTTCTTTAAGAGTCGTGTTGGCAACACTTGTTAACAAAGACATTCACGTTAGTGAGAACCCAACCATGTTCTTTAAGAGCCGTGCTGGCAACACTTGTTAACAAAGACATTCACGTTAGTGAGAACCCAACAATATTCTTTAAGAGCCAAGTAGGCAACACTTGCTAACAAAGACATTTACGTTAGTGAGAACCCAACAATATTCTTTAAGAGCCAAGTAGGCAACAGTTCTTAATAAAAACGTTTACGTTAGTGAGAACCCAACAATATTCTTTAAGAGCCGTGTGGGCAACATTTGTTAACAAAGACATCTATTTTTTCGTGAAAATTACGGGATCATCCCGTTATAGAGTGCATGCCTTGTGGAAGAAACACGAATGTTCTGAATGTCCTTTCATCAACAGGGCCTCTTCCAATAAAGCGATAAAGCAGGACACGGTATAGTATCGGTTAACAGAGTGGACTTTGTAACATTAGAACTGAATGTGTCTGTGTGGATTAACAGAGTGGACTTTGTGACATTAAAACTGAATGCACCAGTGTGGGTTAACAGATGGGACTCTGTAACATTACAACTGAATGCGTTAGTATATGGGTTAACAGAGTGGACTCTAACATTACAACTGAATGCGCCAGTTTGGGCTAACAGACGGGACTTTGTAACATTACAACTGAATGCGTTAGTAGTATGGGTTAACAGACGGAACTTTGTAACATTTCAACTTAATGCGCTAGTATATGGGTTAACAGACGGAACTTTGTAACATTACAACTGAATGCGTCCCATGGCAAACATTCCCCACTTCACTGTTCACCACCTGAAATAGCAGGTTTCCGCTTATCGCTCCGGTTCAGTCCGTTAAGGTCGTGTCCGAGTTTTCGTGTTTGCTGTGCTAGAAGTTACACACACACACACACAATGAGAGAGAGAGAGAGAGAGAGAGAGAGAGAGAGAGAGAGAGAGAGAGAGAGAGAGAGACAGACAGACAGAGACAGAGAGACAGAGAGAGAGAGACAGAGAGAGACAGAGACAGAAAACAGAACAATCAATCTATCGACTCAAACATGTCCTGAAGATACTGAACGAATACGCGACAAATGGAGCAAACAAAAACCGGGCTGACATAATAACAGTGACCACAACGGAAAGAGATAAGTGCACATACAGCAGACGTATGAATAAGGGTTGAAAGGAATGCGTTTATCACTGGCAGGTCAGACCGCGCCACCCGAAGGTGCAAAGTCTACTAGGTGATATCAGTTGTATCTTACTACGCAGTTACGTACTCTCCTCTCTCTCTCTCTCTCTCTCTCTCTCTCTCTCTCTCTCTCCCCGAGACAGATATCTTGCATTCAGTTGTGTATTCAGTGTAATCATGAATCCGTTTATCTTGCCATGTCCAAAAATGAGGTGAATGTTCAGTCTCCAGCCTCTTCCAATCCACCAGATGCGCTGTTTGCGGTCGTGTCAACCGCGAAGGTCATGTTAAAATTGTAAGCTGTTGAAAAAAAAAAAATGTAAGATATACTCATAGCTGTAGGATGAAGGAGAACAGCATTTCCTTTTGCCATAATGAATATTTGTGCGACAATGTTTATTAACTTGCCAAGCCTGGTTGTTCTAACAATAATTGTAACTGCTTGGCAAAAATGCCATGTTAAACTTGGCCATGGATACACATACTTACATGCACAGAAACGTCCACATGCATATCCACACGACATGACACAGACACCAGAAAGTGGGTGATTGCGTATTACAGAGACTTGCTTTGTTATGCCCATGAGTAAAAAAAAAAAATTCAACCCCCCCCCCCCCCAAAAAAAAAAAAAAAAAAAAAAAAAAAACACCCAGAGATTACAATCAGAACAAATTTCCAGAAATTTCTTGTGACAATTTTTTTTTCTCACAGTCAAATCAGATCAAAAAGGATAAAAGACACCACCCCCACCCCACCCCACCCCAAAAAAAAAGAAAAAAAAGAAAAGAAAACGAGATAGGCAGTTTGCCGATTTGACTCACATTCTAAGAATATAGACAACAGCAGGATGGAAAAATAAGAGGAATGTGTTAATACGATTTTCAGCAATACCCAACGACAAACACCGAAAATGAAAGTGGCAGTCAGCACCAGCAGTAGCAGACGACTGCATGCATTCTATATTCTGGGAATATACGCTATTTATTTCGTCAGCGCCTTTCTTTGCCATCTCTCTCTCTCTCTCTCTCTCTCTCTCTCTCTCTCTTTGCACCCACTTCCCTTCATATCCCCATCTCAATTCACTCTACTACTGAAAAGCCTCCCCCCTCCCCGTTCCTCCCTCCGCCCCCTTACATTCCCCATCTACCCTCACCCCTCCCCAACTTATTCTTCTTTTGCCTGAACAGCAGCAGTAAGTTTGAGCTGCCCTGACCGTGATGACAGCTGCTGTCTCGTGGGCTCCTCTCTGGGTCAAAAGTTCATCCAGCTATTAGTTAATGTGAGACAGTTTGTTCCCATTTCCTTTTTTGACTCACATCTGTAACAAGTGAATCTATGCGTGCGTGCGTGCGCGCGCGCGCGCGCGCGCGCGCGTGTGTGTGTGTGTTTCTCAACAAGTACCAGCATGAGTGTAATCAAACTTGGAAAAGTGAGAGAAATTAAGACTTTTCCAGTTATCTAATTCATGATGATTATTATCACTGAATCATTACAGCTGTGAATCTGTGTTTAAGTTTCGGAAATACAATCAATATTACACAATTGTTATTTTCTGATAAATTATGATCACTTACAATTATTGCCTCATACACTGACTGAGAGACCTGTTAAATAACACTAGACGCAAGACCTCTAACAAATATGTAGTTACATTTTGTTAAGATCAGACAAAGCAAATGTTAACTAACATTAGACGCAAGACCTCTAACAAATATGTAGTTACATCTTGTTAAGATCAGACAAAGCAAATGTTAAATAATATTAAACGCAAGACCTCTAACAAAGATGTAGTAACATTTTGTTAAGATCAGACAAAGCAAAAGTGGAGATACGATTTGAAGTACTAAATTTAGAACTACGGTAGACCACATTATTACAGTGAACAATCATGCATGTTACGTCAAAACATTACGTCACACTCATGATGCATGTTTTCAATACCTAGGTGACCAGCTGGCTCAAGGGGGGAAGAAAGGAACTGTAACCACGCTGTCTGACAGAACTAGATCTTTGGAATGAACTGTTCACCTTGAGGGGCGCACATGCAGTCAGTCAGTGTGTACTTGACAGGGAGACTCGCAGTAACCCAGGTCGTGACCTTTCGGAGGGAGGATGGGAAAGGGCGGGGGAGAGGGGGGGGGGAGGAGGGGGGTAGGGAACTGGCAGTCGAAGTGAATGGAGGCGAGGTGATAACACCTAAAGATGCTGATGATATAAGGGGTCAAAGTCTACAGACGTGAGAACTGGCTGAGTCGTCTGCTAGAATTAATACTGACTGATACCATCATTGTGGAAAATCATGAAAACCTACAGCATCCCAGAGAAAGTTGTGGCGGCCATTGAGCAGATATACATAAACTCCAAGTGCAGAGTCAGGACGGAAGATGGCTACAGTGACTGGTTCGAAGTTGTCACCAGGGTAAGGCAATGTTGTATCCTCTCCCCTCTCCTCTTTGCACTTGCCACTGACTGGGTTTTGAGACACGCAACACACGGACAAGAAATCAAGTGGACAGAAGGAAACAGCCTTTCAAATCTGGATTTTTGCCGACGACATTGACGCTCTTGCAAGCACCACTCAAGATCTGCAGGTGCTTGTAGACAACATCAGCAAGTTTGCAAGCAACATCGGCCTCATCATCAGTGCCAAAAAGACTAAAAACATGCTTACCGGCAAACACCAAGGGCCAACAGACGTTCTCATCGACCAAAAACAAGTGGAAGTAGTAGAGAACTTCACATACCTAGGAAGCTCTATCAACAACGCCAATGACCTCGACCATGAAATGAAGTGTCGTATTGGGAAAGTAACATCAGCATTCAATCGGCTGAACAAAATAAAATTATGGAACAGCAAGAAATTCTCCCTTGGAATCAAACTGAAATTGTGTAACTCCAGTGTGATTTCAAAGTTGTTATATGGCTGTGAAACCTGGCAACTGAACACCACCCAGGAGAAGAAACTCGACGCATTTGATACTAAGTGCCTACGTAAGATCTTGGGCATCAAATGGTCAGACTTCATACCAAATAATGAAGACGTCAGGGAGAGGTCCAAACAGCTCCCCGTGTCAACCATCGTCTGCAGACGGCATCTCCACTGGCTGGGTCATGTCTTAAGATTACCCTCTTCAAGACCTGCAAACCAGGCCATTAAATGGACCTCAGCAGGCCAGAGAAAAAGAGGACGACCCAGGATGAGCTGGCGACAGACAGTGGAGAGAGACCTCCGAGTCGTTGACAGAGGATGGAGTGACACTAGCAAACTGGCTGAGGACCGTGCACAGTGGAGCGCTTGGACTGCCTCATGCGTCGCAAATCTAAGTCTAAGTAAGTAAGATACTTTACACTTCCTGTACTAGTCATCATTTGGTGATATAAGATGTGTATCTACATACACCTCTCCTTCCCACCGATCCTGTGCCATTCATTCTGCATGCATACATCACATATGCGTCAAATACAGGCGAAACGCTTGTCTGGATTAAAAAAAAAAAAAAAATCTTCTTTAACCAACAGGTCGTCTATGTATTCAGAAAACGTCATTCTAATAATGACGTAATATTCTGACACAGCATTCATGACGCTTTATTTTGTAAATGTGATCTGAGTTCTATATTTAGTGATAGGCCCCACGTGTATTCATATCTCATGTTCAGTTCAATAAAGATGGTATGAAAAGGTCTGACCTTGACAGAATGTAAAACTGATATTTGTTACAGTTTTTGCATGAAATATCACTGAAAACGTCATTTATCTGTATGTGAAACAATAATTGTAAATAGTCATCATTTTTAGAAAAAAAAGACTTCTGCGATATTGATTTATTGCTGAAATTATTAATCACGGTCTTTATGTTTCAGTGATATTTCCACGCGTGGGATGACTAGAAAGCTGTTAACAGTATCTATCTGTCCGCCAATTTTCATTACACTCGTGGCCGTGCTTGTTTCTCTCGCTTGAAGAAGACCTAAGAGGTCGAAACGCGTCGTGATTTGTCTTGAAACTT
>CM065723.1:70634811-70769811 GCA_033310375.1 Conus canariensis
CCCGATGTTTTAGTTAACCGTTATAGCCGTTACTAACGGCTGTAACGGTTTTTCTTCTTTATGGAATATCTCAGAAAGTACTTGGCCGACCTTTATGAAAAGTAGCAGGTATGTTCATTATGGGTCACAGATGATGCCCGATGTTTTAGTTTACCCCGTTAACGGTTTTTCTTCTTTATGGAATATCTCAGAAAGTACGTGGCCGATCTTTCTGAAAAGGTATGTTCATTATGGGCCACGGATGATGTCCGATGTTTCAGTTTACCATTATAACTGTTAGTAACGGCTGTAACGGCCTGTAACGGTTTTTCTTCTTTATGGAATATCTCAGAAAGTACTTGGCCAATCTTTGTGAAAATTAGCAGGTATGTTCATTATGGGTCACGGATGATGCCTGATGTTTTAGTTTACCCCGTTATAGCCGTTACTAACGGCTGTAACGGCCTGTAACGGTTTTTCTTCTTTATGGAATATCTCAGAAAGTACTTGGCCCATCTTTCTGAAAATTTGTAGGTATGTTCACTATGGGTCATGGATGATGCCCGATATTTTATTTGACCAGAATAGCCGTTACTATCGGTTATAACGGCCCAAAACGGTTTTTCTTCTTTATGGAATATCTAAGAAAGTACTTGGCCGATTTATAAGCGGTTTGGATGATCTTGTGACAAATCGGAGCCTCTTTCCATATGTAAGTGATGTAACGCTAAAAATCGATGAAACAAGTTAAAAACCGTTTATTTTGCCGTTATTTGTTATATATAGGTGGATTTTAATGAAATTTGGTATACTGAAAGGTTATCACACACAAATGGCACTTCTATATAGTTATTCTTGACATATTGTCCGATTTGGATGAAGTTCAGTATGTACATAGGCTTTAGCTCAGTGATGACTAACATACCAGTTTCAAAAGTGTACATCAGTTATATAACCGTTCAAACCGTTATTTTGCCGTTATTTTTTACATATTGGTGGATTTTAATGAAATTTAGTATACAGAAAGGTTGTCACACACAAATGGCACTTCCATATAGTGTTTCAAAATTTGACTGTTAAAAACCGTTATTCTTGACATATTGTCCGATCTGTTGGAAATTTGGTAGGTACATAGGCTTTAGCCCAGTGAGGACTAAAATACCAGTTTCAAAAGTGCACATCGGTTAAATAACCGTTAAAACCGTTATTTTGCCGTTATTTATCTCAGAAAGTACTTAGCCGATTTATAAGCAATTTGGAAAACTGGGAGTGCGTTTATATGCTTTGCATCTTGTTTTTTTTTTACGGTGCATTATCACTAACATTTCAAATTTCTCTGTGGCTAATTCGTCGTGCATCAAAAGGGAACAACACAGACTAAGGAGGTGATATACTTAATCTGTGGGGAACAAGCTCCATTTTGTACTCGCCAAATCTTTATTTCTCATCCATACACTCTCCTCTGTTGTGAAAAAAAAAAAAATCATGTGTGCTGCCAGTGATCTAATTTTAGCAGCAGACACTGCTTTCACTTCCCCTTTCCTTGACCGATAGGCCGTGGGCGTGTTCAAGATGTAAGTCATCAACAAACGATGACGTAAGATACGACGTGTCATTTTGACGTAATATGCATGACTTCTTTTCTACAAGAAAGGATTCGTTCATTTGCCGTGATTAGCACCTACTTTCTATCTTGTTGACACCAGCGTAACATTTAGAATGCATTTGTAGCGTTTCTGCAAAGGTCTGTTAAACAGGACCGTTAAGTTTTATTTGCTGCTTGATTTACCTTGAATGATAAATTCATATAATTTTACATCATTATGACAGGATTTCTTTTTGTTAAATTCAATAAAAACACAAAACACCGTCTGTTTTAGCGCAAGCTTTCGAGCCACTGCTCTTCTTCAGGCCGCATGACAACAAGTGACGCAATAGAAAAAATGACGTCCATTGGTGACATTATCTGTGACATTATCTCTCTCTCTCTCTCTCTCTCTCTCTCTCTCGTGCACAACTCCATCATCCTCCGTTTCTCTGTTCAGTCAGACCCACACATTGAGCCCTTGTGGATAGTTCGTCTTGAGTTTGTATCTCCAGAACCTCTCCCTCTCTCTTCGCTTATTGATGTCAAGATTTTTCATAAGTTCGATGACTGTGCAGCGGAGGTCGGTCAGCTGGTGACCGGGGCCATTGAAGTGTTTGGCGACCAAAGTGTCCTTCTTGTGCCTGATGTCGTACCTGTGGGCATAGAAGCGCTCCAGGATTTCTTTTTGTCTTAGAGTTTACTAGAATAACTTGGGGTTCTCTCGCACGCGAGACAAAATTGCCGTCCCGGCAACGAACCACTGAGTAGTACATTAAGAGCAGAAACTTCATTTTGATTGGTAAATGAATCGGTCTTCACTCGCACTCTCTGTAAGCTAGAAGAAGCTGGAGAGGAAGCCATAATTGTCACACGCACGCGCGCGCGCGCGCGCGCACACACACACACACAAAACACACACACACACACACACACACACACACACACACACAGAGTTTGTGTTCATTTTTCAGTACATCTTGCCTCTTGCTTCTCTTGCCTTTACAGAAGACTATCCGCTCACGAACTCTCTTGTCCGTGAAAGCTTGTCCGTGGAGGCTTGCAGAAAAGCCAGGCAATTGCAACTGTTCAGTAGGCCTTCATCGTTTTGACTTAAAATCACCGAGGTGTACAATCTGCAACAGAAAATCCATGTTGGAGTGTTCTGCCATCGTAGGCACTGCCTGGGATCTGGGGAAAAAGAAACCAGTGGGCTCACACCATTGCTTTGTGTGTGTGTGTGTGTGTGTGTGTGTGTGTGTGTGTGTGTGTGTGTGAGAGAGAGAGAGAGAGAGAGAGTGTGTGTGTGTGTGTGTGTGTGTGTGTGTGTGTGTGTGTGAGAGAGAGAGAGAGAGAGAGAGAGAGAGAGAGAGAGAGTTTATTTAAGCGGGTGATGGATTAAACATACTTTTTTTTTTTACATCCAGCCCTCTGGGAAAGAATATATTAAAAAAAAAAATGCAACAATCAACGCATAAGTACCTTTGAAAAAAACAAACCAATGAAATAAAAACAAAACAGACAGACAGACAGATAGAGAGACAGACAGTCAGAGCGCGCGCGCAGGGTGTGTATGTGCATGCGCATGTGTGAGTGCGTGCATGCGTATGTGTGTGTGTGTGTGTGTGTGTGTGTGTGTGTGTGTGTGTGCGTGTGCGTGCGTGCGTGCGTGCGTGCGTGCGTGTGTGTGTGTGTGTGTGTGTGTGAACTGCAACACACTGAACATCATCAATTCGAAGTGTGACGTCTAATAGAGATAATTATGCTAACAATACCACTGAACAGCACTAGACGATGACCGATTTCACACAGACAAGAGCAATGATAACCATGGCCAAAGATCACTCAGCTTCATGGAGTCAATGCACCTTTATTTTCCTGTTCATGATCCCCGCATTATGTACGCCAATGATGATTTAGCAGGGACATACGTAATGAGGCTGTGGCGCCGGGGATATTACAAGAGAACAGCTCCGTTGTCACCTGACGGATTTCCGAGATTTCATGGTACATGCAAATGGAAATAATCAGTAGGATTATTCTTTCAAGCTGGGGCGGTCTTTACGTAAGGGCTGCGACAATTTTCAACAGACCCCGTCCTTTTCGTCTTCGTCTTTTTTTCCTGGATAGAACTCCAGGATTCACCATGGCGAACATTTCAGCGTATGTGACACTCTTTACACACGGCAACGTCTCATCTTCCAGGACAACTGTTATAATCGTTTGTTTTGGTTCGGACTTCCCCCCGTTAGGATCGTTAAAGATCTCCGCAGAAAGACCAATATGGGTGGTAGTCTGCGTAGCAAAATGCTCTCCAAAGATGCCTCTTGTAGAATGAAATATGGTACATGGCACCTTTTAAGATCAGCTTCATGCTCAGATCTGTATATGACCTTCTGTCCTCCAACAACCTGGTAAAATCGTGGAAAATCAGGTGACCCTACGTATCCACTCTGTTACTGGAAACAAACATGGGAACAAGTTCTGAGTTTACGATAAGCAGCACTGACTCAGGAAGGGTACAGATGGAGACACAACCAACTGATCAAGGTGATCGGACATAAGGACATGCCCAGAGGAAACACTACGCCACTAAAAGCTCCAGCAACGAGGACTTACACGGCAGGAGGCCACAGATCATGATCTGGAACAGCTGTGACATCAAGAGCATGGAAGCAGGGTTGACTGGATGGAGTGGATGACTGGGTGTGCACAGCAGACCTTCCAGAATGTAGAGACCATCCAAAGATTATCACGAAGAGTGGCATGGGACCAGGCATTGTACTTTACTCAAGTTCACTGAAAAAAAATACTCTGATTGAATTTGCTGTGCTGCCTGAAAGCAGAGTGGAGGAAGATCATATCTTCAAGACTGAGAAGTACGCCAGTCCAGCCAACAGCTTGAGTGAATCTTGCTTCCGAGCCAAATTCCTCGCCATGAAGATTGAAGCAAGGGGGGTTATAGGCTCAACAGCCCATGATCACATACCACAGCTTCCGATTTCTGATGAAAAGTCTAGAACCCTAAAGGCAATGGTAGAGCCAGCTGAAAGTGTTCCAGATGGATCTGTCGGGGAGGGAAAAAAAAAGACTTCTTAAGGCTTGAATTTTGCAACTCAGACCAAGTGGGTGAGACACCCGTCTATTCAGGCAACGCTTTACTCAGACCAAGTGGGTGAGACACCCGTCTAATCAGGCAACGTTTTAACACGTCCACTCCTCCTGAAGTCGCTGATCCCAGAACAGGGAGTACTTCACAATGGGAACGAAGAAATGCTGTCTGTGTGTCTGTCCATGGTCAAAATGTGTTCCACTCGCTCCAGACAAAACTTCTGGGCCGATCTTTCTGAAAATTTGTAGGTATGTTCATTATGGGTCACGGATGATGCCTGATATTTTTATTTTACCATAATAGCCGTTGCTAACGGCTGTAACGGCCCAAAACGGTTTTTCTTCTTTATGGAATATCTCAGAAAGTACTTGTATTTAAGATTAACTGGGAGTACGTTCATATGCTTTGCATCTTTTTTTCTGACAGCAAAGGTGTACCTAGGAGTCATGACCTGGGTGTGGCCCCGCCCCCGCAGAGTGCAAGCAGTTCAGAACTGAAACTCTTGTCTGGAAAAGGTGGGTGGGGTGTGGGGGAGCTGGGGGGGGGGGATGGGGGGCACGGGAGTTGGGTGGTGGTGGTGGTGGTGGAATGGCGTTTCTCTGAGACCTTCCGCTGTCAAGCTCTCCATAGAGTTTCTTCCTAATGGAAAGGTATGCTTACTTCTCGGGGGTGGTGAAATGATTCTCTAGTCTCATACTTCACTCTGTCGATTCTTCCTTTCTCAGTGTTTGCTTTATTGCCTGGCTTATTCAACATTGGCAGGAACGAACGCTGTGCGCATACTCAAGAAAACAAGATGCAAAGCATATAAACGTACTCCCAGTTTATCTTGAATACGCGAGGGGCTGGGGTGGGGTGGGGTGGGGGGGGGGGGGTGGGGGGTGGGGGCCTGAAAAACGTCACAATCAAACATGGGTCATAATGTATGACGTCAAGATGCGTCATAATGTATTTCGTCACTCAGATATTCCATAAAGAATAAAAACCATTTTGGGCCGTTACAGCCGTTAGTAACGGCTATTATGGTAAAATAAAACATCGGGCATCATCCGTGACCCATAATGAACATACCTACAAATTTTCAGAAAAATCGGCCCAGAAGTTTTGTCTGGAGCAAGTGGAACACATTTTGATCACGGACACACAGACTGCATTTCTTCGTTCCCATTGTAAAGCACTCCCTGTTCTATAAGAATTGGGAGTACAAAAAGAAAAGTAACGAGCTAACAAACAAACAAACCTCTCTCTCTCTCTCAAAAACAAGCATAACAAGTATCTTCCTCGCTCTTTTTACACATACACACACACGTGTGTGTGTGTGTGTGTGTGTGTAAAATTTTAAACAAGTTCGATTCTCTACAGCAGAAACTTTGGAAAATAAAAGTCCAGAGGCGACAGTCGCTGCTGATCTAATGAATGTTCTTGTGTGTGCGTGCACGCGTGCGTGTGTGAGTGTGTGTACACAATAGTGCAGTTTATAGTAGACAGATCTTTCAGGAATGTCATACCTCTTTTTGTACTCCCAGTTCTTATAGAACAGGGAGTACTTTAGAATGGGAACGAAGAAATGCTGTCTGTGTGTCTGTGTGTGTGTCTGTGTGTCCGTGGTCAAAATGTGTTCCACTCGCTCCAGACAAAACTACTGGACCGATCTTTCTGAAAATTTGTAGGTATGTTCATTATGGGCCACGGATGATGCCCGATGTTTTAGTTTACCGTTATAGCCGTTACTAACGGCTGTAACGGCCTGTAACGGTTATTCTTCTTTACGGAATATCTCAGAAAGTACGTGGCCGATCTTTGTAAAAATGAGCAGGTACATTCATTATGGGTCACGGATGATGCCTGATGTTTTAGTTTACCCCGTTATAGCCGTTACTAACGGCTGTAACGGTTTTTCTTCTTTATGGAATATCTCAGAAAGTACTTGGCCCATCTTTCTGAAAATTTGTAGGTATGTTCATTATGGGTCACGAGTAATGCCCGATGTTTTAGTTAACCGTTATAGCCGTTACTAACGTCTGTAACGGTTTTTCTTCTTTATGGCATATCTCAGAAAGTACCTGGCCGATCTTTGTGAAAATTAACAGGTGTGTTCATAATGGGTCACGGATGATGCCTGATGTTTTAGTTTACCCCGTTATAGCCGTTACTAAAGGCTGTAACGGTTTTTCTTCTTTATGGAATATCTCAGAAAGTACTTGGCCCATCTTTCTGAAAATTTGTAGGTATGTTCACTATGGGTCATGGATGATGCCCGATATTTTATTTGACCAGAATAGCCGTTACTATCGGTTATAACGGCCCAAAACGGTTTTTCTTCTTTATGGAATATCTAAGAAAGTACTTGGCCGATTTATAAGCGGTTTGGATAATCTTGTGACAAATCGGAGCCTCTTTCCATATGTAAGTGATGTAACGCTAAAAATCGATGAAACAAGTTAAAAACCGTTATTTTGCCGTTATTTGTTATATATAGGTGGATTTTAATGAAATTTGGTATACTGAAAGGTTATCACACACAAATGGCACTTCTATATAGTGTTTCACAATTCAACCGTTAAAAACCATTATTCTTGACATATTGTCCGATTTGGATGAAGTTCGGTATGTACATAGGCTTTAGCTCAGTGATGACTAAAATACCAGTTTCAAAAGTGTACATCGGTTATATAACCGTTAAAACCGTTATTTTGCCGTTATATTTTTACATATTGGTGGATTCTCATGAAATTTAGTATACAGAAAGGTTGTCAAACACAAATGGCACTTCCATATAGTGTTTCAAAATTTGACTGTTAAAAACCGTTATTCTTGACATATTGTCCGATCTGTATGAAATTTGGTAGGTACATAGGCTTTAGCCCAGTGAGGACTAAAGTACCAGTTTCAAAAGTGCACATCGGTTAAATAACCGTAAAAACCGTTATTTATCTCAGAAAGTACTTGGCCGATTTATAAGTGATTTGGAACACTGGGAGTACGTTTATATGCTTTGCATCTTGTTCATTGCTTCCTCTAGATTTTTCTTGCTTCTCCTTCATTGTCATGAAAACAACATTATATGGACAGTGGTTGTATGCATCCGTCATACAGTTTTGTGGAATTAGGGATCAAAAGCCATGCATTTGTGTAATTTAACAGTTCATGGGTATATTGGGTGGGGGTGGTGGGGCATTGGGCGAGAAGGGAGATTAAGTTTGGACCCGGTCATGAAACATGTTGGTTCAGTTACACCCATGGTTGACAATGTGTATTCATATTCATTTTGTTATTTTTCTCTGTTGTCAGTTGTTATTGAATGTTATGGTTACAAAATGCCTATTGTTTTTTTTTCTTCATTTTTTGTTTCTTTATGGACCACTGTAAACATAAAGTCAACTGTTGAGTAAAAAGGAATGGTTTACCTGCCAATAATGACTAATTAAAAAATGCAGTTATCAATGGTTGCCAATGCATGCACACATATACTCACACAAACAAACCAACACTTTCAAATTTGTTTTCATCAGTTTTTTTTTTTCTTCTGACATTCAGTTCATAAAATCACAGTGACACCATCGAAAACACAATCTGATCTGCTAACCTTTCTCCACATTCATTCTGCAACATATTTTACTATTGCACACATTCCATCCCATGGCATCAAACAAAATAAAAAAGATATGGAACCTGATTTCAACATTAATTGCCACAAGGAATACTCATGGACTTCTGAATCTGCACACAAGTCACGGTACTTAAAATCGCTCCTCACAACCAGCTATTTCTTTCCGACATCCACTGCAAAAAGTTTAAGACATACTCTTGCAGCAAGAGCACTGTGGCCATCAAATCCTTTCATCGTTTGCTGTTCTAAAATGTGGACATTTCTGGCACCAACTGATACTGCAGTTCCTGTCTCAAAGCTTGTGAAATACAGTGTTTATGCTGTCTGAAAGAGCTAAAATTGGAAAACAGTGTTCGGTTCCTTAAAGAGTTAAAACTGAAAAACAGTGTTTACGCTATCTGAAAGAGTTAGTTAAAACTGAAAAACAGTTTTTGCTTCCTAAAAGAGCTCAAACTGAAAAACAGCGTTTATGCTTCCTAAAGAGTTAAAACTGAAAAACAGTGTTAATGCTACCTGTGAGACTGAAAACCAAAATAGAGTGTGTACGCTACCTTCTGAAAACTCACCTTGCCTTCTGCTCATGATGTAAAGGATGACTGTTTACTATGTTTACTCCAAAGGATGGCATGATAAAAACTGAATACTTTGTTTTGTGTTGTTTAAAGCTCAAGGCCATGACTCACCTCCAACTGATAGTGGTCTTAGCTGCCTGACAATTTGTGATGAGCAGACAGTGACATTATGGACATGTCCACAACCTGCTCACTCAAAGTGGTCAGGCTTTACATCAGCACAACTGCCAAGGCCTCAAAAGCACAAAGTGCAGCATTTTGACTTTTTAAATATAGCATTCCAAATTTAAGCATAGCACTTATAGGCGATATCACAAGAGCACTTACAGTTGCACTTTGCTTTGCAATTGACATGACAGCAGACTATGAAAAACACAAATCTCACGAGTTATTGCATGCTTTCAAATCCACCTACAGAACACAAAAACGGCTGACACTGAAACCAACCGATGTGGCAGCAAAATCACAATGTGAATTTTCTTCTGCTTTTTCTTCGTCTCCTCACTAATCTTGGCATATTTCTTTTTTTTTTTATGAAATAAGTCTATATGGAAAAAATCTATATGGTCTCTGTTCCAATCAGGCTGCCACTTAGTCCATGAAGCATCTAAAATTCTTTTTTTTTTCTTTTTGGTGCAGCATTTCGTCACAAAGTTATGAAATGAACTAGTCGCAATAGTAGCAATGAAATCGTAGCATGCTACACAAAAAGCATAGCACTCCACAGGTCTGCATCAGTTTTCTGCTTAACAAAAATCCCAGTCTCTGTGACTACACAGGATTAAGATAGGATTGTTACCTTTTTACACAAAATGCCTCAGCTCTGTCACAAAAAAAGGGATGCATCTATTTACAAAAGTTACATTTCCTAAACTGCTGATGTGTGTTTGAAAGATGACCAAGCTGTGCTTAGCCCATCACTTATTCCGCCTAATATTTTCACATCTAGATTTCTTTTAAAAGTAGCTTTTTTTCCTCAAAGAGAAAATATTTTCTGAGAGAGAGAGAGAGAGAGAGAGAGAGAGAGAGAGAGAAGAGACAGAGACTGAGAGAGTGAAAGAAAGAAAGAGAGACAGAGCGAGAGAGATAGACAGACAGACAGAGAGAGGGAGAGAGAGAGAGAGCAACTGTATGTAATGTTTTTAACATTAACTTACAAGATTTCTTTATCTAATGATAGCTCGTTTCTCTACACAATTTGTAAACAAATGTTGGTAGCAGGACATTAATATTCAGTCATTTTTTTCCTTCAACTTTTCCCCCCTTTGGCCTTCATGGATTGCAACTCTATGCTCACTCCTTCTTATGCAGTGCGTTTGATGCACAGCAGTTTATGTTCTGTGATTCAGGCCTTTCTTTGTTCAGGGAAGGCCTTTACAGTTAATGTTCACAGACTTAGCTCCTCCTGAGTTAACTTTTTTTTTCACATACCCAAGGATTTTGTTTTTGTTTTCTGGTTCTTATCATATGCCAACTTGAAAACGGATCTGATTTCATAATTTATCATATCTGATCAGGAAAAAAAAAAGATCTAAATGACAATCGACAGATCTAAATGTTATAGAGACAAGCTTAAGAGAGAATGTTCTTAAGGATTTTTTTTCCCCGAAAGCAAGCTAAAATGGGGGCAGATAAACACCAATAAAGAATAGCGCACATTTCTAACACAAGTTTTTTGAGTGGATAAGGATGCTGTGTTTTTTAATGCACAAAAACATTGAAAACCGGCTAAATAACCACAACTCCAAGTTTTAATTACTGGTCACATATAGCCCATGCCATGAAAGCACCAATTAGTTCCAGCTTTGACCTGTCAAACCAGTAGGAAGTTGCCACAATGGGTTTTCTACTGGGCTGAGAGCAGGACACAAAGAAGCTCAGATTTCAAGGGCACAAAACACATCATGGAATGTCATGATAAAAGATCACAATTTTTCAGAAGTCACATCATATCAGCTTCTGTCAATCTCTCTATGAGCCTTTTTTTTTTTTTGGCCATTCTACCACTCTACAGACTTTTTTCATTTTCATTCATTCTCCATACAAACCCAAGACAACAAAATCTTCCACCCCAGAATGTACAGAAACTACACAAGATGATTGCTAGAGCAACAGTCTTAACAAGGAAAACCATATTCAAGTGATGCATAAGCAACATACCATTACATACAACCATGTATAACAATTACAATTACCAATGCACACTTTTCTGTACATCTAACAGATCAGGTTAAGATGCTGCTAAAGAAAAGACCTTGACAACAAATTTATCAGTTGACAACAAATTTATCAGAACATGTAAGCCTGCAATCTTTGCACCAAGCTACATGTTGAGCGCCTTCAAGACTCTTTCATCAGAGCACAAAAAGACAGTAGAGAGAAAACTAGAGAGGAAATGATCTACGGGCACAAACCTGTTTTCTCAAGTTACCTGTACCTTGCATGCACCCAAACGGACTAGCGAACACATAAAAACAGGCCCAACAAATCCCTCATCAATAATACTTCAAATTGAGTCTCCGTCTGGAAATGTCAAAAATCAAAGCTAAACACTAGAACAGTGGAAATATTGAAATAAATGACAAAATAATGATAATAAATTCTCTTTCTTTGAAACATCATCCATGTTCTTTTTTCTTCTTTTCAATGCACAATATGTTTTCCTGTCAACATTGACCATGATGCCTTCTCAAAACTAGACAGTGCCTCCTGTCCAAACGAAATCTGTCCTCCAAGTGAAGAAAAAAACCCCAAAAACATGCCTTCATTTGTAGCTCCATACTTATACTCATAATTAACAGTGCTACACTTTCAACAACCCACAGGCTTGATCCTCCCCGCCCCCCAACTCCCCTCCGTCTCTCTGAACAAATTTTTAGCATCCAAATCCATGTTAAATATAAACAAGAACTGAAGAAGTTCTCTCATCGTAATGTTACAAATATGAAAAAAACTGTAAAAACAGCTTGCTTGGTTCAAATACAGTAACAACCTTTTTTTCTTTTTTTTTTTTTGTAGCTAAGAAAAGTCTGGCATTCATAACTTACTTGTTGTAGTGTCTGTTTCTGTCCCTCACAGTGCACTCAACCAGCAAAAAATTGAACAACAATATGGATGAGTGTACACGTAACATCAGAATATTTGCAACATAACAAAGTGTACTGTCTGAAATGCTCTCATACGAACATCATTTTGATTCTCACCTTTAATACAATAGGACTGTGAGAAACGTTGCAGCTTGGTCTGTACAGGTATGCACAATATGTGTACAAAGCTGGAGAACCAGGCAGAGAAAAGATGGGGAAGCCGGGAAGTGAGTAAACTGATACTGTTAGTATAATACGATAATCAAAACTGAATATTGAGTTTTGTTCTGATTCAATAGCAGTGAATAAGCAGTGTGCCAGGATGGACATATTAAGTACATCCATGGAAGCATTCACTAGGATTAGTGATGTCAGTATGCAGGAACTGCGTACTGTGCGATGCTTTCATCCTGGTTCTCCACTGTATGGTCTAGATATCACACAAGTACATTTTAACAAAAATTAATACAGCAAACACTTATGCAATACAAGACTGCAACAACCCTGTCAGTTCTTCTTCACATTCTGTCAACCCCTGAAAACAATGACTCTTCCTACTTACGCCACACAACACATTGTGACCCATGAACTGACACACAGTGAACGAACAATGAGCCATCGATAATGTACTGCACACTCTAGACACTGCAGACTCCATGAGACAAGCTTCTCGTGCATGAGCATGGACAATAAAATCTAGAACATCAAAAATCCTTTTCATGATGATTGTTCCAAATTTTCATTACAATGCTATTACACACGATTTCATTTTTAAAAGGGTGACAGTAATCAGCTTACGTCAGTTTCTAATTTCATTATTCAGAAGATATAAAATCTAATTTTCAACCATGGCATTCTTTATAAATTTATGAAAAAGAATGGACAGTGAGGTGATGTGGCATAAAACAGATCCAGAAAAAGATGTGGGAGAACAGCACAAATAACAGCCAACATAATGTTCAATACTAACACAGAATGAAGAACAGTCTCCCCATAGCATTAACTATAAACACTACAAGCACAAAAGGCACACAATGAACACTTGGTTTTCAGTCTTTGCTACACTGAACAGTTTTCAAACACAACCTCAGGGTGCCTTATTTTCAACAGGACAATACAGATTTTCCACCAGGCAGCATATCTTATTTCTGAACGGATTTCTTGTTTTTCCTAGGATGTGATTTACAGACTGAAATGTGACTAACACTTTGCAGTCCTCAGAACTAATCCTGGGATTACAGACATTAAATATTAGTGAACTGAAAAGCACCTTGAAAGTCACTGGCAGCCTTGGGTGTTCTGCTAACTCGATAAGATAAGCCCGCAACACTCTTCTCTATCATTTTGACTGAAAAAGAAGACCAGAAAGACACACAGGTTGAAAGAATAAGGGAAATAGGCACAAAGAGACAGACAGACAGACAGAAATGACAAGAGAAAATAGGCACAAAGAAACAGACAGACAGACAGAAATGACAAGAGAACTTTACAGTGAAGACCTCAAATGAGCGGCATTCCTCAGCACACGCATTTCAGTTTGTTCATTCTCCAGATGAACATATCTCCCGGCAACACCCCCACAGTCGTCAGCACATCACACATTGCAAACCCCATGAACAACGAGACTGGCTGACACTGGCCACAAGGAGGAAACGCTGGTCATGGGTCTTCCTCCTGCGTTAGTTTGCTGGTTGTAGGAAGATGGAGTCCTTCTGCCCCTTCCTTCCGTCATCATTTCTTGGGTTTCTTGCTGACCTGTAAACAGGATGAAATCGATTGGAAATCACACACACACATTACTGGGGAAATTCTTATCACTGAACTGAAGGCAATGTCCCATGAAACTGCCTTCTTCCAATATGAACCATGTCCAGGAATATACTTCTGCTTTTGTTTTTTTGTGTGTTTTGTTGTTTTCTGGTTTTCAGACATGCAGGGATGCCTTTAGCATATCCATTCAGTTCAAGAACCTTTCTTCATTTCACTGGAATTCAGAGCTAAACCTGCGGAAGGGTGGGAGAAAGTGTGTTAGAGCAAAGATGAGAAGAAGTACAAGAGAAAAGAGATGCAGACAGAGATGGTGGGAGGAGAGAGAGAGAGAGAGAGAGAGAGAGAGAGAGGGAGAGAGTAAGTGTGTGTGTGTGTGTGTGTGTGTGTGTGTGTGTGTGTGTGTGTGTAATGTGTGTACATGCATTATTCATAAATGTCTTCATTTTCAAAACAGTTACAACAAAATAAGCAGATTTTAGTGCAAACTGATGTTACTACTCCCCCCCCCCCCCCTCCCCCCCCCAGACACATCACGCACGCCATACAAAAGATGACTGAAATGAATGATATACCTTGCCAAGAACACCTTTATTCTGCGTCTGCTGCGCACGAAGGTCGTCAATCTCATCTTTCTGCTGTGCCAGTTTTTCATTCATGCCAGCCAGATGTTCACTCATCATGCTCAGCTGACCCTCGTAACTGCGCGTTGTAGTCTGTAGCTCATCCTGCACACATTGTACAACAGGAGCTACTTACAGTTCACTTTTGGTGACGTTGTGTATGTGATCATTTTCTTAATCTCACCATTAAAGCTGCTTGCAGATTTTGGATAAAATTTGCAGCGCTGATTTAGTATTCAGACTGCTGTACTCTGTCTATGCAACCAGCCACATGCAAAATACACTATGAAGTCATTGCATGTACAATTGTTGTATATGAGACTGTTTTTTTTTTTTTAAACCCACTATTAAGGTGGCATGTTGACATAAGAGATATGTACAGTTTTGAGTCAGTGTTTGGACTGCCATTCTCTGCACATGCAGCCAGCCACATGCAAATTACAATATAAGATCATTGCATGTGTGTGTGTGTGTGTGTGTGTGTGTGTGTGTGTGTGTGTGTGTGTGTGTGTGGCGGTGCGTAAGTGTGCAGGTGTGTCCTGTGTATATTTTAGATTTTGATTTTTGTTAAAACTTACAAAGCGCCCTGTAGCCTATATTCTTACCATTATTATCATTATCATTTATCAGCATACTTTGGCATACATTCATGCTCTCTCATCATTTTTTGTTGTTGTTTGTTCGTGATATATTTCAGGGCATGTTGTCGAAGAAGCAGACACAGCCAGAGGTGATCTCAGGTGCAGCAGTAAGCAGGAGCCGTTACTCTTTGGTCAAAGCCCCCATCATGGTAACACACTGCAGGTGCAAATAGCACTCAAGAATTTGGCTCTAGATTTTTTTTAAAATGTCTACTTCTTATCTTTTTTGGTTGTATGTCTTATTCATCGTTTTTGCTGACCATGGGAACAAAACACTGCGAAATCATATGGTGAACAGTTCTGGAGACACTCCCTCACACTGACTTCACCTACCAAGCAATTCTTGTCATCAGGGTCTTGGTGGGTGGTAGGAGCTGGTATGTCAGGCAAAGAAGTAAGGCTTCTGAGAAAGTACATAAAAATAATTAAAAAGTAAAAATAACAATGAGTAAATAAAAATAAGGCAGTGATTACCTTAAGCTGTGCCATGGTTTGGCTAGCTGCTTTCAGTTCTTCCTCTGCTATCGACTTGGCTCTCTCTGCCAGACGTAACTGCTTGTGCAGAGCTCGCACCTGCGCACAGTGTTTTGCAAAATAGAACCAGATTTTCTGCTGGACATAACTGCTTGTACACAAAATGCACCTACATATACTGTTTTATACTGAACAACCATGTTTTCATACTGTTTAATTTAAAGCAAAAACTGACACCATTTTCATCCTGATATAATGATGTCATTTCATCACAGTTTCTAATCACATAAATGGTAGACACATCGCATACATGTACTAAAACAAAAAAGTGTCTACACATAGTGTCTTGCATTGAAAGTGCCATATTTTCATGCTCTTTAATTAAAAGCAAACACTGGAACTGTTTCCATCCTGAGAGAATAATGTCATTTCATCATAGTTTCTCATCAGGTTTAAAATGGTAGCTACTTCACGTATCTGAACACATAGACAACATGAACACACACACACACACACACGAGTAAGAACCTCAGCGTGAAATTGCACGGCCTTGCTGTTGGCCAGCTGCAGCTGCAGGGTCATGTCGTTGATACGCTGGGTGAACACATACACAACATGAACACACACACACACACACACAGAGTAAGAACCTCGGCGTGAAATTGCACGGCCTTGCTGTTGGCCACCTGCAGCTGCAGGGTCATGTCGTTGATAAGCTGGGTGAACACATATACAACATGAACACACACACACAGAGTAAGAACCTCAGCGTGAAATTGCACAGCCTTGCTGTCGGCCAGCTGCAGCTGCAGGGTCATGTCGTTGATATGCTGGGTGAACACATAGACAACATGAACACACACACACAGAGTAAGAACCTCAGCATGAAATTGCACGGCCTTGCTGTCGGCCAGCTGCAACTGCAGGGTCATGTCGTTGATACGCTGGGTGAACACATAGACAACATGAACACACACACACACACAGAGTAAGAACCTCAGCGTGAAATTGCACGGCCTTGCTGTCGGCCAGCTGCAGCTGCAGGGTCATGTCGTTGATACGCTGGGTGAACACATAGACAACATGAACACACACACACACACACAGAGTAAGAACCTCAGCGTGAAATTGCATGGCCTTGCCGTCGGCCAGCTGCAACTGCAGGGTCATGTCGTTGATACGCTGGGTGAACACATAGACAACATGAACACACACACACACACAGAGTAAGAACCTCAGCGTGAAATTGCACGGCCTTGCTGTCGGCCAGCTGCAGCTGCAGGGTCATGTCGTTGATACGCTGGGTGAACACACAGACAACATGAACACACACACACACACAGAGTAAGAACCTCAGCGTGAAATTGCACGGCCTTGCTGTCGGCCAGCTGCAGCTGTAGGGTCATGTTGTTGATACGCTGGGTGAACACATACACAACATGAACACACACACACACACACAGAGTAAGAACCTCAGCGTGAAATTGCACGGCCTTGCTGTCGGCCAGCTGCAGCTGCAGGGTCATGTCGTTGATACGCTGGGTGAAATGATCCTTGATTAGCTGCTCCCTGGTCTCGGCGTCGCCAGACCCCGAGTCTCCATGCACATCCATCTGGCCAAGCTGTAAGACCAGAACACAGCCATCCTGAGGCTAGCAACCTAGAAAACCCTTCAACATTGGTGTCCTAAAGCAAGAAGGGAAATAACTACAGGTAAAGAGAGAAATATACCATGAAAAACAAAACCCCTTGAAGAGTGTCTCAACTGGGTGGGTAATGGGATCTTTACAGCGAGTTTTCACAGTAACGATGATGGTGATAATGGTAATAACTATACTGAATATCAATACACTTGAACCAATCTACAAAGATACCATGCTGAAACCACTATCACTGTGGGATTTATCAGATCCAACCTGTTATTCTCAGTTTCTTAGTGTACTATAGGCTTCGAAAGAAAGACAGGTCTACACAATCAATTCTCAACCATTTCAATGAAAGTAATTCTGAGAGTGCTGCTCAACTTTGCTGACTAACAGAAATTTGTCAGACCTGATTGATGCTGACATGCATCTAGTACATGTAACAGAACCCATGATAAAAAGACATTACTTATTTATCCCTGGCAACTCTATACACAAAAACACAGTACGTCAGGTAAACAAAAGCACTTACTATTACAGACAAAAGAAAACATTGGGGCTGTTACAATGTAGTTTCACGAAGGAGCCCAGCATAAATTTCCTAAGTCAGTTATGGTGGGGAAGCTGCATGATACAAAGTCTGTTGTGGTGGGGAAACTGCATGATACAAAGTCTGTTGTGGTGGGGAAACTATATGATACAAAGTCTGTTGTGGTGGGGAAACTGCATGATACAAAGTCTGTTGTAGTGGGGAAACTGCATGATACAAAGTCTGTTGTAGTGGGGAAACTGCATGATACAAAGTCTGCTGTGGTGAGGAAACTACATGATACACAGTCTGCTGTGGTGGGGAAACTACACGATACACAGTCTGCTGTGGTGGGGAAACTGTATGATACAAAGTCTGTTGTGGTGGGGAAACTGCATGATACAAAGTCTGCTGTGGTGGGGAAACTATATGATACAAAGTCTGTTGTGGTGGGGAAACTGCATGATACAAAGTCTGCTGTGGTGGGGAAACTGCATGATACAAAGTCTGTTGTGGTGGGGAAACTGCATGATACAAAGTCTGTTGTGGTGGGGAAACTGCATGATACAAAGTCTGTTGTGGTGGGGAAACTGCATGATACAAAGTCTGTTGTGGTGGAAAACTGCATGATACAAAGTCTGCTGTGGTGGGGAAACTGCCTAATACAAAGCCTGCTGTGGTGGGGAAACTGCCTAATACAAAGCCTGCTGTGGTGGGGAAACTGCCTAATACAAAGCCTGTTGTGGTGGGGAAACTGCCTAATACAAAGTCTGTTGTGGTGGGGAAACTGCATGATACAATGACGTCTGTTGTGGTGGGGAAACTGCATGATACAAAATCTGTTGTGGTGGGGAAACTGCATGATACAATGACGTCTGTTGTGGTGGGGAAACTGCATGATACAAAGTCTGTTGTGGTGGGGAAACTGCATGATACAAAGTCTGTTGTGGTGGGGAAACTGCATGATACAATACAATCTCAGCAAACATAAAAAGGCTGGACAGATACATTACTGTAGAGTTTTGCACAGGCACTTTCACATACTATGATACTATCCACTGGTCCGCTGGAGGTGGAGCCCACGGAGTAGGTGCGTTGGTCGGCAGACGCAGGCAGAGAAAGGCGGTCAATGTTGTCTTCTATAGAGCCATTCACACTTGTGGCAGAGCTGACCACACCACTGGATCCACGCAGCACCTCCAGCTCTTGTTCCATTTTTTTTACTTTCTGCAGGAATCACGAATGCGTAACTATTAAAAAAAATAAATAAATAATAAAAAAAAAAAGACAAGGAAGAAGCCTGAATCTGACAGACGTATTTCACAACTTCTGATTTCATCCCTCCCATCTCGACATTAGTGGGAGTTGGGTATAAACAAGGGCAAATATGCCACAACTATCTCATAAATTACAGGATTTTGTGGGTTTCATCTAAAAAGACAAATAATGACTCTCAAGCCTGAAACTGCATGTTCACATACATCATTAGAAAGAAACGAAAGCAACTGGATGGCATAGAATGACACAAACTATTCTATGAATGTAAGACTGGTTTTTGATTTTTTTCATAGTACAATACTGCAGAAAATATGTTGCATTCGTAATCTGGCTGTTTCTGAGATGTCTAGTTCTCAACCAGAAAAATTTTGGGGGGAGACTTGATCACGGTGTTTCCTTTGCCTTACTATGTGGGTTTAAGATTTGTTCATGCATTTTGTACTCTAAAATCCTATTGTTTTAAAATGCTGAGTCACTTCAGTAGTGTTTATTATGGCAATTGGATTTTTGTTTGTTTGTTCCTCCCATCATACACTGAAGATTCTACTCAATTCAATGTTAAAATGTGTTACCTTAAGAAAAGAAACACTACTGTGACATACAACTACTGTTCTGATAAAATGAGCACTGGGCACCACCTTCTATGCTTCCTAACACCACCGTCAGATTCAAAGAATCAGACCATGTGGGTATTCCACAGAAGCGAAGACCACCAGCTGTTGTCAGTCCCATCTCAGCATCCCTGACACCAGCCTACCTGTTGCTCGTTGTCGTACCTGATCTTCAGCACACAGCCTACCAATTGCTTGTTGTAAAACTTGATCTTCAGTGTCTCTCATACCAGCCTACCTGTTGCTTGTTGTAAAACTTGATCTTCAGTGTCTCTCATACCAGCCTACCTGTTGATTGTTGTAAAACTTGATCTTCAGCGTCTCTCATACCAGCCTACCTGTTGCTTGTTGTAAAACTTGATCTTCAGTGCCTCTCATACCAGCCTACCTGTTGCTTGTTGTAAAACTTGATCGTCAGCGTCTCTCATACCAGCCTACCTGTTGCTTGTTGTAAAACTTGATCTTCAGCATGTCTGACACCTACCTACCTATTGCTCGTTGTCGCACTTGATCTTCAGCATGTCTCACATTAACCTACCTGTTGCTTATTGTCGTACATGATCTTCAACATGTCTCACATAGCCTACCTGTTGCTCATTGTCGTACTTGATCTTCAACACGTCTGACACCTGCCTACCTGTTGCTCGTTGACTACTTGATCTTCAACATGTCCGACACCTGCCTACCTGTTGCTCGTTGTTGTACTTGATCTTCAACAGTCTGACACCTGCTTACCTGTTGCTCGTTGTCATACTTGATCTTCAACACATCTGACACCTGCCTACCTGTTGCTCGTTGTCGTACTTGATCTTCAACAGCTGCAGTTCCAGCACCCAGTGCTCCTTCTCTTGTTCCAGCTTGCCCACTTTCTCCTGGAACACCGTGATCTGCTTGGCCAGCCCTTCCTTGCTCTCCGCCGAACTCAGCAGCGTCTTTCGGTTCTGCACCGCCACCCTGTGAGGAACGGAGTCTTGGCGTGGCTGTTGCAGGCAAAGAAACTGTCTGTCATATACATGTATATCCCTTTTCTGCAGAGCAGTGATTAGGGTAGTGAAAACCGATAATGCTGTTTAAGAAAACAAAGACATCTTGTGCAGATGAAGTATTCTTCTACGGATCCGTTATGTATCTCACAAGCTTTCAATTCTCTCTTTGGGACTTTTCAGGTAACTGAAATACAGGAAATTAATCTACCTGCAAAATTACCCCACTCTGCTTCCACATTTTCTGCACCTACATCAATACTTAGCACCATTCACTTGTTTAGACAGGTATATATCAGAAAAATGACAGTTTTACGAACAAATAATTTCTTCAGAACATAAAAACAAGAAAAACAAATACAGACCCGAGTACAATGTTGCCCTAGAACCAAGAGACAATATAGTTTTCCACACAATTTCTTTTCTCTCTCTCTCTCTCTCTCACACACACATGTCAGCAATGCAGATCTAAATACACAACAGCTGCACTTACCCTGGAATTAAGAGATGACAGAAAGCCAGCAGTCCTGTGTCTGAACTCTGTGACTGCCGGGTGGGAGCGTGGACCTTCAAGCGAAGGCTCCGTGCCTATGCTGCTTCCCCGGGTACGATACCCTGCACCCTCCGTAAAAAAGTCCAGGTTTCCAGACATGAATGCTGACATCTGAAAGAAAAAGAAGAATTGCCAAGCTGGTGCGGTGTGATGGAATACATTGCACTCAGGTTGCTGTTGTTGTTGTTGTTGTTGGGACTGACAGAAAAGGTGAAAGTAAATATTTGAATTTCTTTTTCTCTTTACTTTTTTTTATGTGATTGTCTTTGTTTTTATTCATACTTCACCCCTTCTGCTGTCTCTTTGTCCATTCTCCATCTTTTCTTCTTTGACAGTACAGACTTTGTTTGGGGCTAAGCAGATTCTTCACAAACATCAGCGCACTTTACAACATGCAAATGACCTGCACCTGTAATGTATGATAAACTGGCATTTTCCCCAACATTCCTGCACATCAATTTGCACACGCGCATGCGCGCACACGCACGCACACGCACGCACACACACACACACACACACACACACACACACACACACACACACACACACACACACTCAGAAAAATGCACAGAGCCCTGGCTGGAACAAAATTAATCATGATTTAGTGAGGACTGAAAATGTCACTGTTCACCACATTTTAACACACAGAATATGACCTCCACCTCCTGACCCCCGAACTTCCTCCCCTCCTTTCCCTTATCGTATACCTTCCACACAAACATACATCAAACAATTTATTTTCAACATATTTGAACTCTCTGAGTCCATACAATCAGGTGTACTGCCTAGAGGGCCTTATCAGAGCTGTACATTCCGTTATAATGGGAAAACCAACACCCAACAGCAGTAAAATAAAAATCCAGATTAAAACATGAATCCACATACATCTGCCATGCAGTATATCAATTCCATTCATTTTCAATTACGAATGATCCTACAGGATGTAACTGTATTTGTACATGTATTTGTTCAATGATTTCGAACAAACAACTGAACACAGTCAACAATGTTAACCAACTTGGGACACACAGAGAAATAGAAAAAAAAAAAAGAAGAATATAATGGTAGATTCTACCTTGCCTGTACTGGTGACGAGAGAAATGAGAGAGGACACCACACATTCATCCGTTGTCTTCAGTTTCTGGGTAGCAGTTGGCAGTTGATGCTCCAGCGATACCTTGGAGTTGTAATGTTTGGACACCTCTGGAATGTGGGAAAGAAAAGCTTGTTTGAGGACGGATTATATTACCGGAAATGAGTTACACACACACACACCGGAAAAATGAGAGAAAAGTGCACTCAAACACACACACACACACACAAACACATGGTAAGTTTCACACACACACATACAAACACAAGCTCTCTCTCTCTCACCAACACACTCAAAGTACAATACACTGTATGCATACATACATGATCTACCTTGCATACTCTAACAAGCAAACACTCTCTCTCCTTTCCTTCTTCATTCTCTCCAGCCTCATATGCAGGTGTCTTGCGCACACACACACACATTCTCACACACAACACACACATGCCCACACACACACACACACACACATGCTGACACATATACACATGCCTACGCACACAGAGACATGTTTTGGCACACATCTCCAACGGCATCCATTCTAAACACTTTTCTTTCAAAGTACTATCACCTTTGATGGCTTCATGCAGATGTTCCAAGGCAGAGCTAAGCAGCACAAAAAACCTTGGATGGCTGGACTGTGGATGACCTTCAGTCTGTTTGCCTGATTCAGAAAAAAAGACACTCCATCTGTACTTCTGTCAATCATCAATTGGAATTTTCTTTTAACATCAACCTGTCTATACAATTGTCCATTTAACTGAACACCACCTACAGAGGAAAAAAAGAAAGGAAAACAGCTTTGCTGCACTGTACTTCCTCTTGCTCCAATCACACATCCTGAGAAAAAGTTGTGTGAACTTGTCCTCAGATATTCCCCAAGCATAAGAAGGGAAGGGGGGGGGGGGGGGGATGGTGGCAAGGCATATTTATATATTAATTACCAGGTATTAAGAAGAACTTATCTTCAGAGGGTAATTCCTTTTTTTATTTTCACCTCATTCAAGGTGTGTTTACCCAAGTATAGGACCAACAAACGCCTTTAGTTTCTTTCCAGATTTGTTTGACATGATTGACTCTCATGCTTCACTTGCAGAAATCCATCAAATAAAACTTCAGACACTGGTGTTCAGTCCTGTCTAGTAATATCCATTTCATTCTGAAAAATATTAAAACTCTTCGTTTCAAAACAATCCAAGGAACATTCTTTCAATGATGATTAGATAGCTAAATTCAACTATCACAAAACTCAGAAAAGTTTTACTTGGCTTGTGTGTATTATGCTTCATAAGCAGGCATTGCACTCAAACACATCCCTCCTCTCTTTTTCAAAGTCACAGTGTTGCTGGCATGACCAGAGAGACACAGAACAAACATGAGAGTTTATTTGTAGACCATGGCAACAACCTCTGTGGTCACCAGTTTGCGGAAGGTGTACAGGCAGGGTGAGAAGAAGGGATGCCCCGAGACAGAAGGTTCTAATGGACAGGCCGGCTGTGTCGCTGTGATAAAGATGGTAGTAGTTCCATCGAATCTTGCCCGTATTTGCCAATAGGCTGACTCTTGACTTGGGGAGGAACAGTTTTCTCCAAACCCCCTTATACCTCCCTCTTCTCCACCACTCTGGGATAGACTGCCTGAAAAGCTGGCAGGCAGGAAAGATTCGGGGCCCTAAAAGCAAGGTGCCAGGGCTCATCTTTTTACCTTACCTCTACAGAGTGAGGCAAAATCTGCCTGCTGACAGCCATGAGCGACCTTCCCGGAAACCTGGCTGCTGAGGGCCAAGCGGCTGATTCATCCCCAAGGTCTGGATCCTTGCGACAGCCCGACTCACCACTGCTTGCTAATGAGAGGAGCTAGTGAGCCACTGCGAAGGCAGGTGCAACCCTATGGGGGACGCTGTCTGCCTTAGTGGAAGGCACATGCCGCCCCTCTGTCTTCCAATTCAGGAGCTCCAAACAGCTGTCCTGTATGGCGCACTGCATCTGAATGATGACTAAGGAGTCGCCATGAGGCAGGGGCATGCAAACGCAGGAATGAACAACCAGGGGGGAGACTGTGAGTGGGAAGGGCCAAAGGTTGCTGATGTGCATGTGGGTGGACTATGGAACCTCCATTTCCTCTCCACGATGAAACACCAAGCTCACCATCTACCTGGATGGCTAACTAGGAAGGTGAAGCATCCACCTGAGGTCTCCCTCAGCTCACACCCTCTGTCTTCTTGCCTCATGATCGGCGGGTGTTGGGACAGGAATCAACTGATTCCCTCAGCTTTTCCCATCCTTGATCATTTCTGGGAGTAAGGGGTGAGCATGAGGATGAGCATATGTCATCGTTGCAAAATCAGATCAGCCTCAATCTCCCTGACCTAAGAGTAACAAAGAATGACCAAGATGGAGGCACACATGAGAAGTGGGGGGAAGAAGACAGGCAACAGAAAATGAACCCACCAGTAAAGCTAAGAGGAAGACTGTTAGCTGCAGAATGAAGGACTGAAACTGGGCACCATAACAACAATAAGATGTGATAGCGACATGGAAGAAAAAAACTAAAACAATGGTTTTGTTCAGAGTTTGGTTGTAGAACGAGGGAACAAAAATGGAAGGGCGCATTAGATAGTTAGCACAGAGATCGTCTAGTGCACCTTGTACTGTCCTACCCATTAAATTTGGTTTAACAAAACTAGTAAACTGCCCATAGTTTGCATTCAGTTTGAAACGGTAGAGTATATAACACCAAAATGGAAATTCCCCATATTCCTGCCCCCCCCCCCCCCCCCCCCCATCTACCACTCCCTTTTATCAATTTCCTGTTCATATGCCCTACCTGACACCTCCACATAGCAACAACAGATAATTTCTTTTCCAGGAATTGACTTTTACCTTCAGTCTCCTCAGACTTTACACATCCAGAATGATCGTAAGTAAATGACTCTGGGTCTTAAATGGTAGGGAATCTAACTGGGTGGCAAACAGATTATACAAAAAAAGAACACTATTAAAGAAAACTCACCTTTTGAATCCCTTATAAATTGGCTCTCCAATGAAAGACAGTATATAACTGGGAGGCAAATAATCTTAGCATACCTTAAAAAAAATATTTAAGAAAACTGATAACCAACTAAGGTTTCACCACACTTACTGCCTCTATGAAGCTTACTTTGAGAAGCAAGTATAGTGATATAAGTGTCCAGTTTGTTCAGTATGGCGTTCAGTCTGGCCAAGGATTTCAACAGTTCCCGATTCTTGGCAGCCAGAGTGGATGTGCAAGATGAAACCTGGCTTTCCTCTTCCAGACTGAAAAGTAAAAAGCTCACCGTTAAAAACCCCCACAAAAAACAGAAAAAAAGGATAAATAAATTGTTAATCTATAAGTCTGCAAAAAAGGCTATTTCCTGTTGTTTGATATCTTCTATTATAAAGGACTTAATTTACTTCCAAACAATGTGAGAATGTTACAAAGTAAGATAGGTGATGAAAACATACTTCTTAGCAACAATGCTGGGCGTAAAATCTTAGAACATACAATTCTACATACCTATCCCCAGCCTAATTTTCACAAAAGAGTAACAAGAACAGTAAATTTTTATCCAAATCAATTTGCTTCTGCTCAATCTTTGCAAACCACAATGTTTCTCTGACAGCCTCATACACTTCATTCAAAACAAACAGGGCACGCAGAAAAACAAAGGTCTCCTCCCAGGTCCAATACTAATGTTTGCATACAAAACATCCATAGATCAGTAGAGGCTCTCTGAAGACAAAAGGAAAATGGTACTACAAACAAAAGGCTAATATGGTGAGACCGAAATATATCTGGTTAAATCAACGTTTAGTTCTGTGGATCATGAAAAATCATGCTAATCTGATTAAAATGATGCAAACCATTTCAATGCTGAAGTTCGTGTATGTAAGTTTAAAACATCCTTCATTTCTGTTCCAAACAATGAAGTAAAAAAAAAAAAAGTTATACCTCTCCTTGTATCCTGGGAAAAAAAAACATATTTGGTATGATTTTCACTGACAGATCATAATGTACTATAGCTGATTAAAGTTGTGAAAACTTTGTCTACTACTGAATAATACAGACTCCCTGAGCCACAGCTTCCCCCAGGGAACTTAACTATGATCATCACCACTAAAAAGTATTTCTTGTCCATCTCCTACATATTCTTGGTGGCCAGAAACAGGGGCAATGAAGATTACTGAGTTGGGCAGCTGGAAATTTTATACTGTAAGCTTTGGTTGGAAAAAAAGGTTATATCCTTACTCATTTCTGAAGTCTACTGTTCCTAAACAATCTCTAATGCTTTGCATGCAGTACAAGACAGCTGGCAAAAGTTGGCATCAACCACTCCTTCAAACACTTCCTCCTTTGGGGGGGGGGGGGGGGGGGGGGGGGGGAGGGGGAGGGGGGGGGGGAGCTGGCAGAGGGAACTTACCTTAGTATCTGATATGGCAAAAGTTTGTTGCAGTAGGCAACCAGATGGGAAAAGTTTTTCGAAAATTCTTGTAGATCTGTTGCAGTTTCCTGTAATCAAATGAAGAACAGTTCTTGCCATCATCAAAAATACATAATTTGAATCAAAACTGTTTATTAGGAAACAACCTATTCTGACAACATCAAACTATCTGATTAGCAGATTACCTCATTTCAAAATTAAAAATCTGAACATATATGATCTAAATAAAGAAAGGTCTGAGCTTTCACATCACAAATAAAGAATGTTCTCTGCATGCTTTAAGACAATACAACTGGGCAAACGCAATGTGTGATATTGTCGAAATTACTCTTTTACACCTGAAGTTCAAGCAGATTTTCTAGGGTTTTGTCTCTCATGAAGAGCAAGTCAACTACATTAGCAACGTACAATCAACATCGAGCTCAAAGTACCTTGATTTTCAAGCTGCAGCAAGTTTCACTAACATAAGAATTTGAAAAATCAGGGCTTGAATGGTCAGGAAGAAAAAAGAAAGGATGCAGCGCTAAAAGGGCAGTACAGGGCATTGGAGAACTCCGTGAGGAAGAGCGGGGGTGAGGGGGGAGTCGGGAGTTCTCAACATCTTTGTAAGCAGCAAGAGGGAAAAGAAAGAGGAAGAGGGAGAAGGGTGGGGTGGGGGAGGGGGGAAGGGAAGAGTTGTTCTTGAAAACTTTGTATGCTGAAAAAGGAGTGATAGAGCATACTATTAAGATTTTAAGCTTTCCAAGGCCAGCATCCATTGGCCATTTAATTTGGCCAAATCATGACATCATGACATGGTGTTCTTCCCACGTGATTCAAGGGTCTTTACAGGCTTTCCCAAAATACTGAACATTTTTTTCAGCCAAACTTTTTCAGCAGATAGCCACCAAATAATAATAATGAAAAATACTGGGAAGTAGGAAGTGAACAGATCATACTATTGAAGCAGAAGTCTTTTTTCTTCCAGGATAAACATAATCCAAAACCATTTAAATGATTTTTTTAAAATTACTGTGCACGAATAGATCATTCAGTCCAAGATTAATAAATAAATGAATGAATAAATAAATATTACAAAATATATCACAACGATCAGTTACAACAGTACCACCTAGTCACATACAATCATGCTGACTACCAACAACCATGACAGTCATCTGTGTTAAACGCATGAAGCAAAGGGCATGGATCAAAATGGCTGAAGTGAACAGACACTTACAAGAATGGTAAGGGAATCGTCCCTCAGCTCCTCAGAGAACTGCTTCAGGGACTGGTCCACTGGACGAAGGTACGCCGCATTCTCATGCAGGTATTTACAGTACTGAAAAATGGTGAAACAAGACAGGCCCTTGTGCATCATGTTTACAGTACTGAGGCTAAGCACATAACACAAATTTTGAAAGGTGTTCAGTGGTACACACTTTACCACAAACAGACAAGCCAAAACATCGGTCAAACGAATGGACTGGTTGGACCCAGTGGCAGCACTAGGCTATCCTGAAATCTTGTTAACCCCAAATTCACCTATCCTGAAAAAAAAAAGAAGAAAAAACAAATGTTTTCAGTATCTTCCGTTCCATGTTAAGTGTACAAACCTGGAAATAGCACTTAAAGATAAAATCTCATGGAGGTATTTACAGTGCTGAAACACTGCAATAGTGCAGTAATACAGATTCTCATGAATGTATATACAATTCTGATATACAGCAAATCAAAACAGGTTCTCATGGACATATACATACAGCAGTGAAACACAACATATCAACACAGATACTCTGATGTATTCATGAACACTATATGTGATTTGCCCCTTGTTGTAAGCACCAGCTGGGCTGAGCTCCCTGTCTCCTTTAGACGAGCCTTCTTTTCACTGGCATTTTTAAAGTTCTTGTATGTACACAGTATGATTTGTTTTCTTTGTATTTGTACTGTGACTTCTTCTCATGTTCTCCAAACTTAACGGTCACATCATCTGTTCAGAATATTGATGAACTGTTGTCATTATTCAACCAACATTCAAATACTCATTCCTTTTCACTGGAGTGTGAACCATATAGCACCCAAAGCATCTCTTCTGGTGTGTATGAATCCATGTAATTCCTCGATGTTCTGCTTCCCTTGCCTGAGCTTTAAGCTCAGCTTGCTCACCCTGTTGTTTACTATCTTGTTGCATTTCATTTGCTTGCTGGCTCAAATGTTCAATGTAAAGAGCAATAGAATTATAACCATGTTCAGTTTCAGTGGGTCAATAGTACTCCTCTACAGGACTAGTCCGCATCATCCATCCATACGACTTCTATTTTGTGGAAAAAACAGAACTCCTGACAGGTATATCCATCTCTTTTGCACTAGAGCAGCAGCCTCAGAAGGACATTTATATCTGTCTGGTGAGGAGTCACCAGGTTAATTATCTCTCTGAAAAAAATGCTTATTTTACCTTTACATTGGTAGGACTGAAAAGCTCGGTGACCCCATCAGCAGGGTAGATCCGTGAGCGTTGTTCACTGTAGGTGAAGAAATTGGACAGGCCCTGAGTTAGCTCCCCCACAAGGTTGGCTGCCTGACCAATCAACTCGCGAGCACGCAGCTGGTGCCGGCGATCATGAGTTGGCAGGTTGAACCTGTTTAGGTCTCTGTGTCCTGTACAATATTTTGTTGACTGATTACCCCAAAAGAAAGAAAACAGGAAGATGTAAGGAAGCATGCTTATGAAAAAGAAAAAAACCGAAAATCAAAAAAGGCAAATGAGTGACTGGTAACATAAACATCCCAAAAAGCACAGAGCAAAAGAAGGCAAAATAATCACTGTGAAACAGACATGCAGATAATTCTGTACAAGAACATTGCACTTTTCCTGCAATTTTCAAGCTAAACTGAACGATTTATCGACAAATGCACAAATATCATATTTGAACAAGCTGCTTTAATAGCTTGGGTCCAACATCTGTTCACATCACCCACACTTGACTGACCATGATGAAGTATAAATGAGGGTCATTTTTGCCCACCTTCCTCTCTCGATCGGGGGAAGCCAGAAGCACTTCATTTTAAGAGCATAGCTATCATGCCCACACAAAATACCACCCAATGTTTTATGAATGTGAACTTTATAGTACATTTGAAGCATGTGCATGTGCAAAAGCATGACATATACATAGATATTTCTTCACATACTTTTCCTCACTCTGGAGTCAGTGGTTGGAATAGAGTCCCTAACAGAAAAAATCATCATTTTTTTCTTTCCCTTTCCTAAGATCAGTAAAACATGTAAACCTTGAACGCTGCACACAAATTCATTTCAGATGGGACAGGAAACTATTACTGAATATGGGACAGGAATCCACAGTCATAACTCAGCATTTAAAACTGTTCAGGAATCCACAGTCATAACTCAGCATTTAAAACTGTTCAGGAATCCACGGTCATAACTCAGCATTTAAAACTGTTCAGGAATCCACAGTCATAACATGGCATTTAAAACTGTTCAGGAATCCACAGTCATAACTCAGCATTTAAAACTGTTCAGGAATCCACAGTCATAACTCAGCATTTAAAACTGTTCAGGAATCCACAGTCATAACTCAGCATTTAAAACTGTTCAGGAATCCACAGCTGCTAGTTTTCTTTCATGTCCCAGGAGTACATACAGGCCTTGATCTCTGTCATATGCAAACTTACACAAATTTGGAAAGAAACGGGAATCCTAATCCATGCCAGATCATTATCACTGAGTCACTAAAGAATGTGCAATTAAAAGAGCATTTTCTCCCAGCATTTTACCATGGCTCACCAAAGAAACCCAGCATGTCTATGGACTCCTGCCTTGTGTGAAACATACACCTGTGCAGCATAAAGAGATGTCGATCCAAATCAAACACCAAGACAAAGTGTAAACAGCGACAGTGTTCCTTATGCTTCCCTACCATCTTGCACCACAGCAGTTTAAATGTTTGAAGCCTCTTCTTCTGTTATCTCCTGTCTCCCCAGCTGAAACGGTTCAAATGTATCCGTCACTGAAGAGGAAAAATAAACCATCCGCCACATCCAACAAAATACCAACTAAACCCAAACGAAAACATAAGAGCAAGCACTCACTGGTGTCTATGAAGGGCAGTTTGTCAGATATGATCTTGTTGGCACTGGACAAGCGACTGGACAAATCCTGGCTGACCACATTCAGTTTCTGTTCCCTGAAAACCCATTGCCAGCAGCTTACTGGCCAATCCTCACATGCTCTCACAATGCATCTCACCATGCAGTGGTATGCATGCAAGCCACAAGCCCTCTGCAACTGTAATGCATGCACTTGCTCCCACCCCCATACCCCTCCCCAAGTTAATGTTGAATGCAGTAAAGTGTGATCTACGTACAGAATGTAAAACCTTGGTAATTGTTACCAATCATCTATTTTGCCGCCCCAGTTCAAGATCCATAACTTCCATTGTGAAATCTTGGCTGTGAAGAAAACATTTTGTCTTCAAGTGGTTTATTGATAATATAAAGGAAAAGACCATCTTTGAAAAATAATGCTGAACTGTAGCGTAACTTACAAAACAATATCACTGAAAAATAATTCTGAACTGTAATCACCAAATAATATTGCTTATAATACAAAACGACAATACAAACAGTGGTGTCATTTTTTGTTCTGGCAGAATATTTTTTTTCTCATCGAACCAATATCCTTACCTAGGAACAGAAAAAAAGTTTCTCCAAATACATATTATACGCTAACATGTTGTATGTACAATACATCAGCCTTGTATGCAATAACCAAAGCATGTACCAACACAGACATCTATGTGCATGCACATCCATCTCCCTATTTTCCCCTTTCCCCAAATAAACTCATAAACAGAGTTGACAACATTAAAGCATATAAATGGGACTATTTATCATTCAGCTCTCTATTAATATGATTATGATACCAAGTTAAGAACATAAAATAAAACAAGTAAATCTCTTTCAAACAAATTCTGTGATTTCATATTCTGATCTAGTGAATAAAATGTCAGCATCAAACGAGATATCAAAGACACACACACACAAAATCATCATAATAACAAATATAATTATTAATGATCATATCACTACTTTTCCCAAGTACAGCCATTACCATCATTAGACCTCTCCCTGCTGCTACTCCAGCAAACATCACCATCATCAGCAGAGAAAACTCAACTCACGCCATTTCTGCTCGTGACCTGTAATCTTTGATTTCGTTTTCTTGCGACTGCAGTCGGACCTCAACCATGGCTTTCTCCTGCTGTAGGCGTTCGATGTGTCTCTTGCTGTTCTGGCGTAGGTTGGCCACCACATCCTCATGCTGGGTACGGTCCTGCTCCGAGGACTTGATGAGCTCTTCCAGATCCACGATCCTGCGCTCGTAAGATGTCGACATTTCCTGCAGCTGGAATGGGGGGAAAGTCTCTGAGGATTGAAGAGGTGAGAGGAACACTCTGCACCAACTATGGAAAACTTGATTTTCTAGCACAACACTTCACAGTTGAAAAAAAAAAATTAATCAAACAAAAGAAAAAGAAAAAAATGTGCGTGTTGGTGAGAATCAGGAAGCGTAGGCCCAACATATGCCACAACATCTATGTGTGTGCGAGTGTGTGTGTGTGTGTGTGTGTGTGTGTGTGTGTGTGTGTGTGTGTGTGTGTGTGAGTGTGTGTGTTTGTGTGTGTGTGTTGTGTTGTGTGTGTGTGTGTGTGTGTGTGTGTGTGTGTGTGTGTGTGTGCGTGCGTGCGTGCGTGCGTGCGTGCGTGCGTGCGTGCGTGTGTGTGTGTGTATGCGCATGTGTGTGTGTGCATACACTACTTTTAGCAGTAAAATTCCTTTTCATTACTTAATTGCCAGATTACATAAGAAGAGCTGGCATGTCATAAATAGCTAACATATGAAAAAGAAAGTCTAAGAGTTTCCAGAACAAAGATGGGAGAATGGTCAACAAAGGTAGAAAAACTGAAGAAGACAGTTCAGGAAAACAATAATTATTTCAAAAAGGCAGAATTAAAGAAAGCGACAGAAAAGAGAAAATTCATAGCACAGAACTTCCAGACGGCAGAGGAGCTATTTAAAACTGAAACAGCGGCCGGCATTCCCACGGAGAGCCATGCCCCTCATTCTGGCTCTCCATTCACGGTCACACCCTGGTTTGCTTTTTTCCCCATCGCAGCTAGGGCACCAGCATGCCAGAGGGAGCAGTCATGATCAAGTTATCATGAGGCAGCCTACCAGCAGACTGCTGCCCAGTCACTTTGGTGGTGCTACTTGGTGCCTGTTCTGATCATACACTCGACACTACCTACTTAGCCCCAGTTTGACAACAGTAACTGCCTAGTAGCAGAGCCAGCGTAAGAATGTCCCTCTCCAGAGTGTGCCACCACATCCATCCACCTACAGTCCACACCAACTAGCTGATACCAACAGCCTCAACATGAAGTAGTCAAAACAACGACACGGAGCGGGCATTGAAACTGAGAACACCATGGGAGCAGGGCATGAAAGGTAAAACATGTTGACACTTTTCTTTTTATTTTTATCATGAGGATGACGATGCTGCTATCAAGTTCCATTCTGGTCAAAGACTACATGACAGAACAGTACTCTATGCTTACTTTCATTATATACTTCAGCGTCAACAAAACCCCAAGATACAGACATCTGCAGCATTGGTCAGCCAGTTTCAGCAATACACAGAGACACATCAATTGTGCGGATGAAACTCAACTGGTCGAGGTTGAAAAACATCCATCTCTCTGTTTCTCTCTGCAAGTTTCTTTGTTTCTGTTCATCTGTGTGCATGTGTGTGTGTGTGTGTGTGTGTGTGTGTGTGTGTGTGTGTGTGTGTGTGTGCATGTGCATGCATGCTTGCATGCATGTGCGTGCGTGCATGCATGTGTGCTTGCATGCATGTGTATGTGTGTGTTTATGTGTGTGTCTGTCTGTCTGGGTGTGTGAGTCCATGTGTGTGTAATGTGTGTGTAAGTGTGTATGTACTTGTATGTGTGTGTATTCCCGCTTCCATTGTACGTGTGCCGATGTACAAGCTGGCGTGTTTTTGTGTGTGCATGTGTGGCTCTGTAGGAGCACGAGCATCCATCTGTTATCTCTGAGCATTCTTCCTCTTGTTCAGTCCTTCTCACTCTTGCCTTTTCCTCACCATCAACAACGCAGTCTATCGAAATGACTTCACCATACCTTACTATGCAGTTTGGCGTTTTCCTCTATTTTGCTCTGCAACTCCTCCCCATAAACGCTGGTGTTGTGCTGCAGTTTCTCTGGGCTTGGAGTTTCTCCTCCTTTGTGCTGCACACCAAGGCAGGGTACATGGCCATACTGGGTTTTGGAACAGCATCAAAACAAACTCTTGTATGAGAAAGGAATGGCTAGTAACATTCAGTTTGACTTGTACGTGCCACAATGTGTCATATATTGAGGAACTGTGCAGGTGGTCTACATATGAGTTGATAAGCAATCACAGCCCTGTACATTTTATACTAAAATGAATATGCACAAATTTAAATCAACATGAATGGACTGAATGGTGTTAGCAGCATTATTTGACTAACATGAAACTTGATAAACCTAAATGGGCAAACCTGACACAGAAAACTTTTACTTCCGTCAGTCTTGCTTAAACTGTTCTCAACCACACATGCAAAAGTTTTAACTTTCTTCAATCTTGCTTAAACTGTTCTAAACCACACTTGCAAAAGTTTTAACTTCCTTCAGTCTTGCTTAAACTGTTCTCAACCACACTTGCAAAAGTTTTAAACACCAGAGTATACCATGACCAAAAGTACACAGAAACCTAAACAATCAAAAGCAATGTCCTTATAAACACACACTTTTAAATATGACAATTCTGATATTCAGATACTCACAGTAAGGCCACTCAAAGAATTTTCAATGTAGGAAAATTAAAATTCTTAACAGGCCACCCGCATGCTTAACTTCCACTTCTGGAAACAACAGTTTATTTCTTCCCTATAGTCAGGTTTTCACTTCCCCCCACCTTGTGTTTCTTTTTCTGCGCTTCCAGCACCTCCAGCTCATCCTGCAGCACCATGACTCGCTTGGACAGCTGCTGATTGCGGAACGACAGACTGTCCACCTCCTGCTGGTACTTCCGCATCGACTGCTCCTTCTCCTTCAGCTGGTCCTGTTTATAAAACAACCATCATATCGTTACCAAAATGTAAGTATGCAGATGTGTGCATGCATGCACATACTCACGCACATACGTTAATGTACACATCAAAGTGTCATATGATCCTTCCAACCCTTTTAAGGCGTTGAAGATAATGAGTTATAAATTAAAGTAAATCAGGATAGCAACGATGCGCTTATTTTTCTTAAAGTGTATACACAATCTTGCTACATGTCCCAAACAGTTATTTTAGCTACGATAGGAGAGACTACGCTAATGCCTTTCACCCTTCAGTCAAATTCACATACGAAATCTCGGACTCTTCCCTCTCATTTTTGGACATCAAAATCAGTATCCAAAGCACTTTACAGTCTCTCCACACAACAGTGCACTATAAACCAACTGATGCCCACTCTTACCTCCTGTTCTCATCAAGCCATCCTCCTGCCATGAAAGAAAGCATCCCATATTCTCAATTTCTTCGACTTCGCAGACTATGTAGCACCGATGATAATTACACCAAAGAAGCAGCGGCCATGACTACCTTCTTCACTACTAGAGGCTACCCACAAGCTACAGTTCAGATGGCCCTTGAACGAGCACAGTCCATCCCCAGACACCAGCTCCTACAAGACAAGGAAAAGATGACTACAGACAATGACTGATGCATTGCCACTCTGACCTACCACCCACACAATCTATCTGTGAAAAACGTTCTGCTCCGCAACTTCACTATTCTGAAGGAGGATCCAGCTCTCCAAAACATTTTCCACTATGGTGGCATTCAAAAGGGACAAAAACCTTGGTGACCACCTGATGCACTCTACCTTCCACCCTTCATCCCCCCAACCCAACCAGGCAATTTCCAGTGCAAGAAACCCAAATGCAAAACCTGTGACTTTCTTAATCCGACAATTACTGTGAAAGGCCCATCCGGACGCAGCTTCCACATGAGGTCCCACTTCACCTGCCAGACTCAGAATATAGTCTATGTTCTTAGTTGTACCCTGTGTCCCAAGATGTATGTGGGTGAAACATACAGATCTCTAAACGAACGTTTTAAAGAACATAGAGACAGCATCCTCACAGGAAAAGACACTCCTGTGGCAAACCACTTCAATTCGGACCATCACCATCTTTCCCACATCAGAGTGGCAGCCCTTTGGAGAAATGGTCGTCAAGAAGGGAACTACAGAAAGTACATGGAAAGCCAGTTAATACAGCGCCTTGGCACCTTGAGCCCACATGGGCTCAACGTCAGGGAATGATACCTCACCCCAAACCATCAGCCCTCCTCTTTCCCCCCCCCCCTTCCTTTCTTTCCCCTCCTCCCCCCCCCCCCCCTCCTCCCCCCCCCCCTCCTTTCCCCCCCCCCTCCCCCTTCCTTTGCCTCTCCTTTGCTGCCCATTTCTATTGTGAATCATGATCACCCCTACATTCAATATTGCCCAACACTCCCACCTCTGCCCTTTCCACCCCTTCAAACCATGAACTGCGCTCAGTGACTCAAGTCAACCACCATCAACATCTTCCCTCTGCTGCCATTCCCTGTTGAAGTGTCTACGACACGAAACGTCGGCCATCCCCTCTCCAGGTACTCTTTTTGCCACCTTTTCCCTTTATTTATTAGGAGAGAGAGAGAGAGAGAGAGAGAGAGAGAGAGAGAGAGAGAGAGAGAGAGAGAAAGAGAATGAAGAAAGGTAGCAAGAGAAAGAGAGTGAGCAAGACAGGCAGACACAGAGAGAGAGAGAGAGAGAGAGAAGAGAGAGAGAGAGAGAGAGAGAGAGAGAGAGAGAGAGGGAGAGAGAGAATGAAAAAAAAAGGTATCATCTTCTGCAAATTTTTCTTTTTACAGATTTTTTTTTTTTTCAAGCGCCATCTGTATCCTTTTCCTCCAAACATCGTAGGGATACAGCATTTGTTTGGACAAGTAAGTATGAAGAAAAACTATTTTTAGAACAATGATTAAGTGGATATGCATTTCAGTTAGGTCCAGTTATACACTGCACCTTAACTGTTGAGATGCTGGCAAGATAGTAATGTGAACTAGATTGCACATGGGAACTGTTCCCAATTGTTTAGCAATATTTCTTTTTTTTATGTTAATGTTTTGCATCAAACTAATTTCTTTTAATCCACTACTTAATGGAAGAACATTTACCATAAACCATTTTCTTTTATTCCAATAGTCAACAGAAGAACATTTGCCATAAACCATTTTCTTTTATTGAAATAATCAACAGAAGAACATTCAGTTGATTTAGCATAAACCATTTTCTTTTATTGAAATAATCAACAGAAGAACATTTACCATAAACCATTTTCTTATATTCCAGTAGTCAACAGAAGAACATTTACCATATACCACTTGTCTTTTACTCCAATAGTTCACAGACGAACATTTACCATAGACCTTTTTTTTTTTTTACTCTGCAAGTCAACAAAAGAACATTTACCATAAACCATTTTCCTTATTCCACTAGTCAACAGAAGAGCATTTACTACAATGCCACTAACCAACAGAAGAACATTCAAACTATTTTACTTTATTGCACAAGTCAACAGAAGAACATTTGCCACAAACTGTTTTCTTTTATTCCACTAGTCAACAGAAGAACATTTGCCACAAACTGTTTTCTTTTATTCCACTAGTCAATAGAAGAACATTTACCACAACTGTTTTCTTTCATTCTTCCAGTCAACAACATTCCACTACTGAACAGAAGAACATCTACCATGATCTGTTTTCTTTTATTCAACTCCTAAATAGAACATTTACCACAAACCATGTTCTTTTATTCCACTAATGAACAGAATATTTACCATAAAACATTTTCTTTTATTCCACAACTCAACAGAAAAACACTTATTATAACCCATTTTCTTTTATTCCTTTATTCAAAGAGGAAGATTTGTCATACACTTGTTTTCTTTCACTCCAACAGTCAGCTCATGAACATTTACCATAAACTTTTCTTTTATTCCCTACTGAACAGGAGATTAACCTCAAACCATTTTCTTTCATTCCACTTCTCAACAGAAGAACATCTACCATACTGCATGAAGCTTGGGTAAGATACAGAGAAAGCATCTTCCTTGTTTCTCCAAGAAAATATCTATTTTTCCCCAAATTCAATCCTGGACGTCTAATCCTAAAGCTCTATTGATCTTTACTGACTATAACATGAAAGCTTTCATATCGAGTGCCCAAGCTATTTCTTTGTTGACACTAATGACAGTATATAATAAAAATACAATGACTGTCCTGCATGGTTCTTGATTTTTAACTTACCTTTGCGGAACTGCATTCTGTCTGCTCGTCCAAGTATGCCTTTTTCAAAACAGGAACCTGTGCCTTCAACTGCAACAGGAAAAGAGGCACCCATGGGATGCATGTCCCACAATTTCTAGCTAGTAAGTTCACTCAATTTCTGGTCGTGTACACACTAAAACATATGGCTGCCTGCACCTGATCAGAGATCTGGTGTCAATCCTAGTTCTAATTTAGCACAATTAACTGTAACTGTACACATGAGGAATAAGAACAGCGAGAGTATTTTGAAACTTTTTTCTTCCTGCTGATTTGAGTAAGCAAATTTTGATTGGTTTACTGATCTTTTTTTCTTGCTCAATTTCACCAAGAAGTAGCGTTACAGTGAGTTAAGCTTTAAATGAAGTCATGTGCAGTGGATGACCTTGTCAGATAGCTCTTTAAGTATCAATTTACTATCAAATTGATAACTTCAGATTATATCTATTGATAGATCTAAGACACAGTCTCATTTGCATTTTATAAGAAATATAATGATACAACTTGTTAGAACTTAAGGATCAATTCTACCCCTATCTATAAAGGAACCATGCATTAGTGGACATTTCAAACTCTGTTGTGTTTTTTTTTTTCCATTTATTTCTGTGGCTGAGTGTCCTTTTTATGCACCGCATGCAAGTTGCAAGTTTAAATAAAGTGGTTTTGGCCTTTCAACAGCCAAAATATGCCAGGATCAGAAGGTTACATGATCTGTTGTTCGTCAGAGCTGAAACTTCGGTTCTTTTTCTTCTTCAACTTAAGGGCTAACATCCTGTCATTTGCAGAAGGTTGAAAATTTGGAGCATCTGTTTGATCAATGGGACACAGAGTGAAAAAAAAAAGGTTAACCTCCCTGCTAACTTATCTTTTTTAACTTGAACTATACGATGTTTGAGGTCTTGTAGTATGAAGTCCTGTTCATCAATCCATGTGGGTTATACGACTAGTATACTACTCTTTTGTATAGTTATATTATATATATGTTTTACAGAGTGGCAGCCGAACATCAGACTTCATGTTCAGATGCTGGTGAAGACCTGCATTCCTTTCAATGATGTAAACTTTAGTCTTTTATTCTACCAATACATCATGTACCAGTATAAGATTACACTGTTAGTGAAAGTCGCGATGCTTGCCGATACTTAAGTAATATGCTCAAAAATAATTGGGTGAGTCACACACAGTCAAACTCTGAGGCAGATTCTGCATGCTTGCTAAAAATGTTGTCATAAATTGCTACCAATTCTTATATCAATATATGTGAAGCTCACTCTGTGACAACATGTTCAACAGCCATTCATTATTCAACTTCACAAGTAAAACATATGATGATGGTTGGTTCGATATTTGGAGAAGTTGTGGTGATCATTCGCCTTGGCTTTGTGATACATATGAAAATTAAAAAAAAAAAAAATTGCGCTTGCTTTTATTGTGCCGTGTCCCTATAAGCAACAATTCAACAGCCTCATCCCAAAGCCTTGCGAGTTCTGCCGTTGACCTGTTTGGTCAGTTATATCCATAATTACTCCCGAAAGTCGATATTCAACTTGGCAACAAGAAGCACAACGAATAATTCTGAAAATGTCTTTCCATAACTACATAACTTTCTCTTACGGCGATACATCTGCATTGTTCTCATATTCACAGACTCGCTCACTCACTGGTCATTCACTGTTCAGTTGCTGCTTTTCAGTTTTTGGGGGTGTGGCGATGGTCAAATTCCAATCGCTTTGAGATTCAGAGTACCTGTCACCGCATGCAAGTTGCAATCAAACCTCAAAGGAAAGTGGACTGAAAGCATTGAGATAAAAATTGTCTAAATTCAATTGTACCTTGGCATATTCAGACGCAAGTTTCTGATATTTGGACGTCAGGTCAGCCATCCTACAAAACGGAAGTGGGTAGCTTGAAGTTTCTTGTGTGTTGAAGAGCAAAAAGAACGGCTCTAATTCGGGCTTTTTCAAATGCATATGCTGCCCGCGTTTGAACTGGCCCCATTCTTTGGCTTCAAATCGGGAACACATACAGTCGTCTATGCCCCCTATACATCCACCCATGCTTGGTGCAGAGGGGGAAAAGTCATGAGAAGTAACCAGGATTGAAGAAAAGATAAGCAAAACGATCAACAAAATAATTTTGTACTTGATCACAACAAAAAAAACACACCAGTTGTTCTCTGCCAAATTTTCGTCTTTAATGGACTTCTTCAGGACTGTCACCTTGGAACACCTAGCAGTCCTCCCTTGACGTCTATCTTGTCATACGTCATCACCTATACGTATTTATTGGTCTCTCGTTTGTGTCGTCAAACCTGGAAGATTTTTGTTCTGTTTCTTCCTTTCTCTCATTCTTCCTCTCTCTCTCTCTCATTCTTCCTCTCTCTCTCTCTCTCTCTCTCTCTCTCTCTCTCTCTCTCTCTCTCTCTCTCTCTCTCTTTCAAAAAACAAACAAACAACAAAAAATGTTTTTTTCCGAGTGGCAGCAGGGGAAGAATCGTGGACACCACCTGAGCTCTAGTCCCATACATTTAGGCCGTCAGGGTAATTTGTTTTCAGTTTGTGGCGCCACAATCGTTCCCTGACTGCGTTTGCACGCATTCTTGGAGAGGCACTGTTCTGTTGCAATAACCCTCATGTCCGCCATGGAGTGGTTGTTAGCTTGGAAGTGTTTGGCTACCAGGGTTTCAGTACGGCAGCCTTCCGTTTCTGTGGTCCCTTCATTTTTTATGCCTGACCTGTGGCTATAAAAGCGTTCCTTTAGTGGCTGTCCCGTCTCCCCAACGTACTGCGTGTCCCCACAGCGTGCACAATTGATGAGGTACACCACATCACTGCTGGTGCACGTCAGTCTATGGCGTACCTGGAACACCTGACCGGTGCGGACACTGGTGAACTGTGTGTTCTCTTGCAGATGTTCAGCGCAGAGGACACAGCTCTTTGACTAGCACCTGTAGCAGCCTGCAGGCCCTGGGGACACTGCCACCTGCACAGGGGGAGGCTGGGAGGGCATGAGGAAACTGCACAGGTTTCTGCACTTCCGCTCTCCTACCATGGGCTTGGGGGATGGCCTTTCTCATCCTTCTGCTGGTATGAAGCGTGGGCAGGAACTCCCTTAGCCACTGGGCAATGGGAGGGTGGGCGGGGTTGTGTGTAATTACGAAGGGGATGCGTCCTGTGGAGTAGGTCCTGTTCCTGTACGTGAGTACAAAATAATTTTGGACTACAAACAGTTTCAAAGTGAGGTGACGGTAGGCCGAATGAAACAAACAAACAAACAAAAAATGCTGTTCCGTCGAACGAAACAGACAAAAAAATTACAAGACAAAACACGACGCCCTTCGACCTCTTTGGTCTTCTTCAGGCAAGACAAACAACATTCACGACAGTAAAAACGAAGAACGAATAATCACTTATCTCTTCAAACTGGGCGCAAGGACACACCCACTTTGCGCCCAATTTGAGGAGATAAGTGATTCTTCGTTCTTCGTTTTCATTGTCTTGAATGTTGTTTGTCCTGAGTAAAAAAAAAGAAAAGACCGAAGTGGTCGAAATGCGTCATGTTTTTTTTTTTCCTTGTAATTTGTTTGTCTCTTTCGTTTGGTGGAACAGTAATGCTATATTAAGTTTGCAAACAAACAGATGCTTGTTTTCAGATCTTCAGTTTCACCAATTCGGCTGTCGAAGCAGCCCACAGGGTTAAACCCAGACCGCCACAGCTCCAGCCTGCAACAATCCTACTTGAGCAGTTTAAGATGCCATTGCATGCAAACTAGTCCATGTACGCTTCACCACATCTGCTAAGTTTTGAGACCACACTGCTGGATAAATGAACTACTAAGATGAGAGAATTTTAGAAGAGGGTCTCATGGCTACGACTTTGCAGATGTCTGATGTCTGCGCAGTATATGTTGTCTCGATACGTAGCAGATGTGGCGTATATGGACTAATCCGCACGCAGTAACACCTTGATGAAACTGAAACTGAACGTGAAACTGGCTGAACGCTCTAGTGTTAACCCCTTAAACTGGTAATCAAAGAGGTTTGGTTTCTTTGATCCGCTGCAAGATAGTGGATTACGTTCTTCTGAATGAAACTCCATCCCCCCCCCCCCCCCCCGCCCCCCTCCTCTCTCGTGACAAAGGTGTTAAGATTACGTCTGCAAAAGTCAGCAATCTGTAATGTCATGAACTACTCTATATACGATGCAGTCGTCAGCGAACGGTCGTACTTTGAAGCGAAGATTCTCTGTAACATCGTTAATGGGAACAAGGAAGAGATGTTGTCCTAGAAACGTACCCTGTGGAACACCGCTTACAACAGGCACCTAGTATGATAATCATCTAGTAGAACTTGTTGTTTTCTCTTAGTCAGGAAAGCTTCAGTCCATCGGAATGAAGCTCCACAGATCATCTCATCTCATCTCATTCCCATGACCTAAGTGGTCGTAGGGGGGACATGAAGGACAACTCCGCCAATCTTCTTCTCTGCAGCGGTCTGTCCTCTGCTTCTCGCAAGAGTTCTGTCCATTCCGTCACATTCTCCTACCAGCTCTTTCTCTGCCTGCCTTCTCGGATGACATAAAGCTTTAATTTCTGATGGAGGCACTTGTGTGGAACACGCTCAAAGGCCTGAAAGAAGTCAAGCAGCGCCAGGTCTGTCTATTTTCCCTTATCTAAGCTGCTTGCTAGTTCATGAACAAGGGTCAGGAGTTGTGTCTCGCAGCTTCTTTTCGCTCTAAAGCCATGTTGAGCATCAGTCAAGATGTGGGCGCTGAGTGGCCCATGATTGTATTAGCCAGGATTCCTCTTGAAGTTTGCAGCATAGGTTGACGAGAGAGATTGTGCTGTAAATTGCTGTTACATTTCTGCTTACCTTCTTAAAAACAGCTGTCCTCTTTGCATTCTTCATTCCTCAGGCACTGCTCCATCATTCTATGTCTTGCTAAATATGTGGGCAAGGGAAGATGCTGATTCGTATGTGTATACTTTAAGACCTTTGGCCGGTATCCCATCTGCTCCTGAGCTTAACGGGGTGATTTTTTTTCAGAAGTTTAAACATTCCTTCTTCAAAGACAATAATGCATCCATACATGAAAATGATGAGCCGCTTGGAGAGGGGATATTTGAAGTGCCTTCTTCCTTGATTATTATGCTGACTGTTCAGTATACTGACCTTGTCCTTGGCTGATGAATAAAGTTTGTCTTGGTGTTTTAAGGGGGGATACTCCTATGACATCTGTTCTCAAAGTTTTGATATGATTCCACAATCTTTTCTGGTTACCGTCCCAATAACGTGTATCGTCATCAGCAAGTGGATCTAAAGTCTCGAACTCCTTGAGGGGAGAAGGATCAGGTCATAGCCAATAGAGTAACTTACATACTGATAGGAAACCACAGCCAGTGTTTCGCCACTCGTCGGCACAAACACGTGCCATGCCTTTAGCAGCTGCTTCTGCTGACAACAGCTGCAGAGTGAAGGAACTGAACGGGATGTGTAGTTCAAGTTCTTCCCGTTCTGTCGCTGCTGTGTACAGTTCCAGAAAAAAAAAAAAAAAAAAAAAAAAACCCACGTGAAAACCTTGAAAGGTTAGAGTTCTCATGCTGATTATTTTAGTTCAGTGTTGTTTTAAAAAAAAAAAAAAAAAAGGCACCACGAACACACGATAAACACAAACAACTAAATTTCATGATTTGTTGTTGTTTCATACGGGTGGTGTGTGTTAGTCGTAGTGCTTTTTAAACTTATGAAAGTGCTGACTGGATTTTGTTAAAAAAAACGTTTTTAGTTAAGCAGCAGGCATGCCAGCCGATGCAAATATGTGCTTCTGTTCTAGAAGAACAGTGTTCAATGTAGATCATCACAAAAGTGCATTCATATACCAGTTAAACTTGACTTTTATCTCGGAACAGCAAAAATATGTGCTTCTGTTCTAGAAGAACAGTGTGTCAATGTAGATCATCACAAAAAGTGCATTCATATACCAGTTAAACTTGACTTTTATCTCGGAACAGCACTGTAAATAGCAACACAATTACCATGTAAGCCTAGTGCACTTAACTCAAACTTGCAGGAGAGTTTGAAATGTAGTTTAAAATCTGTTTTAATCTCAAAGTTTTTTCTTTTTCTTTATTGTTTTTCTTTTTTGTTTTGTTTACAGTTATCGTACATGTTCTACATGAACTTGCAATGTTAAAACCATGGTGAAAACGATACGCTGATTATTTTTCTCTCTAGCTATGATGCTATTTTGCCTGTGCTCTAATTCTATCGAACCAACAGAGGAGATAGTAAACATCCTACTGTTTTTTTGTTTATGAGACAGGGAGGCACCATTTGAACCTGAAAACGTTTATACTGCCCCTTTCCCATCTCCAGCAGGTCATGTCGGCATGAAAGTTCTAGAACATATTGTAGTAGATGACATAGCAAAGGGCCACATCCGGCAAAGCCGGCAATATCCTCCGTGAGAAGCCTTGGTGAGTTCAGAAGGGACACGTCATAGCATGCAAGACCCAGTTTCAGGTTATTGTTGAAATAAAGCCTCTCACTTGTGCTGTCGTAAACCACGCGCCCCAGCATTACAGTTCCATACCCGTACAGACACACAGCAGATATTATTTGTGTCTATCCGGGATGTCTCTTTGAAGTCTGGAGTGGTCAAGGAGTCCGGAGGGCCAAAATACTTGTTTGAGGGGGGTTTCTTGTCCTGAAATCTTTTGCTAACAAGCTCTCCCTAGAGTTTCTTTCTGTTGTGTTTACAGACAGAGAAAAATTGTAATGAGGACGGTGTCGTTGGATCGCAACAGAAGTTGGCGTTACTGCCCTAACACCTATGTAGAGTTACAACCCCAATGGAATGCAGCCACAGCAGACTCGCGAAATGCTGAAGCTCAGTGACATACAGTGGTACCACCCCCAGGACACCATCTGTCGACCCATAAGAAGAGCAGACCACCATGCACTCATACGGCAAAGGAAGTCAGCGCCACCCCGTCATCAATCTGTCACCTCGATGTCCCTTAAGAGCGATCCACTACACTGCCTCTGGCATACCACAAGCAGACATCCCTGGTGCAAACGCTGATCTCTCTCTCTCTCTCTCTCTCTCTTCTCTTGTGTGTGTGTGTGTGTGTGTGTGTGTGTGTGTGTGTGTGTGTGTGTTCTGAGCGTATTGCATAGATGGTGTGATTAACGTCCTATTAGGCGTAGGCCCTAAAGGATCAGTTATCAGCGGATCCACGACTATCTGGAGTCAGGTTAATTTCAGTGGTTCTTCGTTCTCTGGCTGATCAGACCAGAACTGATCCACGTCACTTTGCAGTTTTCTGGTTGCCTGGTCGTAGTTGGTGGTCGTTCCAAGACCGAAAACCTGTCGTGGTTGGTCCATAAGAGGATGGTCATTTGTGGCATGCAGGATTCGCAACAGCAAGTTGATCGTAGCCGGAATCCACAACATTAGGCTGTATTCAGGGACACCAGGTGGCCTGTTTTTATGCACAAGTCTTGGTCAACCTATTCCACAGGTCTCCAACTAGTTGACCAACACCCAGTGAAGGCCATCCATCAGAGTAGCCCACATTCAACAGGAACATTACTTGTAACCCAGAGGCATTGTAGACTTCAGCTACATCACCAGAGACCACTAGGAGCTGTCGACCCGTGAGAAAAGTTGACCAGTGCTCCTATGGCGAGGAATGAATTCTTCTCAGCTGCAGCCCTGTTGTCGATCTGCAACCTTGAGAACCTGAAAGAGCAAACTCCCACGTCTGTCATGGTACATCTAAGGTCGTGTGTCTATTGCCACATCTGTCATGGCACACCTAAACTGGTGTGTTCACCGCCACATCTGTTTTGGCACATCTAGAACTTTGTGTTGACTGTCACATCTGTTCTGGCACACCTAGAGCTGTGTGTTAAATACCACATCTGTCTTGGCACACCTAGTGGTGTGTGGTAACTGATGCATCTGTCTTGGCACACCTACAACTTTGTCTTAACTGCCATACCTGTCCTGGCACATCTAGAGATGTGTGTTAACTGCCACATCTGTCTTGGCACACCAGCAATGTGTGTTAATTGCCACGTCTGTCTTGGCACACCTAGCACTGTGTGTTAATTGCCACATCCGTCCTGGAACACCTAGCGCTGTGTGTTAGCTGCGACATTTCTCTCTTGGCACACCTAGAACCATGTGTTAACTGCCACACCTGTCCTGGCACACCTAGCGCAGTGTGTTAACTGCCACATCTGTCTCTTGGCATACCTAGAGCCATGTGTTAACTGCCACATCTGTCTTGGCACACCTAGCGCAGTGTGTTAACTGCCACATCAGTCTCTTGGCATACCTAGAGCCATGTGTTAACTGCCACATCTGTCTTGGCACACCTAGCGCTGTGTGTTAACTACCACAGCTGTCCTGGCACACCTAGCGCTGTGTGTTAACTGCCACATCTGTCCTGGCACACCTAGCGCTGTGTGTTAACTGCCACATCTGTCCTGGCACACCTAGCGCTGTGTGTTAACTGCCACACTTTTACTGGCACACCTAGCGCTGTGTGTTAACTGCCACATCTGTCCTGGCACACCTAGCGCTGTGTGTTAACTGCCACATCTGTCCTGGCACACCTAGCGCTGTGTGTTAACTGCCACACTTTTACTGGCACACCTAGCGATGTGTGTTAACTGCCACATCTGTCCTGGCACACCTAGCGCTGTGTGTTAACTGCCACATCTGTCATGGCACACCTAGCGCTGTGTGTTAACTGCCACATCTGTCCTGGCACACCTAGCGCTGTGTGTTAACTGCCACACTTTTACTGACACACCTAGCGCTGTGTGTTAACTGCCACATCTGTCCTGGCACACCTAGCGCTGTGTGTTAACTGCCACATCTGTCATGGCACACCTAGCGCTGTGTGTTAACTGCCACATCTGTCCTGGCACACCTAGCGCTGTATGTTAACTGCCACACCTGTCATGGCACGCCTAGCGCTGTGTGTTAACTGCCACATCTGTCATGGCACACCTAGCGCTGTGTGTTAACTGCCACATCTATCCTGGCACACCTAGCGCTGTGTGTTAACTGCCACACTTTTACTGACACACCTAGCGCTGTGTGTTAACTGCCACATCTGTCCTGGCACACCTAGCGCTGTGTGTTAACTGCCACACTTTTACTGGCACACCTAGCGCTGTGTGTTAACTGCCACATCTGTCCTGGCACACCCAGCGCTGTGTGTTAACTGCCACACCTGTCATGGCACACCCAGCGCTGTGTGTTAACTACCACATCTGTCATGGCACACCTAGCGCTGTGTGTTAACTACCACATCTGTCATGGCACACCTAGCGCTGTGTGTTAACTGCCACACTTTTCCTGGCACACCTAGCGCTGTGTGTTAACTGCCACATCTGTCATGGCACACCTAGCGCTGTGTGTTAACTGCCACATCTGTCATGGCACACCTAGCGCTGTGTGTTAACTGCCACATCTGTCATGGCACACCTAGCGCTGTGTGTTAACTACCACATCTGTCATGGCACACCTAGCGCTGTGTGTTAACTGCCACACTTTTACTGGCACACCTAGCGCTGTGTGTTAACTGCCACATCTGTCATGGCACACCTAGCGCTGTGTGTTAACTGCCACATCTGTCATGACACACCTAGCGCTGTGTGTTAGCTGCCACATCTGTCATGGCACACCTAGCGCTGTATGTTAACTGCCACATCTGTCATGGCACACCTAGCGCTGTGTGTTAACTGCCACACCTGTCATGGCACACCTAGCGCTGTGTGTTAACTGCCACATCTGTCCTGGCACACCTAGCGCTGTGTGTTAACTGCCACACTTTTCCTGGCACACCTATCGCTGTGTGTTAACTGCCACATCTGTCCTGGCACACCTAGCGCTGTGTGTTAACTGCCACACCTGTCATGGCACGCCTAGCGCTGTGTGTTAACTGTCACATCTCTCCTGGCACACCTAGCGCTGTGTGTTAACTGCCACATCTGTCCTGGCACACCTAGCACTGTGTGTTAACTGCTACATTTGTCCTGGCACACCTAGCGCTGTGTGTTAACTGCCACATCTGTCCTGGCACATCTAGCGCTGTGTGTTAACTGCCACATCTCTCCTGGCACACCTAGCGCTGTGTGTTAACTGCCACATCTGTCCTGGCACACCTAGCGCTGTGTGTTAACTGCCACACCTGTCATGGCACGCCTAGCGCTGTGTGTTAACTGTCACATCTCTCCTGGCACACCTAGCGCTGTGTGTTAACTGCCACATCTGTCCTGGCACATCTAGCGCTGTGTGTTAACTGCCACATCTCTCCTGGCACACCTAGCGCTGTGTGTTAACTGCCACATCTGTCATGGCACACCTAGATCTGTGTGTTAACTGCCACACCTGTCATGGCACACCTAGCGCTGTGTGTTAACTGCCACATATGTCCTGGCACACATAGCGCTGTGTGTTAACTGCCACATTTGTCCTGGCACACCTAGCGCTGTGTGTTAACTGCCACATTTGTCCTGGCACACCTAGCGCTGTGTGTTAACTACCACATCTGTCCTGGCACACCTAGCGCTGTGTGTTAACTGCCACATCTGTCCTGGCACACCTAGCGCTGTGTGTTAACTACCACATCTGTCCTGGCACACCTAGCGCTGTGTGTTAACTGCCACATTTGTCCTGGCACACCTAGCGCTGTGTGTTAACTGCCACATCTGTCCTGGCACACCTAGCGCTGTGTGTTAACTGCCACATCTGTCCTGGCACACCTAGCGCTGTGTGTTAACTGCCACATTTGTCCTGGCACACCTAGCGCTGTGTGTTAACTGCCACATTTGTCCTGGCACACCTAGCGCTATGTGTTAACTACCACATCTGTCCTGGTACACCTAGCGCTGTGTGTTAACTGCCACACTTTTACTGGCACACCTAGCGCTGTGTGTTAACTGCCACATCTGTCTGGCACACCTAGCGCTGTGTGTTAACTGCCACACCTGTCATGGCACACCTAGCGCTGTGTGTTAACTGCCACATCTGTCCTGGCACACCTAGCGCTGTGTGTTAACTGCCACATCTGTCCTGGCACATCTAGCGCTGTGTGTTAACTGCCACACCTGTCATGGCACATCTAGCGCTGTGTGTTAACTGCCACATCTGTTCCTGTGGCCACACTCCTACCGCGTGTGTGTTAACTGCCATATCTGTCGTGGTACACCTTGCACTGTGTGTTAACTGCCATATCTGTTCTGGCACACCTAGCGCTGTGTGTTAACTGCCACATCTGTCCTGGCACATCTAGAGCTGTGTGTTAACTTGCACATCTGCCTTGGTACACATAGAGTACCGATTTGATCGTAGCCGGAATCCACATCCAGTGAAGGCCATCCGTCAGAGTAGCCCACATTCAACAGGAACATTACTTGTAACCCAGAGGCATTGTAGACTTCAGCTACATCACCAGAGACCACTAGGAGCTGTCGACCCGTGAGAAAAGTTGACCAGTGCTCCTATGGCAAGGAATGAATTCTTCTCAGCTGCAGCGCTGTTGTCGATCTGCAGCCTTGAGAACAGCCACAATGTCACAACTTTTGACAGTAAAGACTCCTTATTGCAAAAAGTTATTAATAATGAGCCACGAGAAGTTAGCTCTTTATGTTACAGACTAAAACTCAATGCGTTAAAATGCAAACATTTAAACGACATTAGGTGTCCCTGTGGAGAGAGAATGTTAACGTTCCATATTTTATTCTATTGTACGTTCACAAAGCAATATTTGCCCGATTATCTGGCAGTCAAAAACAACACTAAAGATGACGATCTCAAAGCCATTATTGATGATCAATCACTTCTTGTCACTACAGCTAAATTTCTTCTTCGGAGTCCTATAGGAACAGCTCTGTAGTTTGCTCGTTTTGAAAATTAAAAAAAAATTAAATTATAGGTATTGTTTATTAATGTTTATTTCTGTCAAACAGGGTATTACGTTGATGGGGGATATGAAATGACGGGGTATTCCTATTTGTAATAAAATACTTATGTCATTCAGGATGATTTCAAGATCCATCTAAAAACACTATTTTGTGAAAAGACGCTAAATCAAACAAAACAAACAAAACATAGAGTGTGCATTAACTGCCATATCTGTCTTGGCGCATCCAAAGCTGTGCGGTAACTGTCACGTCTGTCTTGGTGCATCCCAAACTGTATGATACCTGTCACATCTGTCTCGACGCGTCCAAAGCTGTATAACTGTCACATTTGTCCTGGCACACCTAGAGCTGCCACTTCACTGTATGTTTGAATCCACTCAATCTAAAAGAATACATGCTACCAATAATGCTGGTTGTTTCAGTTTGTTACATCGTCCAGGTTTAGCGTCCACACTCACTAATGGTGATGATATGGCTAGTAGGGAGCAATCACGCATTAAGATTCGATCAGAACGAGAACACATTTGAATGAGCAGTGAATATGGCGTTTTTTTTTTTAATTTTAATCTTTGGGGAAAGCACGATTGACCCGGCAACATCTGACTGCAAAACTCTGTATTCAAGGTTGACAAGGTGTTCAGTCTCTTGTTTGTTTGTTGGTTTTTTTTTTTTTTTTGTCGTTTGTTCATTTTTCATTTCGCAATTTTTTAATTTTTTTTTGTTCCCCTCTTGGGCGAGGCCCGGATGTAAAAAAGCATGAACTTGCTTATCTATTACCCTCGATAATAAAGAATTTGTCTAGTCTTCTCTCTCTCCCTCCTCCCTCTCTCTCTCTCCTCCTCTCTCTCTCCTCTCTCTCTCTCTCTCTCTCTCTCTCTCTCTCTCTCTCTCTCTCTCTCTCTCTCTCTCTCTCTCCTTCCTCCTTCCTTTCGGACCCTCTCATGTGAAATAATCTTTGACGAGTTGATGATGTACACCAGTTGGGGAAGAAGAAGAAGAAGACGACGACGACGACGACGACGACGACGACGAGAAGAAGAAGAAGAAGAAGAAGAAGAAGAAGAAGAAGAAGAAGAAGAAGAAGAAGAAGACAAGTTCTTCCCAACCAGACCTGAAGTCGATTAGTAATGTTGCCCTGATTATATCAGTCCTTCAGTAGAATCTAACTGATGCATGCCATCTATATTTCAGTTGTAGTTTGTCTTCCACGCGGAAAAAAAAAAAAAGATCGCAATCCCACAGCCTGCGATGATAAGCTTACTCGTCGAAGGACATGGTGGAGAACTGGAAGCAAAGCGCTATGAAGAAAAAATCAGTAAAAGAATAGCGATGATAACTGTAAAACGAAGCCTTTGAGCTTGTGCTTGGGGATGCAGGAACGATGCAAGGACATTAATATGTGCTAACTGTCAGAGCGGATCAGCGTTGCTGCTGTCTTTGTATTGGCGGTCACACCATCAATGAGCGGCCAAGAATTGTTCGCAACGTTTACTTGGCTGTCGTAATAGATGTGATCTTCCACTGACAATTAGATTCCTTTTCCCTGGATCTCTTTCTGTCTGGAGTCTCGAAGTCAAAATCCTTCTCCGTCATCATCAGGCGCTGCATGATCTCTCATTTTCGCTGCCCATGTTCTGGTAGAATCTCAGTGTAGTGTTAGCTCCCCCCTCCCCCACTCTTTGCACCCGTCCCTACTCCCCTGGGATGGTCACCTGCAACCACCTGCGTGTGGGTGTACACATTAAATCTTAATAAAGTGCTGGGCGATTTGATGACGTAAGCAGCATTTGTTTAGTGTTACGGACATAAAACTATCTCACCATTGGAGAAAGAGTTACCCTACTTGTATGTTATATTTTGTTCTTCCCTGTCTCATTCAAGATTTCTTTTGATAATTATGATAACTAATTAAGCTAATCTCTAGAAAAGAGCAGGGAAGATAGAGGGTTGTGTAGAGGATGAATAGGGGAAGGACGGGGAGAGGAGGAGAGACGCAATACTAAACCCAACCCCAACCTGGCCTCCCTCCGGCTCAATTCCACACCTTTAAATCTGATAGCACCGCAACTACACTTTTTTTTGTTGACAAATCTTAAATAAATGTTAGCGAACCGCCCAGAGAACATGGACAAACGAGTCACAAGACGAAACACAACGCGTTTCGACCTCTTAGGTCTTCATCGGGTGAGACATAAACGAATAAAACAACGAAAATTCACTTAGCTTTGATCGCTTCAGATCACTTCACAGGGTTCAGCGCAAGGAAGAAGGCGTTGAATGAGAACGAACGTTCTCATTCAACGCCTTCTTCCTTGCGCTGATCGCTTCAGATCACTTCACAGGGTTCAGCGCAAGGAAGAAGGCGTTGAATGAGAACGAACTATTCGTGCGATCAAAGCTAAGTGAATTTTCGTTGTTTTATTCGTTTATGTCTCACCCGATGAAGACCTAAGAAGTCGAAACGCGTTGTGTTTCGTCTTGTGACTCGTTTGTCCACGTTCTCTGGGCGGTTCGCTAACATTTATTTAAGATTTGTTTAGATTTCCGCCTGCAGTCGTCTCGCTTTGCAACTAGATTTTTTTTTTTTTGGGGGGTTAACAAAAAAAAAGGACAGGCTGTTACGGAAACATGTTAGTTATAAATAAACTATTGCTGACATGTCACGCTACACATCATGCCCCCACCCTCTCTCTTCCTTCCCTTTCACTCAAGAAGCAACAAATTGGGGGGGGGGGGGGGGGGGGGGGTAGGTGTTCTTCATTCGGTAAATCTTGATTGCACTCACCGCGTCCAAATCCTCCCCTCTCAACATTTTTGTTGTGGTCAGCGTTGTTGTTTGTTCGTGGTGTTGTGATTTGTTTTTCGAGTTCGCCACAACGATTTCTTTTCTTTCCTTTTTTTTCTTTTCTTTTTTTTTTTTTTTTTTTTTTTGGGGGGGGGGGGGGGGCACTTTAGATCTCTAAAAAGAAACTAGAATCTCTACCTCACCTGTTCGAATTTTCATGATTTGTCCCTGCATTTAATCCCTTATAACAGATATTATACTTAAACAATATAAGATACCTGCTGTGAAGCCATCTCCGGTCTTCTTTCAGTCCTTCTGGCCATGTTGTGTGTTGGTCTTGATCAATTATTTGTTTATAGTCTGAGCGTGCTCGAAATCGTCGCAAGAAATCAAATTATGAAAGACCGAACCACGGCTCTGTGTGTGTGTTGTGTGTGTGTGTGTGTGTGTGTGTGTGTGTGTGTGTGTGTGATGTGTGTGGTGGTGTGTGTGTGTGTGTGTGTGTGTGGTGTGTGTGTGTGTGTGTGTGTGTGTGTGTGTTTACGCACGCGCATGCATGCCTGTGTGCATGTGTGTGTGTATGTTGTGTGTGTGCGTGTGAGTGTGTGTTTTATGCGCGCGCATGCATTCTGCAAGTGTGTGTGTGTGTGTGTGTGTTGTGTGGTGTGTTGTGTGTGTGTGTGTGGGTGCATGGTTGCTGCCTGTGTGCGGCATGTGTGTGTGGTGTGTGTGTGTGTGGTGTGTGTGTGTGTGTGTGTTGTGCGCATGTTGTGGTGCTGCATGTGTGTGCGTGCAGTTGTGTTGTGTGTGGTGTGTGTGTGTGTGTGTGTGGTGTGTGTGTGTGTGTGGGGTGGTCGTGCGTGCGTGCGTGGTGTGTGTGTGTGTGGTGTGTGTGTTGGGTGTGTGTGTGTGTGTGTGTGTGTGTGTGTGTGTGTGTGTTGTGTGTGTGTGTGTTTGTGTGGGTGTGTGTGTGTGCGTGCGTGTGCGTGTGTGTGTGTGTGTGTGTGTGTGTGTGTGTGTGTTGTGTGTGTGTGTGTGTGATGTGTGTGTCCTATCATCCTTAACGTTATCCACTATTGTGCTATTAGCACACACACACACACACACACACACACACACACACACACACACACACACACACACACACACACACACAAAGTGAATGTGTACGGAAGTAATTGCGAGCGTGCACATAATATGCGTATGTGTATATGTATGGGTGCACGTGCACGCGAATGTGTGTGTGCGTGTGAGTGTGTGCGCGCGCGCGTGTGCGTGTGTGTGTGTGTGTGTGTGTGTGTGCGTGTGTGTGTGTGAGTATGTGTGCCTTGTGTGTGAGTGAGAGAGTTGTGGATGTGTAAGTGTGTGAATATCTTTACACAAGTCATAAGTGAAGATTAACATGAAACAAAATACTTATAACCAACAACTAACTTATCAATTAAAGTCAAAACGGATGACAGTACTAAAGAAAAAAAGGGAAAAAAAAGAATAAACAAACAAACAAAATCCGTTGCTCCCCCCCCCCCCCCCCCCCCCAATTTTATCCACCCCACCCCCCTTCCTTTCTTATCACCCGCAAATGAAGTTAATAAAAATATTATAAGTATTTTCCAATAGGGGTGCGCTCTAAGTGTACAAAGAATAAATTAAAGCTGGTGACTGCAGAATGGCCTGCACAGTATTTTGCTTCAATACTGGAATGATTTTTTTCATATCATTGCATGAAACAATATGGATTGGAGTAATTTTGTTTCCACATACGCAAACTACGTTTTTTTTTTTACATATTTTGTTTTAAATGCATTAAGTTTCCGTTTGTGCGTGTGCGCGCATGCACATGTATGTGTGTGTGCGCGCGCATGCACATGTATGTGTGTGTGCGCGCGCATACACACAGTATGTTTTACATGCGTGTATGTGTCGTTTGTGTCATCAATGATGGGGAGCCAGAGTGATTGTGTAATACCAATGACTGGTCACAGTCGTTGTGTGTCATCAGTGAGAGGCTGCTGTGTGTCATCAATGAGAGGCCACAGTCACTGTGTGTGTCATCAGTGAGAGGCCACTGTGTGTCATTAGTGAGAGGCCGCTGTGTGTCATCAATGAGAGGCCACAGTCACTGTGTCATCAGTGAGAGGCCACGGTCACTGTGTGTCATCAAGGAGAGGCCACAGTCGTTGTGTGTCATCAATGAGAGGGCACAGTCGTTGTGTGTCATCAATGAGAGGCCGCTGTGTGCCATCAGTGAGAGGCCACAGTCACTGTGTGTGTCATCAGTGAGAGGCCGCTGTGTATCATCAACGAGAGGCCGCTGTGTGTCATCAGTGAGAGGCCACAGTCACTGTGTGTGTCATCAATGAGAGGCCGCTGTGTGCCATCAGTGAGAGGCCACAGTCACTGTGTGTGTCATCAGTGAGAGGCCGCTGTGTGTCATCAATGAGAGGCCACAGTCGCTTGGTGTCATCAACGAGATGCCACAGATACTGTGTGTCATCAATGAGAGGCCACAGTCACTGTGTCATCAATGAGAGGCCACAGATGCTGTGTGTCATCAATGAGAGGCCACAGTCACTGTGTGTCATCAATGAGAGGCCGCTGTGTGACATCAATGAGAGGCCACAGATGCTGTGTGTCATCAATGAGAGGCCACAGTCACTGTGTGTCATCAATGAGAGGCCGCTGTGTGTCATCAATGAGAGGCCACAGATGCTGTGTGTCATCAATGAGAGGCCACAGTCACTGTGTGTCATCAATGAGAGGCCGCTTGTGTGTCATCAATGAGAGGCCACAGTCACTGTGTGTCATCAATGAGAGGCCGCTGTGTGTCATCAATGAGAGGCCACAGTCACTGTGTTCATCAATGAGAGGCCACAGTCACTGTGTCATCAACGAGAGGCCACAGTCACTGTGTCATCAATGAGAGGCCACAGTCACTGCGTGTTATCAATGAGAGGCCACAGTCACTGTGTGTCATCAATGAGAGGCCACAGTCACTGCGTGTCATCAATGAGAGGCCACAGTCACTGTGTCGTCAATGAGAGGCCACAGTCACTGTGTGTCATCAATGAGAGGCCACAGTCACTGTGTCATCAATGAGAGGCCACAGTCACTGTGTCATCAATGAGAGGCCACAGTCACTGTGTGTCATCAATGAGAGGCCACAGTCACTGTGTCATCAATGAGAGGCCACAGTCACTGTGTCATCAATGAAAGGCCACAGTCACTGTGTCATCAATGAAAGGCCACAGTCACTGTGTGTAATCAATGAGAGGCCACAGTCACTGTGTCATCAATGAGAGGCCACAGTCACTGTGTCATCAATGAGAAGCCACAGTCACTGTGTCATCAATGAGAGGCCACAGTCACTGTGTGTCATCAATGAGAGGCCGCGTGTGTCATCAATGAGAGGCCACAGTCACTGTGTCATCAATGAGAGGCCACAGTCACTGTGTGTCATCAATGAGAGGCCACAGTCACTGTGTCATCAATGAGAGGCCACAGTCACTGTGTGTCATCAATGAGAGGCCGCTGTGTGTCATCAATGAGAGGCCACAGTCACTGTGTCATCAATGAGAGGCCACAGTCACTGTGTCATCAATGAGAGGCCACAGTCACTGTGTCGTCAATGAGAGGCCACAGTCACTGTGTCGTCAATGAGAGGCCACAGTCACTGTGTCATCAATGAGAGGCCACAGTCACTGTGTCGTCAATGAGAGGCCACAGTCACTGTGTGTCATCAATGAGAGGCCACAGTCACTGTGTCATCAATGAGAGGCCACAGTCACTGTGTCGTCAATGAGAGGCCATAGTCACTGTGTGTCATCAATGAAAGGCCGCGTGTGTCATCAATGAGAGGCCACAGTCACTGTGTGTCATCAATGAGAGGCCCGCTGTGTGTCATCAATGAGAGGCCACAGTCACTGTGTGTCATCAATGAGAGGCCACAGTCACTGTGTCATCAATGAGAGGCCACAGTCACTGTGTCATCAATGAGAGGCCACAGTCACTGTGTCGTCAATGAGAGGCCACAGTCACTGTGTCATCAATGAGAGGCCACAGTCACTGTGTCATCAATGAGAGGCCACAGTCACTGTGTCATCAATGAGAGGCAACAGTCACTGTGTCGTCAATGAGAGGCCACAGTCACTGTGTGTCATCAATGAGAGCCGTGTGTGTCGTCATGAGAGGCCACAGTCACTGTGTCATCAATGAGAGGCCACAGTCACTGTTTGTCATCAATGAGAGGCACAGTCACTGTGTCATCAATGAGAGGCACAGTCACGATGTCATGATCCGGGAGGCCACAGTCACTGTATGTCATCAATGACAGCGGACAAAGTCAATATATTTCACCTATGATAGGGCACAATCACTGTCTTTCATCGATGCTGGGGAGTTGGGGGGGGGGGGGGCGTCTGAAGTGGGGGGAGGTGGGGGGGGGAGGGGGAAAGGGGGGGGGCGGGGGGAGGAGCACAGTCACTGTCTGTCATGAATGACGGGCGGCCACGTTCTCCTGAAGGTCTGCACTTGATTCCTAGTGAAGCTTGTAATAGCTCAGCAACACCATGCAAAATACAGAATATTTTTGTTTTGTTTTTGTTTATAATTATCAGTGTTATGGGTAGGGAACTGTTCATTTGCGGGCATGATAGTAATCAGCAGTTAAAGAACAAAAGAAACAAAAAACAACAACAAACAAACAAACAGAAGAAGACGAAGAAGAAGAAACATGAAGAAGAAAAGAGCAGCTGTTAAGTCGTCGGTCGTAATATGATTGTGTAATGACATAAATATCATGGAAACTTAAAAAAGATAAAGGCTAACTGTCTGCAAGTCAAACGATCTTCCCTTTTCACCAGATCTTGGCGGCCCTGACAACGATTACGTAACTAACGGGGCTATCGCGGATCCAATGGTTCTCTTTCCTACTCGGTTCAGTTTGAATCGTGCCGTTTGAGGAAGTCACCACTGTGTGCTCAGTCAAGCACGTCGCGCGCTCGCGATAAGAAAGGAAAGGGGGACTTTCAACATGCCGGGAGATAGACACAAGATAGAGAACTTTATTTCACTGAAGCCAGTGCGTTTAGAAGATTTCAGATGCAGCAATAATCAGAGTTATCCGACGCCGGTGCAGCTTGTGAAGCATTTTTCGCAGCTTGACCAGCAGAGACTAAATTATGCTGCTGGCATTTCGTTGTCTGTCAACTTTTCAAGTCCGTTGCTGAAAGTAAGTTTTTGTGTGCAATATTTGATTCGGCAAGAGCGTAGATTAAAATATTATTTAAGTGCACTTGCTCCTGTTGTTATTGTTTTATTCTCAGTTAACTCACATGTGCCTCCTATCGGTGCCAGTTTTTTGTTTATTCTCTTTACATTTATTGTTCGCCATTTTTGTTTAAAATTGATTTGATCCGTTTGAGGATGTGACAGTGAGTCACAGAAGAAAAGAAAAAGGGTGGAAAAAAAAGAAACCATTGTCATAGAGATCAAATATTGTCTTAGGTTATCACTGAGTGTTGCTTGTGTGTGTGTGTGCGTGTGTGTGTGTGTGTGTGTGTGTGTGTGTGTGTGGAGAGATCGGTACTGCTAGTAGTAGTACTACTGTGGTACATTGGTAGAAACATAAGAGAGGTTGGCTGCAGACATCTGATCGTGCTACCATTGATTCTAGATCTTTTTAAATGATTATCAACTTGAATGGATAATTGTAATAGTAGAAGTACATCTATCATTTTACGTCTTAAAAAAAAAAGTGATATTAAACTAGGATGTTTGTAATATTGGTTTTGGAGTTAGGCAATAGCATTTTATAGTTTAATTACACATACTGTACCGTGGCTCACTAATGCAATAAGTGACAGTGGTTTGCTATCCCTGCCCTCTTGATTTTATAAAAAGTAAAAGTCTGAAAATTGACAACCAAACAGAACATTGTCTTCCATTTCAAAATTTCTATAACTAGAAACATTGAATTTACTGCAAAAAGTACTTAAAATAAAAAGAAAACTTTCACAGCATAAGTTTCATTCAGAGGTTCATCACTGTCATTAGTGAATTAAAACTGCCAAAGTTTTTGCTGTATTTAATATACTTTTCGTGTTGGGAAGAATTCACTCAGTAAAACAAGGACTGAATTGCATAAATTTATAAATGAAGAGATGGTGATAAGCTAAATAAAAAATGATTCAGTTTAACAGAAACAGTAACTTTAAAGAAAAAGAGAGAGAGAGAGAGAGAGAGAGAGAGAGAGAGAGAGAGAGCGCGCAAACAGTCTGGGCTGGAGCATGATAGGTAGTAAAACATACTTTTAACTCATAGAGTGTAATCTGTTTAAACAGTGATTGTGCTTGTAACTTTAAAAATCAGCACAGCAAAATCCGTAAAGGCAAACAGGTTTGAAAATAGAGCTAGCAGCCTTTTCACAGAAGATAGTAAAAGTCAAGTTCTACGAATGCATCCACTTTCATTTCTGGGATTCAAGTTACTATGGGTCTTTTTTGTTTTGTTTATTCTGATCCTGTGAAGTATTGATTTTATTCTGGCACATTATAATTATCATCTGCAAAGAAGAGGACCATGGACTTGAGATCAGATAGTGGGTCATTGATTGACACTAGGAAGAGGGATGATCCAAGAACAAAGCCTATGCCTGACTGGACAGGTATGGGCCAGACTTCACTGCTCCAACAACTACACCCTGTGTTTGTTCAGTGAAGAAATTGTCAATCCACTTGCATACATGTCCTCTCAGGAATGCGATAGTGCCGCAGCTTGTAGATTAGGAGGGCTGGCTGACCTTGTCGAAGGTCTTGAAGAAATAAGCACATTTACATTTCCCCGGAAGCTGCTCTCCGTATTTAAGAAGCCTGGTTGACAAATCTCAGGGGCTGGGATTCGCGGGAGTGGCCTTTTCAAAATTCATGTTGTTGGGGACAAAGAATCTTATTCTCTTCAGCATAACTGATGATGCTCTGCAAACTGATGTGTCCCAAGATCTTGCTGACGATGCTCATCAGAAAGACAGGCTTGTTCTTTTGTGCCTTGAATCTCTTTCCTTCCTTGAAGGCGAGGGTGAGCAGTGTTATTTTCCAGTCTGCTGGAACCTTACCAGTCTTTGTACACACTTGAATTTATAAGGAAGGTCTTTCGTATTATTGTATGCAGACCACAAATATTTACCACAATAGATGAATCAGCTGCATGATAATGTGCACTCCTTATATTGTTTCTTATTACCAGTTGGTATCATCTAGTGTGAATTTTCAAACTCTTTGGGGATACAGGGGGTTCTTTCATTCTTCACATGAATTATATCTAGAGCTGCATTGTGGTATTTCCATGTAAAACAAAAACAAAACCTAAAAAATTGTTTCTTGTCATCCGACAGCCTAAGTTTAGCTGCTGACACTTAACTTTTTTCTAGTTGCTGGGGAAAAAAGCGCACAGAGAAAGATGGTTGTTTAGGAACAATATAACTGATGATGGAACAGAACTCGAACTCTTAATTTTCCAGATTCTTTAGGGGAAAGCACTGTTAGGATCAGAGTGATGATGTGAGGGAAAAATAGAGCAAAAAGATGTTTTTTTTCCACCTTGCTTATCAATACATGTCTCAATATTAGCTGCAATACCCTGATTTTTTTTTGTTTGCATAATTTTCTTTTGCTGTCAGTAGTGCATTGTCTTTTACTTTTTTTTTTTTTTAGACATGTTTAATTTTCTTTAGTGTTAACCATTGCATTTCTGTCTTTGTGGCTCTTTCACCTGACATTACTCTTAAAAGTCTGCGCTTTTTTGTTGATTTTGTCACAATGTATGCCATTTTGTTGTTGTTGCAATAAGGTGATTATCATGTATAGAGACTAAACACACTGTTCAGACTGGACACTGGCTGTCCATTGTGTAGTGTCTGTTGCTACACATATATGTCTAACCTTGTGAGTTTTTTGCAGCACTGTAATGTATTTCACTAATTGTTTTACAAACTACTGTAGTCAGTAAACAGAATGGCTGATGCCTGCAGCATGGCCTTGTTTTATATGCTGTCAGGACAATAGCTTAGCTACTATGTTTTGATTGGGTTTGAAATTTGTGGATCTAGTTCGTTTTGTTGTTACGTTTCGTTTTGAGGACACAGCATTTTTCTGTGGGTAGAGCCCTGAAAAAGCCTAGTTTAATTGTTGAGTTGCAATTAAACTCATGTTGAAAATCTTTGCATTCTGATGGCTTTTTTAGTCATTGTTTTCATTGTGTATGCCTCTTCCTCAATGTCACACCATGTGTCTTTGTCTTGGGCTGTTCCTAGACCCTCTCACCCATGTTGTCCACTCTTACCTTATCATCACTCCTCGCAGTTCTCTGTTTCTGCTCTTCATTTTTCTGCATGTACATGTATGGGCTCATACGTGAATCTATACACATACACAAACTGTACATTACTGTGTATTCTTTTTTGACTGCAATTGCTTGCAAACTTGACTAGTACCAGAAAAAAGTACATTAATAACTTACCTTACACATGAAACGTTGGGCATTGACACAAAATTTTTTTGTTATTTTACACTGTGACTCATCACTGGTACAATTTAAGAAAACTTTTGTATATACTGACCTTCTGATCATGGAAAATGATCCATTGATGTTTTGTAACCCAGTTGAAATTACTGCGGAGTGGGAAGATGCTTGAATTTACATCATGCTGTCACAGAATGAAAAGAATCCTTGAAGAATCATTTATTCTGGATTAAACACAGGAGTCCTGGTTCATTGATATTGTAAGGGATGAGCTCACTCTTTCTTAGACATTGTGAATTGTATTTGTACCCTCACCTTAGCTTTCAAAAAAGTATCAGGATTTGAGAAAGTTTTACCCCCCTTAGTTTCAGGTCCACCTAAAAGGTTTGCTGGAGATAGATTTTTAAGTGTGCACCCAGTGTGGGAAGGGGGGGGGGGGGGGGGGGAGAGAGAGAGAGAGAGAGAGAGAGAGAGAGAATAGTGGTGACTATGTTTCATTATTTTACAATGGTAAAAACTGAACATATTGGTTTAGTCATTTCTATTCAACTAAATGAGTACAAAATGGTACAGTTTTCACATCAAAACATAGTTTCACGAGAGAGAGAGAGACTGCGACAGAGGGTAATGAACACCCACTTCCAGGGAGGGATCATGTAGCCAGCTTACGTACTATAGACTTGAAAGAAAAAAAAATGCAGAACGAGTTGCCATTTTTGACAAGACATGAGTCAGGTCAGGTGACTGAAGCAGCGAGAAGTGTTCCTGAAAACAAACGAAAACACATACAAAAGACCAAAAGGAAGGCGCGGAGTTACAATTCTTTTGATACAAAATACGAAAAGGAACATTTTTGACAAAGATGTCTTCTTCAGACATGAAAAATGCACAAAACACTCCCCAGATCAGAGTCGGCATGTATGAAACATCCAGAAGAAGCAATCTCATGAGGCATGAGCTCTGACACTACCCAATTCAAATACTTTCCTATAAGATTTATTAGGCTTTACTTGACAAATGAGCTGTGGATCTGTTGTGTCTTACCTGTTTGAGGCAACTTGACAGTTAAAGTGTTTGAGGCAAAAAGAGAGAAATCCAGTCAATTGTTAATCTTCTAATGCCTTCTTATGTAAGCCGTCAGTCACAAAAGGTTGGAGGATGGGAAAGGGTGCATTTGTGCACATATGACTTCTGATAAAGGGTGAAAGTCACACAGTCAAAAAATTGTATAGAGAACATGTGGCAAGTTTCACAGTATCAGTTTCTGGAATTCCTTGTTCAGTATTCTACATCAGAAAAATAAATGCTGTATTAGCACCTTTTTGTGACTCTCTTCTAATCTTGAACATGCTGTTGATAAAAAAAAAAAAAAAAAATCTCCCATACCCTCCCAAAACAGGTTATATGTTATTGATGAAAAAAAAAAAAGCTCCCATACTCTCCCAAAACTGTAAAAAAAAAAAAAAAAAAAAAAAAAAAGCTAAAAGCATCAGCAGTCGAAATTTAGCAGATAATCAAATGTTCATATTTCCGATACATGGAAAGAGTAAAGACTGACAGACAATGAAACAGACATCAATCTTTTCTGTAAAAACTGTGGTGAAAACAACAATCTGGGATGTTCTTTAACGTTGTCTGAAGTAGTCTGGAAAAGTTGTTTACATTTATCACAGCTGCCTCAAAGCTATTGGAGGTTCCTGGCACGTAAAATGTAACAAAGCCATAGAAGCTGTATTTTTTTATTTTTTTTTTCAAATCCAGTGTGACACTGGTAGTGATAATATTTAGCATATAAAGCTTTCATAAAGTTTTTAGAAGCTTCCAAAAGTCATAGAATGACAAAAAAGTTATAAAAGTCATGGTCTTGAGATGTTAAAGTCATTGCAGTTGGAAAAATGATTTTAAAAAAAGGTAAAAAAGTCAAATAATTACCTTACATTTTCGATAATTGTGCCGGAATAGTTTGAAAGTAATACTCTGTGACCCTGTGTTCCCTAATTTCAGACTAGAGACAGATCAAACTGGTAAACTCTCAATCATTCCTCATTTCGAAAATTTCGTGTAATGTATGTTGCCAGGCTTTGGAAATCCCTCAGATCCAGGGACATCTTATTGAACTTTTTTTTCTTGTCAACTTGTCTACTTCAGTACTTGGCATAAATGCCAGAAATTTATTTCTTCGTTTTAGGCATGCAGATACAGAACATTGTGTCCCATGCAAGTAAAAGACAAGTATTCTGCTGTGTTTTTTTTTTGCTTCATGAATCATAGTTTCTAAAGCCTACACAAAATTGACATGTACTTGTAAGACTGATGCCACATGAATGAAAACCATTCTTGGACCCAGCTACACTGTAACCTGCCATGTTCAAGTTGCGGAACATGAATGCATATCTGTACATGAAATGGAAGCCGTGACATGTATGCATATTGTTCAACCTTTTTCCCGAAAAGATGCGCAAAATTAGTAGTGCAACACAGACACACTAGAGTCCCATATCAGCTCTTTCACTTTTTCCTTTGGCATGAGATTACCGCTAAAATTGTGTATTGTGGTTCCAGGTATACAGAAATTGCCGTTTCTGTGAGGTCTCATGCTATTTGTAGTCTGCTTTAAAGAATAATGAAAGTAGTTGGTGTCATTGTGTTTGAAAGGTAAATGTGTTGATTCTTGAAAGCAGAGGCAGTATTGCCCAGAACAGGCTACATCTGCAGATCATCATGGTTTTGATGTGGGATCTTTAAATGGAACAGGCAACAGGTTTGAAATGAAAAACCAGCCCGTCAGTGGGGGCCATGTTATTGCAAGCTATATGGTTGAGATTAGTGGCAGCAACTCTTTGATGTGAACCCTTTCCCCACCAGCTATCCCCATGCTGCAAGCCGCTGAAAACCAGCTGTGCAGAATCACTGGGTGGGGGGGGGGGGGGGGGGGGGGTTCTAGATTTACAGGGCTGCTGCATGTACATGTGGACCATCAGACCAGTTGTTATCGTCTATGCAGTATCTTGAAGGCGATACATGAAATTTATTCCACTAGTATTGTGAAATGCAAAACACACAAACAAAAACTGAATCACACAGCATGTTTGTATCGCTAAGTGGCTACTTCGGCATTTTGAATGCAAGCAGTTGTTGGGTTGTTGTGATAATGAAAGGGTTAAATGTAAGGGACATGTCTCTGTATTATTACTAACGATTGCAAGTAACTGCTGGGCTACTGTGACAATGAAAGGGTTAAGTGTGAGGGATATACTGTCTTTGTGTTATTACTAGCTCAACTGCAAGTAGCTGTTGGGCTACTCGGACAATGAAAGGGTTAAATGTATGGGACAAAATATCTCTGTGTTATTGCTAATGCCACTGCATGTAGCTGTTGGGACTACTGTAATGATGAAAAGGGTTAAACGTATGGGACATAATGTCTCAATATTGTTATTATCTTGTTGGTGCTATTGTCATATTCTTTGTTTCAGCCTATTCATTCATTCTTTCCTGTCAGCTCTCCCTATTTCATTTTTTACTTTTTCATAAACAGAGATGTGTTATTTCTCTTTTTTTTTTTTTCGATGTTGATTAGTTCCAGGCATATGTGTGCAGGTACCCGACTAATCCATTGACTGAGCTGGGGTCAGACCAGGCCTTGAATAAAATTGAAACAAATATATGAAGTGTCTGAGAATGTATAAGTGTACTAAGGTGTAAAAGAAATTTCATTTATTACGTTTTTCTTTTCAGTTGTCTGAAGATGATCCGTCCCCTTTGCTACAAATCCCAGACTGGCAGTTGACAAGTGAAAGCAGTGAGGACGGGGAGTCTGCATTCCCCTGGCTGCCGTCCCATCCACAGGCTGTTCTGCACATTCCTGACAGTCCTGAGGACATTCAGCTGGACAGAAGTGAAGAGGAGACAGCCTCCTCTGCTCCAAACTCTCAGTCAGATGCAGCTGAGCACAAGGACAAAAAAGACAAAGCAAAAACTGGAAAGGAAATTCCTAGTAAGAGCAAAAAACGACAACATACATGTCAAGTGTGTAAAAAATCCTACCGCTTACAAGCATCCCTGGACAAACATCTCAAAGTTCCTTGTGAACTACGACCCTACAAATGTGACATTTGCCAGAAAGCCTTCAAGCGTCCAGATCACTTGAAGGCACACTGCCGAATGCATACAGGGGAGAGGCCATTTCTGTGCTCCCTCTGCGGCAAAACGTTCCGTCAGAAGAACCATCTGCAACGACATTCGGAGCGCAAGCACATCAACGGTCAGCTGGAGGATGACATGGAAGACATGGACCAAGATCAGGATCAGAACTCATCTTTTGACGTCTGTGGCTTAGAGGATTTGGAAGATGATGAGATGAGAACAGAAGATCAGGACTGACTAGGGGCACGTCTGGTTTGTGTAGAGGGAAACACGAACTCTCCACAGAAACAGAACAAAATGAAAAGAAAAGGGGTCAAACGGAAAGAAAAATCAAGCAAGAGTCAAAAGCTGTCAAATAAAAAAAATAAGTCGTCTCGATCTAACAAAAAAGTAGGTGAAAAGTCTGCTTCCTCACAAACAGATATAGCTCTATTGACAAGACAGTGAAAGAAAGTAAGATCGTTACATTCATGCTGCTCTCGTTATTTATGCATTTATTATGGGATGACTGTATTTGGTGTGAACAGGAATTAAGTGTAGAGTCCCTGAAGGTTCTGCAGCTAAGTGTAGAGACTTTTCATGGGATGGGATAATGGTCTCAAAGGGAGAAAGGTATTGATTTTCTTATGGGATCAAAGTAATTTTTCATACTTGTTAATTTTAATTTTGTTCTTAAAATAAATCAAAGGACTCTTCAGGGTTTCCAAGTTTTTTGCTCGAGTCCTTGACACTAATGCCTGTTTTGTTAACGTTTGTTCTTGCCGTGCCATCTTTCTTCCAGTTGTGAAGGGTGACATAACATCTGAGCACACCAGCAAGGAGTTTTGTCTGTTATATAATGGAGAGTTGATGAAGACTTGATCTCAGCAAGTTTCCATGTTCTGTCTCAGTATCTTGTCCAAAGCTATTGAGATTTGTTTGAACTGTGCAAACCAGACGTGAAGAGCAATAAGTATTTTGTCCTATTCAGTGACTGATATGGAAATAATGAGCTTTATTGTACATAATTTTCATTTGTATACTTGTATAGAGCTATAGCTTTACACACACACACACACACACACACACACACACACACACACACACACACACACACACAAGTATGTTTGGATCATCTTTTTTTTGTAGACCTGTACACACATTTCTGTGGTGGTGTTTGTTGTGAGCTAGAAATAGCAAAAATACACGTTATATACCTGTCCAAAACCCTGAACAAATGTTGTGTCTGAAACATGCAACTTTTAGACTCTTTTGAGTCCCAGTTTTTGTGTGTGTCATTGCCTACTTAATAACTGCATTGTAACAAAAATTGAAATGAAATTTCCTTCATGCCAAATGTCTGACTTCTTTTCTTTTTTTGTTGTTGTAATAATCTCAGATTCTCTCTCTCTCTTCTTCTCTCTCTCTCTCTCTCCTCTCTCTCTCTCTCTCTCTCTCTCCCCCCCCTCTTCAATAGTTATTTCCTTTTTTTATAGTCTTTATTGTATTTATTAGAGTCTTAGGGAAACTTAAGATTCTGAAAATCTCTCAAACCTGAATTTTGTTTTCTGGCGCATTGATCATGACATTTAAGGTACCAGATTGTAAGATGAAAAGTTTATACTCAAGGATGCTTTGTATAGTTTTGTGGGTGTATGTTTTGCATCAAGTCATGTTAAAAAAAAAGTCAGCAATAATGTGTTGAGTTTGGGTACACTGTTCATCAGTCTTCCAGTCTTTAATGATTGGAAACAAATATTTTTTGTTTTTGCGTACAACAGGAACCTGAAACTATCCACAATATTTTAGTGTTAGTATGAACTTGGACACCTCATAGTGTGATAGATATGAACATTAAGATTAAATATAGATAATGGGCTTAGGCAATGAATAAGTACTGTTTGGCGCTTGCCACTGCAGATGTTATGAAGAGAGAGGGAGTGTGTGCGCGCGCGCGTGTTCGTGCATGCACGCATGTGTATGTGTGTGTGAGAGAGAGAGAGAGAAGTGCGTTAGATTTTGTTACTTTGTTCTTTAAGTTGTGAAAATGACTACACTGATACCAAGTAAAAAGGTTGACTTTTATATAGTGAAGCTACACTTTATTGCGTACCACATGAAGCAGCACTGCAAAAACTAAACCAGAATTTTAGAACATGTGGGTTAGTGCAGAAAATTGCAATTTTGGGGCGTTAGGAGGTGGTCAGGATTAGAAGGGTGCATCTGCGTTAGGAGGTGGTCAGGATTAGAAGGGTGCGTCTGCATTAGGAGGTGGTCAGGATTAGAAGGGTGCATCTGCGTTAGGAGGTGGTCAGGATTAGAAGGGTGCGTCTGCGTTAGGAGGTGGTCAGGATTAGAAGGGTGCGTCTGCGTTAGGAGGTGGTCAGGATTAGAAGGGTGCGTCTGCGTTAGGAGGTGGGTAGGATTAGAAGGGTGCGTCTGCGTTAGGAGGTGGTCAGGATTAGAAGGTGGTCAGGATTAGGAGGTGGTCAGGATTAGAAGGTGGTCAGGATTAGGAGGTGGTCAGGATTAGAAGGGTGCGTCTGCGTTAGGAGGTGGTCAGGATTAGAAGGTGCGTCTGCGTTAGGAGGTGGTAGGATTAGAAGGGTGCGTCTGCGTTAGGAGGTGGTCAGGATTAGAAGGTGGTCAGGATTAGAAGGTGGTCAGGATTAGAAGGGTGCGTCTGTGTTAGGAGGTGGTCAGGATTAGAAGGTGGTCAGGATTAGAAGGGTGCGTCTGCGTTAGGAGGTGGTCAGGATTAGAAGGGTGCGTCTGCGTTAGGAGGTGGTCAGGATTAGAAGGTGCGTCTGTGTTAGGAGGTGGTCAGGATTAGAAGGTGGTCAGGATTAGAAGGTGCGTCTGCGTTAGGAGGTGGTCAGGATTAGAAGGGTGCGTCTGCGTTAGGAGGTGGTCAGGATTAGAAGGGTGCGTCTGTGTTAGGAGGTGGTCAGGATTAGAAGGGTGCATCTGCGTTAGGAGGTGGTCAGGATTAGAAGGTGCGTCTGCGTTGAGGGTCAGGATTAGAAGGGTGCGTCTGCGTTAGGAGGTGGTCAGGATTAGAAGGGGGCGTCTGCGTTAGGAGGTGGTCAGGATTAGAAGGGTGCGTCTGCGTTAGGAGGTGGTCAGGATTAGAAGGGTGCGTCTGCGTTAGGAGGTGGTCAGGATTAGAAGGGTGCGTCTGCGTTAGGAGGTGGTCAGGATTAGAAGGGTGCGTCTGCGTTAGGAGGTGGTCAGGATTAGAAGGGTGCGTCTGCGTTAGGAGGTGGTCAGGATTAGAAGGGTGCGTCTGTGTTAGGAGATGGTCAGGATTAGAAGGGTGCATCTGGTTAGGAGGTGGTCAGGATTAGAAGGGTGCATCTGTGTTAGGAGGTGGTCAGGATTAGAAGGGTGCGTCTGCGTTAGGAGGTGGTCAGGATTAGAAGGGTGCGTCTGTGTTAGGAGGTGGTCAGGATTAGAAGGGTGCGTCTGCGTTAGGAGGTGGTCAGGATTAGAAGGGTGCGTCTGCGTTAGGAGGTGGTCGGGATTAGAAGGGTGTGTCTGCGTTAGGAGGTGGTCAGGATTAGAAGGGTGCGTCTGCGTTAGGAGGTGGTCGGGATTAGAAGGGTGCGTCTGCGTTAGGAGGTGGTCAGGATTAGAAGGGTGCGTCTGCGTTAGGAGGTGGTCAGGATTAGAAGGGTGCGTCTGCGTTAGGAGGTGGTCAGGATTAGAAGGGTGCGTCTGCGTTAGGAGGTGGTCAGGATTAGAAGGGTGCGTCTGCGTTAGGAGGTGGTCAGGATTAGAAGGGTGCGTCTGCGTTAGGAGGTGGTCAGGATTAGAAGGGTGCGTCTGCGTTAGGAGGTGGTCGGGATTAGAAGGGTGCATTTGTGTTAGGAGGTGGGTAGGATTAGAAGGGTGCGTCTGCGTTAGGAGGTGGTCAGGATTAGAAGGGTGCGTCTGCGTTAGGAGGTGGTCAGGATTAGAAGGGTGCGTCTGCGTTAGGAGGTGGCCAGGATTAGAAGGGTGCGTCTGCGTTAGGAGGTGGTCAGGATTAGAAGGGTGCGTCTGCGTTAGGAGGTGGTTAGGATTAGAAGGGTGCATTTGTGTTAGGAGGGGGGTAGGATTTGAAGGGTGCATCTGTGTTAGGAGGTGGTCAGGATTAGAAGGGTGCATCTGCGTTAGGTGGTCAGGATTAGGAGATGGTTAGGATTAGAAGGGTGCATCTGTGTTAGGAGGTGGTCAGGATTAGAAGGGTGCGTCTGCGTTAGGAGGTGGTCAGGATTAGAAGGGTGCGTCTGCGCTAGGAGATGGTTAGGATTAGAAGGGTGTGTCTGCGTTAGGAGGTGGTCCGGATTAGAAGGGTGCGTCTGCGTTAGGAGATGGTTAGGATTAGAAGGGTGCATCTGCGTTAGGAGGTGGTCAGGATTAGAAGGGTGCATCTGCGTTAGGAGGTGGTCGGGATTAGAAGGGGGCATCTGCGTTAGGAGGTGGTTAGGATTTGAAGGGTGCATTTGTGTTAGGAGGTGGGTAGGATTTGAAGGGTGCATCTGCGTTAGGAGGTGGTCAGGATTAGAAGGGTGCATCTGCGTTAGGTGGTCAGGATTAGGAGGTGGTTAGGATTAGAAGGGTGCATCTGTGTTAGGAGGTGGTTAGGATTAGAAGGGTGCATCTGCGTTAGGAGGTGGTCAGGATTAGAAGGGTGCATCTGCGTTAGGAGGTGGTTAGGATTAGAAAGGTGCATCTGTGTTAAGAGGTGGTTAGGATTAGAAGGGTGCATCTGTGTATTTATCTATCCATTCCACAGAAATATGGTATTATTTTTTTATGTAAAACATTTTAAGCTAAATATGCCATTTTAAAGAGGGGAAAAACCATAATGACTTTGGTTTTGTGTCTAGCTTACACATTTTAAAAATTTTTTATGTATTTTTTTCTAAGCAGCTTGAGATCTGATCATCTTGTAGAAATGATATCTGTATACTTTAACTTTGTCTTGTTTTGGCTGCTTTTGAAGTGACTCTCAGTATGTTTAAACTAGTTTTAATATATTCACAGATAAGAACTGGGAAAATATTATTTTTTGTTTTTCTTGGTATGTTGTTGTCCATTTTATTTTAGGAGTGGTACGGGGATGGAAGAGATATAGACCAAACATAGCCTTCATAGCGGAGGAGCTGGAGTATTTTGTTTCCCCTGTAACTGTGATCCAAGAAATTGGAAGCCCCATAACCATTTTCTGAAGCATCCTTGGATCAAAGAGGTTGGACATTTCTCACTCCTATGGTCAGGACATTATCTCGGTTGTATAGTCCTGTACAGGGTTTAAAGAATTTTTTTTTTTAATCATATTGGTTGACAACATCATTTGCTTGAAGAAGTGCGAAAGCAGATTGTGTCATGAATTTCAATATCAGTTACATATTGGCTACATCAACTGTACCAGGAACATAGAAAAAGTTGATAGGTTGGAGGGTGTTTTTTTTTTTAGAAATAAGAAGCAATGTGATACAACTCGAGCATTACCTACCTGCTTGTTTCACCCACTTGCTTCCCGAATCCCTCTCCACCACCCAGTGTGTAAAGAATTAGAGCATGTGAACTTTCTTTCACTTTTACCCTAATTTTGGTTGAAGGATTTGGGTGGATTGTGGAAATTCAGGTCTTAGAGTGAAAAACTGGTGGGAGGGTTAGTTTGAGCCGTTTGAACATAGCCAGCAGTAGTGAAACTTTAAAAAAAAATTTTTTTTTTTAATCAACATGTAAACAGTCTGCTCTTAAACATGGTCAGGGCTGTAAAGGCACGTAAACTAGAGTTACATGTCAAGAGATATACATACTCTTTTCATCAACTTTTTCTTTCTTCTCTTTCTTTATTGTCGACTACTTGTTTTCTGCCTTTGTGGAACATTCTTCTGTCTTTGTTCTGGAAACTGGTGTACACTTAACTCTGGTCACAGTTGATGACGTCGCAGCTGTTTCATTGTAAGATTCAGTGAAATCAAGTGGAATGGCTGACGCTCTCAGTGTCACCCACCGTACTCATGTCACATGCTTTCTTTGCTCGTTTCTTTTTCAAGGTTGAGTATTTTTTTTCATGATCTTATCTGTTCAGGATATGACCTTTTTTTGAATATGTTTTTTTAATGGAAAAAAAAATGAATCACTCGTTCAGACAGCCTTGAAATGGCCCTGTGTAGTTGGCTGGACAGTAATACTGATGAAAATTAAAAGCTAGGCCAACTTTTGAGTATGTGACATCTCGTGAACAGTATTCTAATGTGATGAAAAGTTTGTGTGAGATAACAGAAATATTCAGCATTGATGAATTCCACTGTCACCATGACTGGCGTGCCTGGACATGGGATGGGTACTTGTGAAAACAAACAGCTTTTGTGTGAAGATTTACTTCACAGTTTCATCCGTGTTGTGCTTCTCTCTCAGGTCTTGTGCCTCTGTTTGTCTTTTGTCGTTCTTTCCTTCATTTCCCCTGCATGATTTGTTTGGTCATTTTTGTGTGTTTGGTTTTATTTTGCCTGCTGACTTTAATTGTTATAAATTCTGTGGCATTGTCTTTTTTTGTGTGTTGCCTTTTATTTTTCAGGTTATGATTTTACACAGCTGTGCTGCATTTTTCTGTTGGATGACAACCTGGTTTTGCCCTTTTTGTTTGTTTTTCAAATTAAGCATTTGTTGTTACATAAGCATTTCCCCCCATGTTTCCTAGAGGAAAAGAGATGTAGATATGTGTTGTGTGTGTGTGTGTGTGTGTGTGTGTGTGTGTGTGTGTGAGAGAGAGAGAGAGAGAGAAAGAAAGAGAGAGAGAATATTGGATTTTTTGATTATTTGATGGTGTTTTCGTTCCTGATTTTAGGAGCAATGAGGTGTCTGCTACTTAAAGAAAACTGATTTTGTTGTTATGCCTCCAACAGTTTTGTTTTGTTTTGTTTTGTTTTTGTTTTTATAACTGAAACCTGTGGGTACACACACAAACATGACAACATGTTTATGGATACCAAGAAAAGCCCACAAATATGTGTAGACAAAGACCTGAACTTGGAAATTGTTTTCCCTGACAGTCGATGCACCAACGAGGAACGTAATTTTTTTTTCTTTTTTTAAATTTTCTGTTTATCAGACATGGATTTTCTTTCTCTTTTTTTTCCTCCTTTTTTTCTGCTGCTAGAATAATGAAAAGAAGTTTTGGATATGTATTTTATTTCCAATTACTTTATTTCCAATTACAAAGTCTCATTGTGCTGTTTATTTGGTTACAATCTACTCATTCATCATTTTGATACAATGTATATGGGAAATTGATCTTGTTTGCAAATGACAATTTTGGGGGCAAGGTTTATTGGTGTTCTCTCCCGTCTCCCTCTCCATGACCATTGCTTGACACTTACAAAACAGTTTTCCAAGTTTTTAGCCTCAACTTGTTTTGAGTCATCACGAATTCACCTCAAGATTTGTTTAGAGAATACTTTTGGATTGAACAGCTTATCTTTTCCTTTTTTAATTAAAGATTGTTTTTGAAATTTGTTCTGTGGCAGGATTTGAACTGTTTTATTATGGTTTGGAAACATGTTGCTGGATTTGTTTAAAGGTGGAAGAGTGGAACAACACACACAGGAACTAAACTGTCTCAGAAATAATTTCAGTTTATTGTATTTTTTTGCTGTGTACATAGACAAGTTTTGATTGACAGTCATCAGTTGCTTCCTGATGAATGATTGGCTCCAGATGGTTCATATCAGTCATGTTTGTGTGATGTTGGAGGAATTTATCAGTGGTTGAGGTCCAGTTTATATTAGTATATAGATTATATATACATCTGTATACATTATATCACGTTTGGAACACGTTATTTTGAAAATGAAAGTTTATGTATGATAACCATTGCTCCTGAGTTAAACTTTTGGTTTTCTTTGTATGCGATACTGCTTTAATGATTTTGTTTTTGTTTCGTTAAGGGTTTTTTTTTTCCCGTAGATTTTATCGTTTGTTTTAACCTGTTTATAGAAGACTAAGGGTTATAAAAGAGGGGGTAAAAAAAATACAGATTGTTTGATTGTTACATATTTGACTCGAATGTGAGATAGTCTTTGTGATCATTCCGTTTCTCATGTTGTGTTGGGAGGGTGGGGTGAGGGGAGGGGGTAAGGGGATAGGGGTTTGGGAGGTTTAAAACTGTTTTCCCCATTATATGAAAAAGTCATCTCAGGGTAAAAGTTGCTCATCCTTGGAAAAGCATTTTCAGCAGTAGTTATTACACAAAATAACATTTCCTTTAGAAAACGGTCATCAGTTATAGGTGTTGTTTTAAACAGTTAAACAATGTCTTACTGGTTTTAAAATATATGCAGGTATATTCTGACAGGTATTAGATAACATCTTATTAGGATTCAGTTCCTGTTTTGATATTGAAAGGGATAAGCAAATTTGTAAGTGGGGAACTCGGGCAGAGCAGCTGTAGGTATGCATCATGTCAAATATAGAGCTGCAGCATGATTTTAATGCAGATGATCTACATGAAACCAAAATGGAAATGAGCCATGTATTTTTCACAACAATAATTAGATTATTGTATGGTAATTTTATTAATGAAAAGAAAATATATTATATTGGCAATACTGGGAAAATTTGAAAAAGGTTATTAGATTCAGTGAATGTAAAAATGATGACGACGAAGGGGGTGAAGAAGTTCGTTTCACTCAGGACCACTCTCTGCTTCAGTATCCTTAGTCTACAGAAAGTGAAAGTAACAATGTGTTTCCAGACATTGTTTGTGAAGATGTGGAATATGGCTGAATAGAACAAACATACACAGCGTCATAGTACTGGAGTGGTGAATGATAATGAAGCCGCTTCCAATCCTATATGTTGCGGCATCAGATCTGTAAGAGGTAAGGAAGGTCACTACTGACACGTCTGAGCTATGTCCAGGATTGCAGTTCATAATATACTTGGTTACTCAACTACTTCACTTGGTGGATCTATTTTGAACATTTAACAAAAGTTCACTATAGATTAACTTACCCAGTGAAACTGAATCAGTTGGGAAGAAACCTGAGCTGGAAGCAAAAATGTCTCATAGCTTCATACTTCATGATAATACATCTAGGTTATTCAGGAAAAAAATCAAATGTGCAATGAAGTTGTACTCAGTAGGACAAAAGAAACAATCTGTTATGGTTTGACCCAGTATGAAAGAAAAATAAGAAACAGAAGAAGATGAAAAGAAGGGATGAATAGAGAAGCGTTTAAACATACACACCGAAATACAGATCCACTTTATTCATGGCTGATAACAGTCAAGAAAGAGGTTCTACAGTTTAAAGATCTCTTTACTCATGTTCGAAATGACCAAAACACTGCCCAACCCGCCCCTTGCCCTTCCACTGCTCTTCTCATACATGATCATTCTTGTGGTTTGTGTTTGTTCAGATGTGAGTCATTTAACGCTTGTTTAAAACGAAGAAAGAAGAAAAGATGGTTGTGATTCGTTTAATTGTAAATAGCATGTAGGAATGTAAGTACTTTTGTATTTCTTTTAATGGAAGAAAGGCCCCCCCCCCCACCCCCCACCCCCTAAGTCTGATTGCATCAGGTGTCAACTTTATGGAATTTATGTGATTGTGTAAGTTTGGAAATGATTGAGAGGAAAAATTAATGACATACTTTTATCTTCATCAAGGCCGATATCTGTTCCAGTTGTTTGTTTTTTAACCATCAACATAGTTAAGATTGTGTGTATTCTGAAAGCTTAACACACACGCGCTCACACACACATACACATTACACACATGCGCGCATAGACCCACCCACACACTTGTTCACATACTGACTCACATATAGACACATAGCCTCTTGCATGCATGCATGCACATATACACGCGCAGGCGCGCACAAACACGCACACACTCAGGTAGATGTCTGTTTACCTGTGTGTGTGTGTGCGTGCGTGTGTTGAACGAGATCTGAGTGATGTATGAAAAGTCCTTTGAATTTGTCCGTTTTCATTGCTGTTTGATGCGTCTTTATGAAAGCTGTTTTTATTTCATTGTTGAGCATCGTCTGAGGGTATATAATTGTTTATTTTGTATGATGTGTTACAGATTGTAGTTCATGTAACTCTGCCATCCAGTCTTTTTTTTCTTGCAAAGTTGTCTGATGTAAAATGTGTCATTTTTCCATGCGAAGTTCTCTTTTGTAACTCATTACGTGTCTTTTTTTCATGCAGTTTTCTCTAATATAATTAGTTATGTCTTCTTTTCTTGCAAAGTCTTTTCTCATGCAACTCATTGTGTGTCTTTTTTAATACCAAGTCTCCTCTGTTGTTACATATTATTTGTCTTTTTTTTCATCCAGACTTCTCTGATGTCATTCATCATTGTCTTCTTTTTTTAAGACCTTCTGTAATGTAACTCATTAATGTTTTCTTTTTTATTACAGTCTTCTCTAATGTCACTCATTTTGTGTATTTGTTTTTAAACTGTTATTCACATTGATTTGAATTTTGCTTGGTCTTCCATTTTCAGTTTGCAAACTAGCTCTGCTGTAATGTAACTGACTGTGTGTTCTTTTGATTAATTTTGGTTGGTCTTCAGTTTTTTGTTACTTTGCAAAAATCACACTGCTGTAATGGAACAGTGACTTCCGTACCAGGGTAATCAGTTTTAGTCCAACATTTTTTTTTTTTTTACTGGGACTGGGACCAAGAATCTTATGTTTTGTTTTCCTTTCACTATCATTGTTACGTCCTTTGCTTGCTGTCTGCATCTCCCTTGGAGAAAACAACAACAAAATCATAACATGGACTTAGCAGTGATTCACACTGGATTTAAAATGGTGTCCATGGACATATTTTTGATGAGTTGGAAGACTAAATTGTTTGAAATGATGTTGTTTTTGAAGAGCACCCCAAAGCCCATCCCTGATTTTTATTTCTTTGCGTAAGTGTCATGGCTTTGGTTGGTCAGTAATTTACAATGTATTCATGTTGTCCTTTGTTATGTAAGTGGATTGACGGCAGGAATTTGTTGGCATGCAATAAAAGAAGTTGATAATGGAAGTGGTTAGAAGGTCCAGACTGAGAACTGTTTACTGGAAGATGATGGCCAGTCATATGCAGTACTATACCACGCCAGGAACAACAAAAAAATAAATGTTATATTTTGATCACCAAGCCAGTAATGAGTCTGGATGTCTGCTGCAATATGAGGAGATATAAAAAGCCAAATGTGTTGTTTTTGTCATCTGACTTGGGAGTTAAATCTTTCAGCTGTGTGCTGTGATTTGAACTTCCATGGTGCATCATGACCAGTTTTTGTCAGCTGAACGTGTTGTGTTATTTGTGCCCATATATGTACAATAGTTTTAGTCCTTTCTTTTGATACAAGGTTAGAGATTTTTGCTTTTGTTCTCGTAACAACATTCCACTTTTAAAGCTCAGCGTCCAAGCCTTAAAACGGCATAGTTATTGCCTGCTAAGATGGTCTTGGTATCTTGTAGATATGCAGGGAAATGCAAGTTGTTACTGATCAAAATATGCCAGCTCAAGGAAAGGAAAGTAAAACTGCATGGTCAAAAGTCATATGTCAGTGGTTTTTATGCTTCATCCCAGAAATTTTAACTCAGGAAAAAAAAAAATCACTCCTTCCTTCTGATCAAGTGAAGTCATGCTGTTTGTTGCCACAATCATGTTTTGGCAAGCTGGTCAGAAGTCTTAGTTTTGTACTTCATTGTGCTTTCACAACCGATCTTTTCTCTGGCTACAGCCAGTCATCATCATGTATAGTACCACACTCTGTTTGACACTCCCCCTAGGTGCCCCCCCCTACCTCTTTTACTCATTTCTTGAAATTTTATGTTTGATTTTAATGAAAAGGGAAAAGGAGAAAAAAAAATCAGTAAGGAAAGGTTTGCTTTCCTTGTTATTAACAGATGACACTTTTTTTTCTTTGTTTAACAAGGTCGAGATACAAAGATTAGCAGGCAAGACCACTATTTGAGATTGAGTGAGAGGAAAGAAAGCCAGTCAGCCAGTGATGAGCTCCGATTTACTTCAAAACTTCCATGTCCTGTGTGGGTACTCTGGCCACCTGGGCATCACTTTGCATGTTTAATATTGGCAGTTCTTCAGCGAACCTGTTTTATGGCTTTATTTGTGCAAGCCACTGAAAATGAAGGATCTGAAAATAAGCAAGAGAACTGCAGATTTGTCCCAGATGATTAGGTGTTCGGTTATGCGACTTTGTACGCGGTAACTTTGTGTTTGCAATTAAAACATTTTGACAAAAATTAACCGAAATCGATTTGAAGTCAAAGATGCTTGATCATTTCGTTGTAGGTCAGCATTGGCAGTTCAGGTTTTCTCTGCATCATTTCTGTTTTGTTTATTTGATCTTGAGTCATTGAGCATGTTTGTGGTGGATGTGAACACATTTTAAAAAGAGAAGGAAAAAAAACACAAAAAAAAAAACAGAAAAGAACACACACAACTGCCAGAAGGTTAAATGGCAAAAAAGCGGGAACATTTTGGTTTTGGGGTGATCATTACAAGTAGAAATTGTGGTAGAAACGTCTTGTGCTGGGAGAATTCAATAGAACTGCTATGCAAGACTTGCCAGTAGTTGCATGCCTAGTCTTCCTTTCCAAACCGATCGCAGATTGCATGAAGCAAATGTGATGCGGTCATGTGACAGTGCGTCTTCTGCTTGGTTGTGTGAAGACCCAAAGACAAACACACTCTCAGAAAAAGAGAGAGGGAGAGAGAGGCCATATGACCCATCAGCACAGTTGTGGCAGTACAAAATCTGACCGGTTTCCTTTGTGACTTGCAGACTAGGTGTGTCTTGGTTGTATTGACTGCATTGTATATGCCAAGGAAGGTGAAATAGCGACTAGGTTGACTAAACATTTCCTTTGTTATTCAGAAACTAAACATTTCCTTTGTTGACAACTGCTGTCACTTTCCTATCCATCTGTGTGTGTGTGTGTGTGTGTGTGTGAGGCTACACCATTGGCAGCGTTCTATCAACGTCTTTGCTTGCCACTAGTACTAATCAACATCTCTTTTCACCTGTTGACTGCATGCACATATACACGACAGCCAGCAGATGCTGATGCTTATGTATTGTTTTTGGATAACTGGTTCTTGGAGTCCGTTTGTTTACATTCCTTTTGTGATGCTTTTCATGAAAGTAAATTTGCATATTGTTTCCCCCCATTTTGAGGGTGGAGGGTGGGGGTCAGAGAAGGGAAGGGAATGGCATTGAATGCGACACAACGCAATTTTAATAAGTCCTGCTTCAGTAACTGCAGCATGAAATCTTTATAGTGCTTTTGAAGTGTGAGAATGTATAGGATGTGTACACGTTAAAGCCCCTGTGAGATGTTTTTCTTGAAGCTGTTGGCTGACCCTGAATAGAGGAGGGAGAGAGGGGAAGTGGGGTAGGAATAGGGAGGAGGTGGGGCGGGCGGGAAAAGGGTGGGAAAGAAAGAAATTTTAATGATAAAGGATCTACTCCAGATACCAACAACCCCTTCAGTGATCGCTGGATGAGCGTCCTAGCCGCCCTCGTAAATGCAGTTTTCCTCTGTGAATCTCCAAGTTGCTACAGTTTCTACCTCAGAGTTGTCTGGTCTGTGGATGTTCAAAGGGTGTCCTGAGAGGGGGGACGGGGGAGCCTGAAGGGGTTTGGCCATATTAGGGAGAGGGTCAGAAAGGCGTCGGTCAGTCAGGTCAACTTTTAATCTACTTACCGTGTGAGCACACAGTAGATGGTTTTAGCTGTCACTCAAGGGAGTCAGTGTATGGATGCTGTTGGTGCCTTTTTCTTTTCTTTCTTTCTTTTCTTTTCTTTGTTTGTCGAGATGGCTAGCCTCCATGTGTGCCCTCATATGCTGAGTTTCAAAATCGAGGTGACTGAAGGCGTGAATCAAAACAAATTTTTAAAAGAATTGCACCAGTGATTCGGCAAGACAATGTTGACAGATTACAAGACAAAACACATGTTTTGTCTTGTAATATGTTTGTTCATATTGTCTTGTGGAATCACTAACAATTCTTTTTATAATTCATACGCTGAGTTGACAATTCTTGACCATATTCAAGTGTAGAGTCAGATAAAGATGAGGTGTACTATAATATTCAAAATTAATCGTAATCAACCTGTTCCTGGAACATGGCAGTACTTATGCATGATGGAAATGAGCAAGAAGGGATGAGTTTCCAACTGCAGTCTGTTGGATATCGGTACATATAATAATTTTCATTAAAGGAAAGAAAGAAGACTTTTTTCAGGTGCAGGAATTCAAGCATGAGTATATGAGAATAATCTTTACAGAGAAATTCAAAAGCATCTAAGGTGTGTACAACTAAAAAAAATTGCTCAGGGGAATCCCTCATATTGTTACATAGCAAGCAGTCTGTTGTGGGGCACGCACTCGTAGCATTTAAAACAACACTTGTAGCTTATATCCTGCTGACAGTTCTAGTCTGTAACCAGTTTAATTTCACAAAGTTTTGAAAATGCTACTTTCCAAAGGATAGCCACAGTGAATTTTTTTGTGACCATTTCAAACAACAGGACTATGGTCAGCTTGTGTCAAAAGCTCGTAATAGAGCTTTGATCCCTTGTGTATACTACAAATAAGTCTCAAAGCCTTCGACATGCCCGGAACATTGTTCTCATCGACATTAAGCTTTATTTCAGTGCTCGTGACATATTTTTTGGTCGAGGGCATTAGCCATTAAAACTAATTAAATAAATCTGACGGTCATAACCTGTCTAAACTCATATGTCACAAGGCTACAGGGGTAGAGAGTCATACAGTTCTGAAGCTTACATTTAACAGTTGTGTAGATATTGGTGGGATGGAGAGTCCAGATCAAAAACACCTACTGACTGGCAAGTTCGGGAAAACAAGGACACTTGGGGGGGGGGGGGGGGGGGGTCACTTAAAGCATTACTTATTTATCATGTTCTCCCCCGTAGTCAAAACTGCTGATATTGACGTATCGTCCTCTTGTTACTTTGGTTGCCACACGCATTTTCAGAGTTCGTTGTGTTATGTAAAATATATTTTATTTGTTTTCCCAGGTGGCACAGAATTAATGAGCACCTGGTTTTGTGGTGAGCACAGAATATGCTGCATGTAGTGCTGAAAAGAATATGCTAATCTGATGTGCAGAAACCTGATCTAGGCGTATTATGCCAACTACGCACCTGTTATTTGTTTGGAATGGAGTATCCTAGCTTAACACCTGTGTGTAACTTCAGATTTTCTTTCTTTTTTGGTATAAGATGCATAGATCAGGAAAAGAATGTCCTTTAATATGGGAACAGAAATAATGGATGTAGTGAGGGAAGGGGGGGGGGGGGGGGGGGAAGAGGAAAATGTTTTCTGCTGGATATTTCCTGGTGTTTGCCTTTCGCTTTGTGTGGATTTGGCTTTGATCAAATATTGGAAGTGGTTTGAATACAGCATTAATTTGCCATGTTTAAGTTTGCTTTTCTCTCCAAGACTTCAGTACCTTTCTTTGAGGACTTTAGACTTGTATATGATTTGTATGCTTGCTGTATCATCAGGTATGTTTAATGCAGCTTGGTTGAGTGAAATACCGTCAGCATTTGTTTACTTGCTTGATTGCGTGTCCTTGTGGATGCGTGTGTGATGTGGGTATGTGCGACATGATTGTATACAGAATCTGGTTTTCGGTTGCACGATGTAAACTTGTGTTAGTGTACTGTAAGAAGTGCTCTGTGGTTATTGTTGTCGATACATGTATAGTAAAGAAAAAAAATTCCCCCCCCCCCCCCCCCCCCCCCCCCCCCCCCTTTCCCGAACCACAACGAAGGAGGGCTTATTGTCAAGAGTGGAAGAACTTGATATGCCCCACCTGCCGCTAAACCCTTGCGTACATCGTAGGTGCTTAATGAAATAGAACAGGTGTACATAGTTGTGATGTGCTGTGAATGTGTGCTGCTAAACCTCATCGGGTCATCGGTGGTCATGGACTTTTTGGCTTTATATGATGCACAACTTCCTTGTCTATGGTCTCATTGGCTGCTTCCAAGTATGGCAGATACTGGGTATGTGAATTTTTTTTTTTTCTTTTTTTTTCTTTTTTTTTTTTGGACAATACTTGTGTCATTATGCTTGTGACCATTATGTACGTTGTAAAAACTGGGGGAATATTCTCGTTGTACAATTTTCCTTTCCATGTGTAGTGATTATTTTGTTTAGAACATATAGATTGCTACCTATTTCTTTTAGCTGAGTGCCACATTTTTGGGCAAAATATAGTTTTTCAATAGAGTCGTATATTTTAGAGATACTTTACTGATCTGAATAAAGAGAAGAAAAAAATGCTGCATGCAGCGTGAATATTTTTGTGTATGTGTGCGGATATATTTGCCTGGTAGATGAAAGATTGTGGTGCGTTTTGAGAGTGAATTTCTGCTGATAATGGGACAATAACATTGGCAGTTGTCATCAGATCTCTCCGTACCTATTGTCGTAGTCCTGACCCCGCATGTACCTATTGTAGTCCTCACCCTGCATGTACCTATTGTAGTAGTCCTCACCCTGCATGTACCTATTGTCGTAGTCCTGACCCTGCATGTACCTATTGTCGTAGTCCTGACCCTGCATGTACCTATTGTTATAGTCCTGACCCTGCATGTACCTATTGTTGTAGTCTTCACCCTGCATGTACCTGTTGTAGTCCTGACCCTGCATGTACCTATTGTAGTCTTGACCCTGCATGTACCTACTGTAGTCCTCACCCTGCATATACCTATTGTTGTAGTCTTGACCCTGCATGTACCCATTGTTGTAGTCCTCACCCTGCACGTACCTATTGTTGTAGTCCTCACCCTGCACGTACCTGTTGTAGTCTTGACCCTGCATGTACCTATTGTTGTAGTCTTCACAGTCCTGACCCTGCATGCTGACCCTGCATGTACCTATTGTTGCAGTCTTGACCCTGCATGTACCTATTGTTGTAGTCTTGACCCTGCATGTACCTATTGTTGTAGTCTTGACCCTGCATGTACCTATTGTTGCAGTCTTGACCCTGCATGTACCTATTGTTGTAGTCTTCACAGTCCTGACCTTGTATGTACCTATTGTTGTAGTCCTGACCCTGCATGTACCTATTGTTGTAGTCCTCACCCTGCATGTACCTATTGTTGTAGTGCTGACCCTGCATGTACCTATTGTTGCAGTCTTGACCCTGCATGTACCTATTGTTGAAGTCCTCACCCTGCATGTACCTATTATTGTAGTCCTCACCCTGCATGTATGTACCTATTGTAGTCCTCACCCTGCATGTACCTATTGTTGTAGTCCTGACCCTGCCTGTACCTATTGTTGTAGTCCTGACCCTGCCTGTACCCATTATTGTAGTCCTGACCCTGCATGTACCTATTGTTGTAGTCCTGACCCTGCATGTACCTATTGTTGTAGTCCTGACCCTGCCTGTACCCATTATTGTAGTCCTGACCCTGCATGTACCTATTGTTGTAGTCCTGACCCTGCATGTACCTATTGTTGCAGTCTTGACCCTGCATGTACCTATTGTTGTAGTCCTGACCCTGCATGTACCTATTGTTGCAGTCTTGACCCTGCATGTACCTATTGTTGAAGTCCTCACCCTGCATGTACCTATTATTGTAGTCCTCACCCTGCATGTATGTACCTATTGTAGTCCTCACCCTGCATGTACCTATTGTTGTAGTCCTGACCCTGCCTGTACCTATTGTTGTAGTCCTGACCCTGCCTGTACCCATTATTGTAGTCCTGACCCTGCATGTACCTATTGTTGTAGTCCTGACCCTGCATGTACCCATTATTGTAGTCCTGACCCTGCATGTACCTATTGTTGTAGTCCTGACCCTGCCTGTACCCATTGTTGTAGTCCTGACCCTGCATGTACCTATTGTCGTAGTCCTGACCCTGCATGTACCCATTGTTGTAGTCCTGACCCTGCATGTACCTATTGTTGTAGTCCTGACCCTGCATGTACCCATTGTTGTAGTCCTGACCCTGCATGTACCTATTGTTGTAGTCCTGACCCTGCATGTACCTACTGTAGTCCTGACCCTGCACGTACCTATTGTAGTCCTGACCCTGCATGTACCTATTGTAGTCCTGACCCTGCATGTACCCATTGTTGTAGTCCTGACCCTGCATGTACCCATTGTTGTAGTCCTGACCCTGCATGTAACCATTGTTGTTGTCCTGACCCTGCATGTACCCTTTGTCGTAGTCCTGACCCTGCATGTACCCATTGTTGTAGTCCTGACCCTGCATGTACCTATTGTTGTAGTCCTGACCCTGCATGTACCCATTGTTGTAGTCCTGACCCTGCATGTACCTATTGTTGTAGTCCTGACCCTGCATGTACCTATTGTTGTAGTCCTGACCCTGCATGTACCTATTGTTGTAGTCCTGACCCTGCATGTACCCATTGTTGTAGTCCTGACCCTGCATGTACCTATTGTTGTAGTCCTGACCCTGCATGTACCCATTGTTGTAGTCCTGACCCTGCATGTACCCATTGTTGTAGTCCTGACCCTGCATGTACCCATTGTTGTAGTCCTGACCCTGCATGTACCTATTGTTGTAGTCCTGACCCTGCATGTACCTATTGTAGTCCTCACCCTGCATGTACCTATTGTTGTAGTCTTGACCCTGCATGTACCTATTGTTGTAGTCCTGACCCTGCATGTACCTATTGTAGTCCTGACCCTGCATGTACCTATTGTTGTTGTCTTCGCTGTCCTCACCCTGAGTGTACCTATTGTAGTCCTCACAGTGTCAGCAAATGGTGGTGGCTGTGTGTCAAACTGAGAAGAGTCAAAATACACCTAAATAGGCAGAAACTCGTTAACAACCAACAGTGAAACTTGTGTATGGATACTGGGCATGTCTAGTCATGAGCTATTTCAGGTGAACTTTTTAAGCCTTGTTTGGCAGCTGTCTATACACAGCTGAAAAACGGTCTTCAGTACTAACCTGAAGCCAACATATGAATACATTCAGATGAAAAAAAGAGAAAAAGAGAAAACAACATTCGAAACCCAAAGTAGGGTGGTGAATATGCTTTAATTTTCCTCTGTTAATTCAGTCAGTGAAGGTGACAGAACGTCTGCAACAATACAACTTGAACATGCCGGCTGCCTCTTTTCTTGCTGTCAGTCGGCCTTGAGCTCACTGCGCTCTACCACTAATAACAAGTAAGCCGTTTGGGAGTCCTCAAACTGCAAACACCTGCCAGAGGGCAGGACACAAGCAAGAACACCATACACAAACACTGGGGGCCGGCCTGTTCAGTCAAGGAGCAGCTGAGAGAATGCGAAAGCAGCAGTGTTACCTGGCAAGACATTTCATGATCAAATAATCAACGATTGAAGTCTATCAAAGATCGAAAAGTATCAAAGATCTAGGCGTAAATTCCATTCAAGTTTTTATCACATGGCTTTGTACATATGTAGGGGGGTGGGGGTGGGGGGGGGGGGGGGGGGGAGGGGAACTTGGTCATATTCTGTCAGCTGCACTTGTATTTTGAGGCACAGAATTTAACGCCAGGTTTTCATTATTCAATGGCTGACATGAATACAAGGCCAATGGGGGGGAAGGGCAGATAAACGTTTGTCGAAGAAAAAAAAAAGCTTATAAAAAGAACTTTAAGGCAGTCGTGCTTTTACAAATGGTCGATAGAAATGCTGTATATTCTTGTTACACTTTCTCTGAGCACAGCTTGACCAATCATTAACGTATGATTAACTGCTGCTGATTAAGGTTAACATTGTCCACCATACATCACATCTTCTGTCTGATAAGGGAACCCACAGCTAACAGAGTACTGGCTCTCATCTAATATTTCAAACAAATATATAAAATGCCAACACTTGAACACCACCGATTTTCTGTTGCATGTATCAAAATGTTAAGATGCAATATCAACATGTTATTCAGTAAGCTCTTGTACATCCCACTTGATGACACTGTATGCAAATGAAGCATAAGCTACGCATACATTCAAGTAAGGAAATCATTAGAATCAAAACCCATAGGTAAAAAGTATGCAAATAATGCATAAATATTGCAATACAGTGAGCTATTGAAATCGAATTAACGACGACGGCTACTCTGATGAGTTATTAACAAAAACTGATGACAGTTTATTAAAGCAAGGCATAATTTACATGCAGTTTCTTCCTGCTCAACAGATCTATTAAAAAAAATCGAAAAAAAAAATCAACAACATACTTAGTGTACTGTCAAATGAAAACCATGATTAAAGAAAGCTCAACATGCTCACAGAAAGACAGCCGAAATATTAGCAGGTACCAGCAATGAATAAAAAAAACACCAACCTATCATATACATGTACACAGGCCGATAGTTGCTGGGTCACTGTACAGCTTGCTCATTCAGACTGCTTGGCGACATACAGGCAGTCAAGACGGTAAGCAACAAACTGTTTCTCATGTGACAAAATTAAGAACTTCTGATATTGTTTTCCAACTACAACGTTCCACAATTTTAAGATTTTCACACATCTCGTACCTACACCGACTATAAAAGAAAGAGAAGCACTAAAATATGCACTAAAATATGGTGAAATAAAGAGACCACCACTAGTAGGCAAGATCTCAAACTTTGGATTAAAAAAAGAAAAAAACACAACAAAACCCATCAAACAAACAAACGAGGAAAGGACACATATTGCCTTCCAGAGTCTGCTTTTGTTTACACAACGTGAGCTTTGCCCCTGTGACAGTTCTTTTCTGAAACCACAAAGAAGCCGAAATGAGGAAACCACACCGACAAGAATGACTGAAAACGATAGCAAGGTGACGCAAGTGGGCATTCTCACACTCGATTCTTACAGCTCTATATCAGCAGAACCAAAGGACCAACAGTGGATCGAAAGACAAAATATGTGACAGCTGCACAGCAAACTGTCATGAAAAACATACACACACACAAAAGCGACACCAAAAGCATAGGATGCCTTTCGTCTGTGCTCATGAAACGGCCTATGAATATCTGTTATCGTCTGTTCCTCCAGCGCGTGGCACGATCAACAGCCTTAAGCTCTTCAAGATGAGTTGTTTACAGACTGCAGTCTGTACAGGAGTGGTTGACCTCTTCTCCTAACAAGCCGATACCTTGACCTCACACCACAGGCTTGTAAACAGCACTATAAGTCATGAACTAGAATTGGTTATCACTTTTCATTGGGGGGAGGGGGGGGGAAGAAAGTGAACCTGATCCCCCAGTTGATAGATTATCTGAGAGAGCAAAAAGAAAAAAAAACAACCCAACTCTCTGTTATCAGAAGTCAACAGACATTTCAGAAAACTGCGGATGATTGGTTTTCTACACATTTCTTCTCTTCACGTTCTTTTATCTTCACTTCGACTCTTAAGAGTTTTTTCTGTTGACGTTGCCATAATTCAATCAGGAGCAGATGAATTACTAGATTCATCATTGTTTTTGTTTTCCATTTGCTGATACACACACACAAAAAAAGAAAAGTCACTTGACTTGGTAAGAAAGCCTCAGTTTCATAAAGTTAATGTTCTACACAAGTCTCGTGTTCATGTAGATTATTTTCACCGTTACATATTTACAACTATGTATAACTATGAAACTCCTCTTTGAGGTCTCGTTTTCAAGAAGGTTTAATACAGCCTGTACTCGGACAAAAAAGAAAAAAAAAAAGACTGAGCTGTCACCTGTTCTGGACAAAAAGAGAACTTGTACATCCATACGCAAAACATACACAACACTGGACACAGAATAGTAATCAAAATGGTGATCACATGTCCCAGAATTCACACACGATGTGGCGTAACACCGACACAATTATCAACCCACTTGCAGTCTCTACTTGGCATTGAGAAGTATGAAGCTGCCTACTACTGCCTGCCACTTGCATTGTGCAAGGCATTATGGGGGAAATGCCATCACACACAGCCATGTCCGATAACTTGATATGCATATTATTTCAAAAACTTTTAATTCGATCTAAATGACTGCTTTTCAACTTTTGATTTGAATCCGTTATATATGTCAAGCGATATGCATACAGACTTCGGAAAAAAAAAAGACTGATACTGAAACCATTTTGACTATTAAAAAAATATGCAGAGGAGAAATAATGTTGTGTTCATATAAATAGGTAAAAAAATGAACACATGCAGAGACTAGTCATAAATAATACCTACCGACCAAGAAAACCAAATCATTATTGACTAAGTAAGGATATGAAGAGCGAGAGCAACCAATAACAAGTTTCACATTCTAGTAAATGTGATGCTGTTGTTTTAGCCAATCGGAAAGCTTGAGGTGTAGATGACCTTAAGCTTTACAAGACTGCCTCAGAAGGCAATCCGTCATGTGCTGATTTCAAGCGTGCTGAGAAGAACCAGCCTACACCTGTCAATAAGCTGTGAGAGAAGAACAGAGAGCCAGCATCGGACGACCATACTGGCTCTGTGACTCCTCCCCACACACACTTTTCCTGCCTCCACCTGTGAGATCACAGCCTTTCAATTTTCCACTCCGTGTCCTTTCATGTTCTCCTCTGATCACACACACACACACGGGTCAGGTTTGTCAAAGGCCAGCACTTCTCTGAACACTACACATCCCAAAGGATGGAATCTCGTGCACACTGTGAATCCACATGTTCGATATTCCACCCACCTACCCCTTCCTTTCCTACATCTGATAAATGAACAAAAACACCCCCTCCAAAAAAAACCCAACATAACCCTCATTTCGAGAGCCAATATCACAAATAGGTATAGTCTACTAACAGCAAATCTCCCTACGTTTCTTTCTTTCAATAAAAATGACAAGGACAGACAGAAGAGTTGGCTGAATGTCAACAGAAACAATCCTGTTACTGGGTGTTTAAAACCAACTGATGACACTTCACCCATGCAAACTATGCTATGGCCGCCGACGCGGAGGACTGCCGACAGTCTACAAACGCAACGGGACCACACACGTGCATGCAAAGAGGGGGGAGCGGCATGGGACTTTAATGTCGGGTGACAGGTAGAGATGTCAATCACACCGGAGCGGCGCCGCACGATGCTGGCAGTTGGGGTGGGGGGGACCTACAGATCGCTCTCCCATACAGGGCTGTGGAGAAGGACATGTAGTCGAGGGCGCCGGGCACGGCATCGCGGCCTGTATAGGGGGCCATGCGCTGGATACAGTACTCCGCCTGGTCGGGTGGCAGCTCTTGGCGCAGGATCTGTGCAGTGATGTAGGGCTGGAACACAACATGTCAACACAAGAGATAAACCTTGCTGTGAAGCAAACCAAGCTTACATTTCTTGTTTAACAGCTTGTCTCACGCTGCAAGAAATGTGAGCGTTACGATCTAAGTTTGTAGGCAAGAATTTTCAGCGGCTCACGAACGAAGAAAGTGACATAGCTACACTCAGGATGCCAGCAGGCAAACAAACAGGCTGCTCACATTGCTGCACTTGCAGGAATGAATGTTTGCAGCATGATGCGATCTGGATAACGATAGAAGCAGGTGACGTACAATTGATCTGCGTGCTATGCTCCCCATCATCAATCCCAACAACAACCACACCCTGTACCCCCACATACCTTGCCTGATACAACGTGAATCCCCACTTTGAAACCTTCATAATCTGTACACTTCAACTATACAGTCATAGCTTTCAGTGGTGCATATCAACATGAATCCCCACTCTGAAACCTTTATAATCTGTAAACTTCAACTATACAGTCATAGCTTTCAGTGGTGCATATCAACATGAATCCCCACTTTGAAACCTTTATAATCTGTAAACTTTAACTACAGTCATAGCTTTCATCGATGCATATCAACATGAATCCCCACTTTGAAACCTTTATAATCTGAAAACTTCAACTATACAGTCATAGCTTTCAGCGATGCATATCTATTCATTTTAGCACAAACATTGAAGAATGAAGCCCAAACCTACTGTACAGAATGTAACATTTTCATTCTCCCAACTTGCTGTTTGAAGCACTGACGAATATGAAGGAAATCAGAAGTCAACTAGCTGCTTTAAGGGAGAACCATTTACAAACTGGCTGAGGTGAACTGGCCTTTGAGGTGTCTTTGTACTAATACAGCCACACTCAGCTCACAGGCGAGGCGTAGCTGGCTACAAACTGACAGAGTCATCCTAGCCTTCTAACTCTGGTTTTCATTTAAACATTTTCGGGATGAAAAATGGAAAGATGCAGGCACACAACTGTTTACCCTACAACTGCTATTGGTGTATTTTTCAACAAAATGAGGTAACTTTATACAAAGAATGTATGCAGAAGTCCATATTTTTTTCTACAGATCAGTAGTGTTTGTGTGTGTGTGTGTGTGTGTGTGTGTGTGTAGTAACCACCTGATATTGCATTAACTATAGTAAAAATAGATTCTTTCCCACACAAATTACTTTCACACCTGATTCATCTGCATACTTTGGCACGAACTCATACTCTCTTCTCCCCTTACCCCCCCCCCTCCCCCCCCACTCTTGTTTTTAAAAAATTTTTCAGGCTACACTGCTGAAGAAGCAGACACTGCCTGACATGATTTTGCATGGAGTACTTAGCAATTGTTGCTCTTTGGTCGAAGCTCTCCCCCCCCCCCCCCCTCTTGTGATAGTTACACTCTACAAGTGCAATTACCACCCAAGAACTTAGTCTCTAAAACTTTCTTTAACTTATATTTTCACAGTTCACAGTATTTGTCACATTTTAGCCAAACATGTACAAAGTACCACAAATCTGTATGGTTAAAAAGGTCTGTAAGTACATGCAGAAATAGACCCTGGTAAAAAAATCTTGCCATTAGCAGAATGAAACACCAGCCAACCAACCAACGGTGCCATGTGCTGAACCCACCTTGTCACCAGCCAGAATCTTGAAGGACTGCATGACCTGCTCTGCTGTGTCCGTGTCTGCCGTCTCTCGCGTCATGAAGTCCAGGAAGGCGTCAAAGGTCACGTAATGGGTGCCGTTGGGGTCGACAATGGACATGATGCGCTGGAAATCAGCCTCACCCTGCACAGGCATGGATGTCGACCAGCTGGGTGAACATTCTATGACAATTATCATTATTATGATTTTACACAATGTTTATGGGACTTTTGAAATCAGCCTCACCCTGCACAGGCATGGATGTCGACCAGCTGGGTGAACATTCTATGACAATTATCATTATTATGATTTTACACAATGTTTATGGGACTTTTGAAATCAGCCTCACCCTGCACAGGCATGGATGTCGACCAGCTGGGTGAACATTCTATGACTATTATCATTATTATGATTTTACACAATGTTTATGGGACTTTCGAAACAATGTTAACTCCTGCACAAAACATGATGCAACAGGAATGAATGAAAAACACCTTCCCGAAGGGTAAGCTGACTCGAGCTAAATCGAACTAAATTCTCGATGAAACAATTATTGCTGTCAGTAGGGGCACTCTTATGTACGCTTTTGCTATGAACAGATATTATTTTGAACTTCAGTCTTTATTCTCACATGTTTCTGAACAACGTTCTTTCAGCATTTTCCAATTTTGAACCCGGAGAGGCCTTAGAATGGAATGTGTTGTAAACAAGATGTTCACCAAGCACTCTGTGAAACTGAATAAAATTCCATCTCACTGAATCCGGAACCAGCTCACTCACTCTGCTCATCACGCCAACCTGACTACAAGGTTAAAAATTTTACAAAGATCATCCTTCTCCCAGGAAGCAATATGACCCACTCAAACTCTCACCCCTTCAATGACTGTCAAGTCTGGTGTGTGTGTGTGTGTGTGTGTGTAAGCTTTTGCTTTCTATCTGCTGTATTTTGCAACATTTATACTGATTTCTGTACATGCATGTTTGTGTGTTAACGTTTGAAAAGTTTGTGTTTAGGGGTCTTGAAAAAACACTCTATTATAATTATCACTCCTATTTTGGGTAAGACAAAGTAGGTTAAATGCAATCTGCTTTGCAGGCCTAATCTACACACAGGGCTATAATCATTATCATAAAAGAGATCCGCCCTTAACCCGTTCACTGCTTGAAAATGTTACAAAGAAAGGCTTTCCCAGTGCCAGGGAAATCTAATGATTTGGGGGTAATAATTAACAAAAAATTCTAGCTCAGAAACTACAAAAGATGTAACAATGAAATATATATAATTTTTGAAGGAAATTGAATGAAGATTTTGAATCTGGGCTTCTTTTGTTTTAATTTTGATAATAAAAAAAAATATTTAGGCATTTAGATTTGGATAGATTTTTTTGCACTATCAAAAACATATGTATTTACCACTACAGCTTCACATCCAAAAAAGAACACAAAGCAAAAAAGTTGAAAATAAAGTTTGTATTGTCACACTACACATGTAAATGAAAGTAAAACAGTTTAGAAGCCTATCAAGACGCTCACACTCTATGCAGACAGGTCAGTCCACGACCACGCCCCCCTCCCCCCACCACGCCCCCTTGCTGGACTTCAACCCTCTCTTTCACTCCTCCTCTTCTCCTCTGCCCCGTGTCATGCCGCGAGCAGGCCACGCTCCCCTCTCGCGCTGACTATCACATCACTGGCCACTGGCACGCAGTGCAGAGTACACACAAGGCGAGCTCGTTCGACGCTGGCAAACCAGTCAGCTGAACACACACTGAGGTCACACAGCCCGACTCAATAACTGACGAATACGGTCAGCAATTCCATCACAATCATCATCTCACCTTCATGCTCAAGTAAGTTGTTGAATAAAAGATTACTGTCTTTGTCAAAAATGATTAGCAGAGCCTGCTCAGCTGTGTAAATACGTTGATTTGGTCGCTACGCTTGTCGAAGGTTGCGCCGCCATCTTTGCAAGCGAGACGAAGTGCTGGCTGGTCATCCAGTCAGTGATGAGAATAAATGGGCTTTACCCTCATGTGTGGTCATTTGCATATCATTTTAATACTCCAGACATATAAGGCTTACTACGCACACTCTATTTAAGTCCGTTAATAGGAATAGTAACGAATGAAAATTCAAGAAAAATGCATGACGTCAGTAGACGGCCCATAGGCACTGGGAAAGCATTTTTACTTCGGCGTCAGCTGACGGCTTATAGGCACTCTTCGGGTTAACCATTGTAAGACATGGTTAACAGATATTTATCCAGCATACGCTGTTTTTCATTACATGAATACATTTTACGTTGAATACATCTTACGTTTAATGCTCTGCCTATCACGGTATTCTTCCCTTCATAAAGCGTATTCACTGTTTTTTTAAATGTATCTTGACAAAAAGAAGAGAATTTTTCATTTCAAATTCGAACATAACAACTGCAGCTCCTCACTCAACAATGTCTTCAAGCCAACCCCTCCCTGAAACGATGCACCATTTTCTCTGAAACGTGATCTGGCCGATGAGCAGGGACTGGCTGGAGTGAGTCAATCACTCCCAAGACATGGATGTTCCCTTCCCTGCATGATTCATCTCAGGCATCAGAAAGGGCCACGTCTCTTTGCACAGACAGACACTTCCACTTCTCAGCGCTCCCTTCTGTCCTGGATCTGCGTCAAAGCCATCACAGAAGTGCTCTTCTCACTCCGCAGCCATGGAGTCCGCCTCTGAATCTGACCTTTACGACTGGCGGACTGCGAGAAAGGTCAGAACTACATTCAGCATGTTCTTTGTCGTGACTGAGCAGATACCAATATTCATCATGCAGTGTGAAAGCTTGCTGCTGCGCCAGCTGATCCTGTCTCTTTGACTTGAAAAGTCTGGCAGATCTGTGCTGATTTTCATTGGTGACACTGCACCAGCTAAAATGCAAGTGTATAAAGAGTCTATCTATATGATGACTGAATGATGCACACAGCACAGATGTATCTTTAGAAAATATATATTAAAACATAGATGTACCTTTAGAAAATACATATTAATAAAATGGCTGAACGATGCACATAACACAGATTTACGAGATGTTACTGATATGCAATGTCATTCAAGACAAGACAAGGGATATACAAGAAAAAAACAAAAGCTGGATGAACTGTGGTACACTCTCCCTGCACAGACCACACGCTCTGACCAACTCCCCTTCTGTACACACGCATTCTTCTCCTAAGAATTGCATACTATGCGTTACTTGTGACCCTTCCCCCTCCCCTACTTCCTCCTCTCTCCTTTCACACTGACCTGTCTGTCATCACGGATCTTGTAGCCCAGGGAAACGAGGCAGGCCTTGAACTCCTTGGGTTCTAGACGGCGTGTTCTGTTCCTGTCGAAGTGGTTGAAGGACATGCGGAACTCGTTCATCTGGTCCTCACTGATACCCTTGGAATCTCTTGTCAAAATCTGAATTAAAAGTCATCAAAAGTGGGACACCAAAATTAGAACAACCAAAACAAACACAACACAACACAACCGTCCGAAAACACTCACTGAACTTCCTTGAGTGACGCACCAATGCATACATACTCAAAACACTCCATGATGAAGATGGTGTGCTTTGAGCTAATATAAACTACCCAAGTCAGGGCATGGGGAAAAAAAGGCTCATGGTGTCTATGGGAAATCACACATTTGAATGCCAAAGAAGGACAACTCTGGTTAATCTACTTGCAATGTACACTTTTTTCCTACCTGCCTTTACCTGAATTGAATACTGTTCAGTTCAACTTAGTATGGAAGAGCAGATGAGATAAAAAAAAAAACGTTCTACAAATCTGACAAAGTCATAAATAATGTAAGCAGAGACATCCATACTCTGCACTCTCTCACACACACAAGTTTCATTCAAATACATTCCCTCTTACATGCAGACTGCAGATGCCCTTGAAAACCTAAAGCCAGACACTCCAAATGTTTCAATGCTAATTTGATTTAATCCATTAGAGTCTGCCGTCATAGAATAAGGCAAAGGGAGCCCAGGCTGAAAACTTGAAGAGGGGGTGAGTGGGGCTGGGGGGAATCAACACCTTGATCTCGCTCATAAATCTGTTTGCTCTTTGTTTTTGTGGCACATGTGGTTTGTTGACTTCCCTGTGTCTGGACTTACCCAACTTCGGACTCTTTTGTATCTTTTCAGACTGAAGAGTTTTGGTAATCACAACAGTGCTTTTAAGGCTTTACAACTAAAAATGAAGTAGATAACAGTTACTCTAACCAATAACTTAAGTAGATAACAGTTACTCTAACCAATAACTTTCTTTCTAGAACATTTATGGTTTATTTCAAAATGTGTCACAAAACAGAAAACTCATTATGTCTGTTCCAAAAATATCTAGGCACCAGAAAGCATCCAAACAAAATCTAGCTGAACCAGAGACTTCACAAACACAATCTTGTCGATCCAGAGATAAAGTTTTCTACATTTTTCTGACATGGATTTCCCATGTATACTAGTAGAATTTGCACCCCTGATAATAATAATGATGATATCAGTCACCTGGTTTTCCACTTCATTGATGTTTCTGGCCACAGCCGTCAGCAGCTGCTCCCAACCCACTCGTAGTGTCTGAAAAAACAAACACAGTCCATTGATTAATGTGTTCCATATACACACATTAATGTGTTCCATATACACACATTTCTACTTCATTAGTACCCTCAAATACTCTCAAGACTGTATATCTTTAAACAGCAATTTTCATGACAAAGAGAGAAAAAAGGCAATATAATGGTGTATAGAGAAAGTCCAGCTACAGTCTTCTGCACAGAACCAGTCTGGATGTATGGATAAAGATTAACTATAGTCTTTTCAGTAAAGAAACCTGTCCGAATGAGAAATGTATTTCTTTTCTGAATACCCCCCCCCCCACCCCCCATTCTGCCCCACTCTACAAAAAAGGAAAAGTGGAAAACAATAAAAATGTCTTCAAATTCCTTGTCACTGAAAAAGAAAACATTTTCTTCCTCAGAAGATTTTTGTATGAGTAATATGCACACTAACACATGATTCACTAAATGCTGATTGAGTGCAGCTTTATGACGACTTGCCTTATTTCCATTAAAAAAAAAAATGACCCCTCACACATTTGATTTTATTAAGCAATTCTTTGTATATCCAAGGAACTGGGTTGATGAACAATACTGAGTATGCTCTACACACATGAACAAAAAAGGTAAAAACAGAGATATGAAAAAATAAGAGAGAGAGAGAGAGAGAGAGAGAGAGAGAGAGAGAGAGAGAGAGAGGTTAGTGTGGAGAAAGCTGAGAAAAGAGTATAGAAATCACCTCCATAGTGTATTGCGTGTATCTGTTCTCGAAAATCATTGCCTCCTGCACTTCCTGTGGACAGAAAACACGCACCTTGATGAGGGTACCTGTTGTTCTTCCGGTCACTGAACAAACATATCAGCACATCTGATACGTCATCTCAAAGGCAATTGTGTATAATGTTCATTTTTTTTTTTTTTTTTTTAAAGAAAAATGGGGTGGGAGGAGAGTAGGGGTAGGGGGTCTACAGAGATGAAAGCCATTGAGAGTGCTAAGTATGTTGTCACATCTTAACATCCCCCTCTCCTTGACCTAGACCTCCTTCAGTTAAGATTTCTGGAAGATTCTTGGCAATTCCAGCCTCTTCCTCTTCCACCACCCCCATCCCTGGCCTTCTTCATATACACCCACAAGTCAGTTTTCTGGCGTATCCCACTTAATTCTAGCAACCACCCCCTCCACACACACCCCTCCAGTTAAGAGTTCTGGAAGATTCCATTCTGCCCCCCCCCCCCCCCCCTGCTTTCTGGCCACCCCTACCCCTTCCTCTCTATACATACAACCACACACACACACACATGCCTCTCAAGATTTTTATGAGATTCCACTGTGCTTTGCTCTCACCCAGTCCCCCTATCTATTTCCTCTCCACACACACACAAATATTTCTCCCTAAGTTAAGATTTCTGGGCGATTCCCTGTATCCTGGCAACACCGCATCCCCACCTGCCCGCTCCACACATACACATGCACCTCCCCCACAACATATTTGGGAGATTCTACTGTATTCTGTCCCCTGCCCCCTTCTGCCGGGTTATCTCTCTCCAGCTCTTCCGTACTGGACCTGTAGTTGATGATGGCTGTCACAAAATGTCTCCTACACATACTAGCCCACACACTGTCAATAACACACTATGTTCTTAGAGCTTCCACCCCTATAACTGGTTAAATCTTTCCAACTTGTCTTTACTGGGTTTGCAGGTGATGATATTCTTGTCCAGGATGCCTCCCCACCCCTATACCTTCCCCCTACCCCTTCCTCACACACTCTCAGTGAAGTTCACACACACACACACACACACAATCTTCTGAGTCTCTCATTGCCCTGCATGTGGTTGGTCTTTTCAGTTTGCCTTTATCATGCTTATGGGCAATGAGGATCTGGAGCTTCTTGGGCTGGTGACAGATGCCCCCCCTCCATGTTCCCTACCTACACTAAGCTACACAGATGCCAACAACCTTCTCAGTCCCCATCAATGAACCTGGCTGTGTGTCGCCTAGCTTGTCCATGTCGAGCTTGCAGGCTCAAACACATTCCCACGACACTTACCCACAAACGTGCACGCACCTCTCATAAACTCACTAACAGGCACCCCCCTCTCACATCCCCAGCCCCTGTACCTGGTTGTATCTCTCCAGCTCATCTATGTTGGGTTTGTAGGCGATGATGGCCTTGTCGAAGGCCTGCAGTTTCTTCAGCTGGTCCTCCAGCGAGCCCTTCATCTGCACCCCGATGGAGGCAACGGAGTCCAGCTGGTTCTCGATCCACTGGCCCACCACGTTGGCCTTGGCCGCGAACTGCCGGCGCAGACGCTCGTTGTTCTGCTGCCTCATCATCTCCTGCTGCAGGGTCGTATCGCGGCGTGGGACCAGCTCCCGCACCTCCGACCATTTGCTGCTGATGTCCTGGTGGAGAGGGCACAACAGGTGTCAGACATTGCCAACTTGTTGAACGTCGGGGGGGAGAGGGCAGAACATGTGTAAAATATTGTCAACTTCTTGTACGTCACAATTTGTCTTGGACCTCCTTAAGCAGAAACAGATTTTCATTCTGGTCCTGGAAGATCTAGGAGAATTAAAAGAAAACATAAATTCTTCCAAAACAGATGGAGTCTCATAATTGATATTAGTCTTATCATTATTCAATTATTCCATTTGTTTTTAATTAATTAACTGACAGCAGGGTACACAGATTACAAAAATTAACTGTGTGTTTTTGATGTTCTATCTACAGCTAAAGAGAGCAACTGATGTACCCAGTGCTCTAGATGTACCTGAAAACATCTACAAAACATGGAAAGCTTCGTTTACAAACCACCAAGAATTCCCTAGTCTGAGTAACGTCTGTGCAGTTGTAACCCCAACATGTCACAATGAAGAATGCTGCATCACATTTCAGTTCTTTCCTTGTTATGGACTAAAAAGAAATGTACATAAAACAAAAAGTCGACAACGAAGAAAAAAAAAGTGGTAATAACCAGACATACACAGTTTTGGGTCATAATCACGCAGAATGTTTCTAACTAATCTTTATATATATAAAATCCACATAACGTCTGTTCATGAACTTGACATTCAATCATACACTCTCTCTGAAACTATATAATACAGTGTACAGTATGTTCTGTTTAGTGAATAGCTAAAAAAAAAAAAAAAAAAAAAGCCTGCTGAAATCATCCAGAATACCTGCCTTACTTCCCATCTGGTCAGTTTTGCTTTTTATCTTCGTAACCTTTTTATCTTAGTAACCTTTTTATCTTAGTAACCTTTTTATCCTAAGCCTGTGTTCTTTCTGCTATTCTTTTGTTCCAATTTACTTACAACATGTTGGTGTGAATTAATCGAAATTATTGCCACTGAGGGTTAAAAACAGAATACCATACCAATAATTTTCAATTCTGCTTTTGTGTCTGTTGAATGATTTTCTTTTCAGTCTGCAGAATGCAAGCATGTGTCTGTGTGCGCACATGTACATGTGCAAATTTAAACACATGTGTGTGATTACTATGTTAATCTGTTCTCTTTTTTTTTTCAACCACATGCTCTCCCCCTGTCATTCTTAAACACCAATCAACAGTGCTGAGGACAGAGGTGAGACAAGAGACCTTCCTTGCTTACAATGCAAAACAAAATGAAAATATGGATGGCTACCAGTCGCCGTGGCGAAGTGGTTAGCGTCGCGGACTCCCGGCTGGGAGGTCGTGGGTTCGAATCCCATCAGAGTCATGTGGGTTTTTCTGCCCCGACCGGCTCCTACCCAGAGTTGAGTTTGCTACGGGCTCAGTTGGGAAGACTGGGACCACACAGTCGAGTTTCATCCACTTAATGGATGCGTTTCTGAGAGTGTTGCTCAAATTTCCTGACCAACACTGCAGGTGCCTGTATCTCTCGGGCCTGGTTGACGCCGGGATATATTATGAAAGGAAGCGTAGAGTACAGCCCTGTCATGTAGTCTCAGACCAAAATGGAAATCCGTAGCATCATCTTAATCATCCTCATTCTCATCGATCAACATTAAAAAAAAAATGTCTCAAATTCTGTGGCGCTTCATGCCCTGCTCTCATGGTGACCTCAGTTTCGATGTCCTCTCTACGTCTGTGGCCTTGGTTTGGTTCCGTCGGGGTCACCGGTATCGGCGAGTCCATGGGGGCTGTCGTTGGGGGCTGTCGTTGGACGGACGTGGTGGTGCCCTCCGGAGGGAGAGCTCACTCACGCCGGCTCCGCGACTAAGCAATTATTGTCGTCAGTAGGGGGCTTAGTAGGTGGTGTCCTGCGTATGTTAGATCAGAACAGGCGCCACTGAACACCACCGAAGTGACTCGGCAGCAGTGCAGTGTCTCCTCCGGTGGGTTGCCTCTTGACGACTTGACATTGACTGCTCCCTGTGGATTGCCGGTGCCGGGGCTGCAGCGGGGCCGACCGGGCTGTGGCTGTGGACAGGGTGTCGGAATGAGCGGCGTGGGTGCACTGCCTCTGAGGTGGCGCAGAGATTGGGACAGAAAAAAAAAAAAAAAAAAAAAAAAAAAAAAAAAAAAAAAAAAAAAATGGATGGCTCCTCTAAATCTTAAGAGCAGGGAAGCGGTTACAGTGTATGCTCTGTAATTTTCTTTCTAAAACCACATACATAAAACAACTTATTAAAACACAACCGCATCAAAAAACGACTATTCTGCAATATACATGCAGACAAACAACCCCTCTTTCTCTCTCACTTGCTATTTTGACATATGATGTGAGCATGGAGAAATAACAACAGTTAAAACAAAGGGAACATAGAGCTACACACTCACTTATCGTGCTTCAATACAACACTTACGGACAACTTGACATTTACATTCAACCCAAACTCCCCCACCCCATCCCATCCTTGAGTGTACAAGCACAGTCTGCGCATGCTCAGAATATAAAATTCTTCAAACTATTTTGAACAAAGGGAAGACTCACTGTTCAAGACTTTGTACAACTTTAAAATGGCTTTCTTCAGTTCATACAATATATTTTATCACTAGAAAAGAAAGAGCTGAAAAAAAAAATGCATTAAAAACAGAGCAAAAATCTCCATCCCTCAAATTCACCTTTGAGATAAATTTTCACTTACAAATCATCATTGATTTTATAGCACAGTACAAAAATGGATCCTAAATCTCCATCCCTCCAACTTCACCATCATGGTAAATCTGTATACGAAAGTTAACAACAACAACAAAACCTACCAATACACATCTTGTGGTTTATAAATGTCTGTGAAAATCTTTGGTCATTTGACTAACGTGTATTCAGAGCCAGAAATCACAGACAACTTTTCTTTGTTTTTGGACAGAAGTCCACACGCATGCAACTCTGACGCCAATCAAAACAAAAGGAGAATTCTCAGAAATTTGCACAATGTTCCATCAAACACAACGTTCAGCCAGACATTGTTCACCATACACCATGTTCAACTACTATATGATAAAAGAGTTGAAGAACATGAGGTCAGCTACAGGTCAAAAACATCAAACTAATGAAGACCCAAATCAAAAAAGAAAAACAAATTTAAAGATCATGCCCTGGTAATCTACTAAAATAACATCATTGGTATCGATGGGAGCTGAGGACTGGCCAGTGATAAACTTTCACCAGACAACAGCCGAACAAGACGTAGATGTACGTCTACATGAGTGTGCTACCAGTACATCTGTCCACTCTATGACACTGTTCAAGATTCAGGCGTCACAAAGATCTCAGAAATTTAAAACAAAAAAAAGAAAAAAGAACAAACAAAAAAAAAGAAAACCAGAAATGGTTGGATCTACAACCTCCCCCAACTCAAAGCGCTGCAGGAGAACCCACTCTAATCCCTTTCCCCACCAGAACAGTTTTCTTATCTTGACCCAATGATGGTTTCAAAGTGGGGTGACCGCAGGAAAAAACTGAAACAAGAGAAAAAAAAAAAGTATTACTGCATAGCCGAACAAAGAGACAACCAAGTGACAAAACAACTGCAGCATGTTTCGACCTATTTGGTCTTCTTCTGGAAACAAGGAAAACGACTGCAGCATGTTTCGACCTATTGGTCTTCTTGCTCTTGACTCGACGAGATACCGCATGTGGGGATGTTCAACCATCTTTCTTTTGCATGAAAAGAAAATAAAGAATATACATCTCACCTTACCTGTCAGATATAATCTTTGATCAGTGTGCCCCAGTTATCATATTTAGCACCTCCTTTGACTGTCCCCACCCCCTTTCCTCGGCAGTTTTGTCGCTGTGAGCACCTTGTGAGGCCTGAATCTATCGCCAGAACACACATGCACCACCACTATGACGACCAGGGTCCAAACCCAGTTACTTCAGCAGTCAACGTCCACTGGATAGTCGGCAGGGAACAGACAGAACCTTTCAGGTTAACTCCCTTGCCATTTCAGGCTATTAACGATCACAGAACACCACCCCATGCCCACACATTGTAATCAAATTACACAGACATCGGTCTTCAAACAGCTAACGAGCAGCTATGCATGATTTCAAAGTATTGCAGCAAAAAAAAGGAAATTAAAACAAAAAAATTGTATAATCTTGGCTAATTTATCAAACAAACAAACAAAAAAAAGGTATAACCAACTACCATCAAGCAAGCACAAAACAGAAAAATATGAGAATAAGAATACTGATTCATTAGCCAGCCAACACAGACAACAGCGATGTAACTGTTTTGTTGTTCCCTAGTTTATACTGCCATCCCTTTCATGTAATGTACAGTGAGAGTATTATAATAAAAATTACAAAATAATCAAACCGGACTAAAGTTAAAAAAAAAAAAAAAAAACTTCCTTCAGAATATCATTTAAAAATATCATTACCCTGGTACTTCTTTTCCGATTTTTCTGTCTAGATTGTGAACTAAAGACCCTGAGTATGTGAGGACTTACTTCCCTTTGAACAAATTCACTATCAACCAAATGTGACCCCCCCCTCCACCCCAACCCCTCCAGTTGTATGTCTGCTATACAAAACCTACAACCAATTTCCTCCAGGCTTCATGAACATCGAATGCACAGAGCTTTCATGTTTGTATATATATACCATGACCCCCCCCCCCCCCCCCCCCACTCGTCCTCTGTATATTCTGTCAAATATCAAAAGCCTGATCTTATCAAAGGTGAAGAAATCAGTACACTGACAGCCGAAGGCAAAGCCAAAAGTGATAATGAATGGAAATAAAAACAGGTATAGCGTAGACACATGACATGAGAGGTGCTGAGGCAGAGGGACACCACTTACTGCTGCAGCATACTAACCTCCTACGGCCCATCCAGTCAAACACAACCCATGGGCAACACAGTAAACACAGTTGTCTTTGTCAAGCAAGGCACCGTCAAACATTTGGGGGTCAGAAGGGAAATCTTACTGGATACTGGGAGCATTGAATAGTAAAAAAAAAAAAAATCTTTAATTAAAGGGGGTTCCTGGCCTGACAGACAAATATATCAGATAAATTACTGTATGTTCAACCTTTTATAAAACCTTTTTCCCCCCTTTTATTTTACCTCTGTATTGAATGTTAACTCCATGCCCCTTGAGGGGCTCACAGTCAAACAGTTGCAGCATTTACCTCCCAAGCTGAAGGCAGTGGGTGGATTTTTTCCGCTTGAAAACCTTCTGCCCACCCAGCGGTAAATGGGTACCTGATTCAGGTCAGGAAAGGTTAAAGGCAGTAGAAAAAGAGAGGATTTGTTTTCCATCAAGGCATGCCCCAGACACAGTGAGCCTCTAAGAGTTCACTGCCCCTCAGCCATTGGGCTATGGGACTTTAAACTTACTGAGTGTTGTGAACCAGAGACAATTAAAATAATATGGCTGTGGATGAACATGCATCCAAGGCACTGGTAAATTCATGACAACTCTGGACTTAAGTTTAATCCACACCAATCTCACTGAAATTGATTAAAACTTTATTGACAATGACTTACGTGACCCAGCTGTGGCTATGTTGAATGATCACTGATCAGGTTGGTGACCACATTTTGTCACAATCATCAGAAATACATGCGCAAACCGCATGCATTACCACATTCTTATGCAAAGTTTGGTGTCATTGGAGGGGGATTATATTTTTGTGACAAAAAAACAAAGGAACAAAACATAACCCAGTTTGCCGAATGCTTTAGAAAAGTTAATCAGGTAGTTTAGGAAATGTTTTGCGGGAAATAATTTGGTAGTTATGAGGTTACATCCTTATTCTGTTTGTACAGATCGTGCGGCAGACCAGTAACCCTCCTGTTTCATCTCCTGCATGCTGTTAATCAACTTCTGATCATGTAAATAACAGTAAGGGACAAACACCTGGCTGTAAGCTGAACTTCACAGAATAATGCAATGATGAAACTGACTTGACCAGTTTTCAATGAGTACATTTTTCTGGTGTGTGTGTGTGTGTGTGTGTGTGTGTGTGTGTGGTGTGTGTGTGTGTGTGTGTGCGTGCGCTGCGTAGTGCATGCAAATTGTATGATGTGCCTTTGTGTGAAGCTTCCCAAATGCCAAAAGAATGTCGACTGCATGCTGTGAAAAGGAAATTAGAATTTGAAAGCAATACAACAGCACACATTTTTCCTTCCCTCCCTAACAAAATTGAAGCCATATGCAAATATTAAAACAAAAACAAAAAAAGAAAGAAAACCCCGTCTCCTGTAAATCAAGTTCTTCAGACTCTGTGTTAGAAGAACAAACTGAACATGAGGAAAATAACAACCATCCAATCATCAAATGACACCGCTGATCGTGGTGCAGAACTGTGCTACATTTACCGCATACATGACTGTTCATAAGCGACAGCCTTTTCTCCTTATCTTTAGTCTTCAAATTGAGCCAAACACACAGGGAACAAGACTTCTCAATAACAATAAGAGAGAGCACCTTGTGCACCCATGGTGAACTCCTTACTCCAAACAGTACAGGTGCTTGAGGCAACAATTTACTGGGAAGAAACAGGGCACACAGAACAAACAGGAACAAATGATTTTGACTATTGCTGTTAACTTGATGAGTACAGATGTTCTTTAGGAGTGGGGTCTTCTAGCAAGGTCAGCAGCTGTTCATCAACACATGCAGGTACTATTCAAGAACAGAACCAGTGAAAGTAATGGCAGCCATTTGAAGAAGCAAAGAGCATTAGTCAAATATAACAAACAAAACAAAAAAAACCCTTGAACAAACAAAAACTGCAACAAAAACAATAGAAGGATACGTATTTAATCCTTCACATATAGACAAGCTGAGAAGAACTTGGAGGTGGATGGGGAGGAAGCAGGGAAGGGGGGGGGGGGGGGGGGGGGGGCTATAAGAAACTACAGCGATTCTACAAGAAAGCAACGACTACAGGCACTATGCTGGTAGGTTGGCTTCAATGCCCCCTGAGCTCTGTTGCAATACATCGATAAATACACCAGCTGCTTCCAAAAATGTGCTATGTGACCGAGGCTAGATTCTAAACCGAGTGAACTTGAAGACCCATGTATCAAATACATTTGAAATGGCTGTTGCCTCAGAAGCAAATTTCATATCTTCCCACAGACAATGATTACCATTAGGTATGTGCATCTGCCTGGCAAGGAACACTTAAACTGAACCATGAACCTTTAAAAAAAAAACAATCGAAGCTGTAATAAATGAAAAAAACAAAAACATTCTAAGCAGACAAAACATTTTAAAACCCAGCCTTTCAAGACATGTCAAAAATCATGTTTTCTCTCCCACATTCCTAACGCCAGCAGCAACACTACGTTCAACATAACACAGCATGAGGGACTGCTGGAGAACTGACCTTGGCGTGAAGGGTGGTGTAAGGGTTCTCTGGTGGGGTCATACCCGTCTGCTGACACATACGGGTCACTTCCTGGGCTAGAGACACGATAGTGTTGTATTCCTTGTCCGCCTCACCCAGTGTGGCCTTGAACTGCTCGTGAGCATCCACCAGACCCTGAGCACAACACAGGCCACACATTTGGTCGTTAGTGGATGGCGATGCGCCACCGTTTTAACTTTGGCATCCCGGTGACAAATGTGATGAACCAAAGTTTAAGTTCGGCAGGTCAGAGCTTTTTTTCTTTAAAAAAAAAAGCACACACAAGGTTCAACCCAAGGAAAGCTACACAGGCTATTAGCTTGATTATTTCACCATACTCAATTATTTTTCCATAAAGCAAAAACTGTGTAGTAGTTTTCTGCCTTAAAGTGTTGTTTTCTTCATATTTACCTGAGCAAATAAATGTCTTTACTCTACTTCAAGTGGAACAATGCCATACATCAGAATTCGCATAAAAAGATAAAAATGGAGAGCAGGGAGCTAACTCTACTCAATACCACAACATCACAGAGTAATCTCCCCTAGTGAGTTCACACTTTTACACCCTTTGGCACAAATTCACGGTCTTTATATCATGGGGTCTGTAGTTGCTGCTCTTGCTGATATGCATGTTGGTTTGTACATCTACATATTCATCTATCTTGTATGTGTGTGCGTGTGCACGCACTCAAGTGCGCATGCTATTGAAGAAGCAGACACAGCTAGATGTGACTTCGCGCATAAGAGTTACCAAGAGTTGTTGGTCTTTGGTCAAAGCTTGGTTATAAGAGCTCTGCAAGTGCTGTTCTCGCTGAAGAACCTTGCCTCTTGACCTTTTTCCTAAGCAAATTTTTTTTGTCAGTTCTCATACTTGCCATATTATCGCCAAACAAGTGCACACATTGCATTCAAATCGTACGAGTAATGAGGTGCGATATAGATTTCCCTGAGATGGACCATGTGTATGAATGGCAACAAATTTTTCATCAACATCAGCGGTAATCTGCTAAACCTTGTGCCATTGTTTTAATGGAAGACCTACAGCAAAACAACTCCTAACTGCCATCACAGTGACAAATCCTGGAGCCAGCACGTACCTGCACCTCCTCTGTGGTGTGGACAATGAACATGTCCAGCAGGTCCTCCTTGGCCCCATCCATCCAGTTGTTGAACGGCTGTCACCCACACACACACACACACACACACACACACACACACACACAGCAAGGGCTGAGAACAACAGTACACTGCTTTCTGACATCAACACACACTCAACATCCTCATTACAGCAATTCCACTATACAGTTTGTTTCCTAACATTTATGCATGATTGCAATCTTACTCCCACTAAAACACTGTCATACTCACAAAAAACTATAATCTTGCACCTCTTTATCATTGCCTCTGTCTAAAAGTAATGGGTTAAAAAAGGTAGCAATAATGTATCAACTGACTAAAAAGGCCACATCAAAATAATCATTTTGAATGAATTTACACTATTTTACAGAACAGATGTTACTTACATGCTCATGGTTTTACTAGCGTGCAATAGCTCATCCAAAATATATATCTCCCCTACAATTTTACAGTAAGACCCATATTCAAAAGTTTAGGTTTTTGTTGCAAGATGCCACAGAATGTGTTACTGACTGCAGCTCTCTTGGCAAACTCGAGGTGCAGCTGGTCGATCCTCTCCAGTATCCTCTCCGCTTCCTCCAGGCCCTCCCGACGTTTGACAGTCAGCTGGCCAAGCCTGTCCCACTGGTCACAGATACGCTGCACAACACAGGGAAACAGTCATTCCTACTGTCATCATGGAGAGTTTACAGTAAACACAGGGAAACAGTCATTCCTATGGTCATCACAGATAGTTTACAGTAAACACAGGCTGTTCCAAAAACAAATTACTTTCAAACCTGATTGATCAGCACAATCTCATGCTCTTTCACCAGCTTTTCTCCATGTTTAAGGGCATGTTACTGAAGAAGCAGACACAATATCATACATAAATAGCACACAGAACAAACAAAGTTGCTTCCCTTCCAGAATAAAGGGAATTCTACGCTCACCCATACACTCTCTCCTCACAGGTGCATAAAGCAACATCAGCAGTAGCAATGTAAAAATCCTGATAATTGGTTGTGTACATTTTTATACTTGTTTATTTACTGAACAAAAAATAAAAAAGACAAAAAAAGAAATGAAAAGAGATTTATACTTGTTTATTTACTGAACAAAAAATAAAAAAGACAAAAAAAGAAACGAAAAGAGAAAGAGAAAGTTGATCTCTTTTCAAAATTCCAGCAAGTCAGTGCAGTGAATGTTGAAGTGTACTGAGTAACTTCAGACATGATTTCATAAGAAAAACAAGGTCACCTGATGCCAGGCACACCTACCAGCCCACCTCCTTTCCTGGGAGCAATTCCCTTCTAGAAGAGCATGCATGCTTCATTTGTGCACGTGCATGCACACAACACACAAGCACATGTACACGCACAGATGCTTACACACACCTATCCCTAACAAACATATAAAAACCTACCTGACATCTTGCATTGACTGTTGCCACATCATGGTAGTCCAGTGCACTGCAAAAAAAATGTCACAAAGACATTGTAATAGTGGATTCATCTTGAAAAGTACAATTTTCTCCACATGTGACAGGTCGAACATCTACCCCTTACATACACAGAGCATCCTGGAACAGATTCACTGACCCTTTTCCTGCTTATATGGTGCAATGGTGGCTTTTTTTTTAAATATCAAATTTGAGTTGAAAACTGAACAGAAAAACGGGCAGGAGGAATGAATCGGGGGAAGCAAACCTCAACAGACAGAAAATTATCTGCAGTACCGAAAGAGTTCTTTGTCAACACTTCTCTAAAATCAAAGATAACTCAAAGATTTGATTCACATGAACAAAGAGAGAAGTATGCATGTGAGAGTGCACATTTGTGTGTGTGTGTGTGTGTGTGTGTGTGTGCGCGTGTGTGTGTGTGCGTGCGTGTGTGCGTGCGTGTGTGCGTGCGTGCGTGCGCCTGCATGCGTGTGCACAGGTGTGGCGCGTGATTCTGACAGCACAGTGTATGTGTACTTATGAGTATGGTGCGCTCATGTGTTTGCATGCATGTGTGTACATGTGTGTATGCATGTGCATGCGTCTGTGCGCAAGGTGCGACTACCAGAATCCTATGTACTGACTTGAGTTCCTGGGCAATGGCAGCGATCTGTTCTACGCGGTCTTGGTGGGCAGCCAGGTCGCTCTCAAACGCCTCGTGCTTCTTCTTCATGGCCTGAGACCACATACCCAGACCTTATTTCATGCATCAATTACAACACCTCTTCATGGTCTGAAGAAACCAGACACCCCGACATAATTTCTTCAATTGATTACAACACCTCTCCATGGCCTGAAACCAAACACCCAATCCTTATTTCCTGAATCAATTACACCTCTCCATGGTCTGAAACCACATACCCAATCCTTATTTCATGAATCAATTACACCTCTTCATGGTCTGAAACCAAACACCCAATCCTTATTTCCTGAATCAATTACACCTCTCCATGGTCTGAAACCACATACCCAATCCTTATTTCCTGAATCAATTACACCTCTTCATGGTCTGAAACCAAACACCCAATCCTTATTTCCTGAATCAATTACACCTCTCCATGGTCTGAAACCAAACACCCAATCCTTATTTCCTGAATCAATTACACCTCTTCATGGTCTGAAACCAAACACCCAATCCTTATTTCCTGAATCAATTACACCTCTCCATGGTCTGAAACCAAACACCCAATCCTTATTTCCTGAATCAATTACACCTCTTCATGGTCTGAAACCAAACACCCAATCCTTATTTCCTGAATCAATTACACCTCTTCATGGTCTGAAACCAAACACCCAATCCTTATTTCCTGAATCAATTACACCTCTCCATGGTCTGAAACCACATACCCAATCCTTATTTCCTGAATTAATTACAACACCTCTCCATGGTCTGAAGAAACCACACACCCTGACATAATTTCCTGTATCAATTACAACACCTCTTCACACGCTGAAACCACACACCCAGGCCTTATTTCCTGAACCAATTACACCTCTCCATGGTCTGAAACCACACACCCAGACCTTATTTCCTAGGATTGTTCATTACCGCTCTGGCTCATTTTGCATCACCTTGAACACCAGATATCCATGCTGACCTACTGATGTCAGAAGGCAACATGCAGTGGAGACACTGCATGGTTGTTGACACTTTAGTGTTGTTTAACGGCGACTATTCTGATCAAACAAACATACACCCACCATCACCAACAAGGCCCAAACTAATGATATTTTACTGATAAAAAGTTCAGCCATAATAGTAAAATCTTTACATCAAATTGAGTTAATTCCGTCTGCTCTTGCATTTTTTTTTTTTTTTTTTGCTGTTGGTCAAATTGTTATCAAACACTTTTTTTTCCCTTTCAATCTTTGAGTTACAAAAATGATCTTCCAATAAATGATTTCAGTCCGTCTGTGTATGTGTGTACGTTATACCCATATACCCACCTGTGCTTGCACAAGAAGGTCAGGATACATGTCTGGGTGTGTGGACACGTGTATGGAGGCATTGGTGTGTCTAAACAGCCATTCATTAGATGTGAAACTGCACCCCCTTAAATATGGGGAAACAACACAGCGGTACTGACCTTCAGTTCGTTGAGGCGGCACTGTTTGAAGTCGCGGGATTGCAGCATCTCCTCCTTGCCTGCCGACCACTCCTCGTGGATTTCACACTTGTGCCGGAACTTCTGGGCCAAATGGTCGAGACGTTCCAGCCTGCCAACCACGCAAAATAACTGTTGCACTGTCTGGTCCAGCTTGCACACCATGCAACGCAAACTCTATCAAGACACTGTTTCACTTTTACAGACTACGTCCCTTGGGGCCTAACTGGCTTAGCGGGTAAAGCAGCAGACTCTTGCTCCAAGGTTTAGGGCTTGATTCCCCACTCAGACAGCCAGGTCAGCAGAGAGACAGCCAGGTCAGCAGATGAGATGATCTCTTCACAGTTTAACATCTGTGCAGACTCCCAGCCCTTACTAGTCCTACAGATCAGATTTTACACCGAGATCCTGCGCATGAACACACGAACCAAAAAAAAACTTGCATGCATGATCAATTCCATGCTACCTATCAGAGGAGACTGGCTGCTGCTTGCATGAGAGAGAGAGAGAGATGACCTGAAGATACATGACAAATGTATGCTGGTCTTCTGTTTAGAAACAACCCACAAAGATGGAAAGTGGCTACCACACTGGTGGCATTAAAACCATCATTTCTGTACCGGTAGGATTAAAACCAGTCACATACTCTGAAATCTCACCGATGTTGCATCTCAGACTGCAAGATGGGGAACGAAGAAAGAAAGAGAAAAAAAATGATTTTTTCCCCGCCATTTTACATCAGCCATACCTGTATTTGTTTCTGTTTGTCTATATGTTCCATGTGACAATGGCAAAGATGATGCTAGTCTGGAACAGACTTTGACTTGTGTTTCGCACCTGTCTTCTACTGCTTTTGCTGTGTGTATATGCCCGGTCAAAGTACACATGCAAGCTTGAGGGAATCTTCCCGATTTGTTCTGTGCAAAACGAAAAAGAAAAAAAGAAAAAGAAAAAAGAAACAAAAAAGAAACCCACCTTTGTAGTTCAGACAACAGCCACTCCTCGAAACCTTTCTCAGCATGCTCCAACCCTTTCCAGGCATTGGCAATGTCCTGCATCAACCCAAACATACCCTACATCAGGCACTGGCAATGTCCTGCATCAATCCAAACATATCCTACATCAGGCACTGGCAATGTCCTGCATCAATCCAAACAGATCCTACATCAGGCACTGGCAATGTCCTGCATCAATCCAAACAGATCCTACATCAGGCATTGGCAATGTCCTGCATCAATCCAAACAGATCCTACATCAGGCATTGGCAATGTCCTGCATCAATCCAAACAGATCCTACATCAGGCACTGGCAATGTCCTGCATCAATCCAAACAGATCCTACATCAGGCACTGGCAATGTCCTGCATCAATCCAAACAGATCCTACATCAGGCACTGGCAATGTCCTGCATCAATCCAAACAGATCCTACATCAGGCACTGGCAATGTCCTGCATCAATCCAAACAGATCCTACATCAGGCACTGGCAATGTCCTGCATCAATCCAAACAGATCCTACATCAGGCACTGGCAATGTCCTGCATCAATCCAAACAGATCCTACATCAGGCACTGGCAATGTCCTGCATCAATCCAAACAGATCCTACATCAGGCATTGGCAATGTCCTGCATCAATCCAAACAAATCCTACATCAGGCACTGGCAATGTCCTGCATCAATCCAAACAGATCCTACATCAGGCATTGGCAATGTCCTGCATCAGTCCAAACAGATCCTACATCAGGCATTGGCAATGGTCCTGCATCAATCCAAACAGATCCTACATCAGGCATTGGCAATGTCCTGCATCAATCCAAACAGATCCTACATCAGGCATTGGCAATGTCCTGCATCAATCCAAACAGATCCTACATCAGGCACTGGCAATGTCCTGCATCAATCAGAACATATCCTACATCAGGCACTGGCAATGTCCTGCATCAATCCAAACATATCCTACATCAGGCACTGGCAATGTCCTGCATCAATCAGAACATATCCTACATCAGGCACTGGCAATGTCCTGCATCAATCAGAACATATCCTACATCAGGCACTGGCAATGTCCTGCATCAATCCAAACAGATCCTACATCAGGCATTGGCAATGTCCTGCATCAATCAGAACATCTAGGATCTAGCACATAACTGATCTTAAAAAAAATTTTTTTTTTAAAATTCTCCATCCTTTATGTCAAAGGTTTAATTCAACTATTGGAAGAAAAAAAGAAAAGCAAGCGCCAAACACGCAAACAATTCTAAAAAACAAAACAAAACAAATAACTGTTAAACAAAACAATGAGATCCTATCCTGTATGGGAAACATCACAGCAAATAATGCATAATCAAATCTCTTTCCATTACATTACAATGAACATGCATAACAGTAGCAGAGGGTTAATACTATCTAGGCTGAGAGCAGTGTGTACAGCACAATTCCCTGCTGCCACGTGCTCACGCATGGCACTCAGTCCCTGCTGACGTGCATATTTCGCCACTTTTTAATTCATTTTCATGGTAGCTAGACAACAACTGACAGTGTTGTGTTAGTGTCACAGGAAAGAACAAACACTCAACTGATCGAACATAGTAATTTTGAATCATTTACTTTCAATGTGTAGACACGACTGTGCGTTGAAAGACATGTCGGACAAGTTAAAAAAATTCTTTGTTTACATTCTATTCCGTTCTTTTACAACACCAAATCAGAAGATGAAGGGATGGCTGCATCTTCAAACAATTCACTTTCCTCTTCTCTTTCATAGTTTTCTATCTCTCTATCACTCCCCTCATCACCAGATCCACTTTGTAATACAATTTCATGCGCTTCATTGAGCGAGAAATCGCTACCACCTCTTCATCTGACTGACATTTTTTCGCGCGCGCTTAACGGCAAAGCCTGGTGCAGTCAGTTCCTTTGTTTCAAAGCTGCTGGGGTCAGCCAAGTTCATGATAAAGCACTGAAAGTAAGGTCTACAACTCGCTACGACATCCCCAAGACTAGTTACACAGCTTACTTCCCTTGGATCATTTTATGGAAAGTGTAGGAATTTTTTTTATGTTCCAGTCACCCGATAGTGGGTGACATGGCAGAATGTACTGTCTGTCTGTCACCCAGCCTTGGATGACGTGGCTCAAGGGAAAGAAATCCCGTCACCCACTTTTGGGTGACACGGCTGGTAAAGGTTAAAATACATGTGGTCTGTCATTAAACCACAACTTGTGTCAAAACACTGAAATGCTGATTTAAGATTACCCCATTTAAAAAACTGAAAATAAAACGATTTTTTCCTCTTAAAATTAAGGTTAAGAAACTTCACAGCTGCGTTTCTAAAACACCTTTTATTTTCAAGTACACATTGCATTTTCTTGCAACTATATCAAGACATCACATTTCAAAACGTTTTTCCTGATGACAAACCCCCCCCCCCCCCCAAAAAAAAAAACTAATTAATGAAATACCACTTTAAATACATCATTAGTTTTAATCTTAGTCAACAGTCACGTCTGCCCTCATACCTGATTGAAATGGAGGAAAAAATAAACTTTCAGTCACACTAAAAACAAAACAAAGCAAAAAAACACTCACCGAAACCATTTTTCCCTCGGTGGGGAGATAGGCGGGGCGGTTGGAGAGACGCAGACGGGTCTGTAGCGTGTTGAAAGAGTTCTCCAACTTGGCCTTGTCCTCCAGTTTGGGGGGTTTCTGCTTGCGGCGGTAGTCGCGAAATTCGTCCAGCTTGCGTCGAGTGCCGGGCAGTGTGTTGTCTGTGGTTCGGTTCTCCAGCCAGGGGCGGGTGCGGCGGATCCACTCCAGCAACTACAAGCAGAACAAAGACAGGTAGTTATGTGATATGACAGCGACAACACATCAAAGTAGTGTTAATTTAAATATCACAACATTCTTTTCTTCAAATTGCAGGAGAAGTTCGTACCTGCCAACTTTCAACAGAACAAGAAAACAAACAAACAAAAAACAAAACAAAATTTCATACCCACACATATATAGATGTAAATATATATATTCGATTCTGACGAAAAAAAAGAAAAGAAAAGAAAAGAAAAAACTATGTATATCTATTATTCAAAAACATCCATTCACCATTTCCATTAAAACAATTACCCTGGCAGAAAAAAAAAATCTAAACCTTCAAAATTAAACACATTCTCCCTCCTGCAACCCCCCCCCCCCCCCCCCCCCCGCCCCCCCAAAAAAAAAAATTTTCAGTCTGCCAACTTTATATCTCAAAATAAACCAATAATATCAGACGCACACAAGACAAACAACTGCAAAACAAAACGCAGCAATCGAAGCACGAAATTTCACACCATGAAAACAGAACACAGATGCAGAATAAATCAGCGCCCTTCATTTCACATCTCCTCCACCTCACTACAGGATAAAATCGTAAGTTTACGGAAATGGTATTTCTACATCTAAACTAACAGCAGAAATGTCATGGGAAAAAAAACAGCAAGACTGGGGTCATGTGACTGCAGAAAGGAGCAAAGCTGCAGAGTCCGATTACATTTACTGTTTGGCCAGTATGTTAACCATGTAAAGTCTGATTACACTCAGTCTGATTACACTAGCTGTTTGGCCTTATATATTTATGATTGGGGTCACGTGACTGCAGAAAGGAACAAAGCTGCAGTCTGATTACATTTACTGTTTGGCCAGTATATTTATCATGTAAAGTCTGATTACACTCAGTCTTTCTTTCTCCGTTCGCAGACCGATACTCCTACGGACACTCCCTGTACAGACAGAAAAGGATTAATCCCATCTATCCAACAAAGGGAGTGGAGTTTTGTGTGTATGACCGTTTTTTTTATCCCACCATCAAGGCAGCCATACTCCAACTTCGGGGAGAACTCAAGTCTGATTACACTCACTGTTTGGCCTATATGTTTTCATGTCAAACTGTGGCAAGCTACAACCAGTTTGGCAGCTCTGGCCAATTTTTGAGGCTAATGCAAATCTGTGTCACCCTTACAAACTGTCCTACATTCACAGAATACAGGGCTCAACTCCTCTTTCCTCAAGAGCTGATAAGTTGCCATGTATGACACTAAACAAAACAATACCAGAAAGTTGAACACAAACCCTGCCTTCCCAACATGAAGATACTGTGACATCATTCTACCTTGCCCCCCGACCCCCAGTGCCACTTTGCCCCCCGACCCCCAGTGCTTTGTTGACAATACTGGTCTTATGCTGTGTTTGGCTCTAATGCACTCAACTCTTAACCATGTGGAAGTCCTAGCGCTAAAAACTATTCTGTCAAATCTGATAGAAGATATGCTCAACTCTTTTAGAAGTTGTCTAGTGGATAGACAGACAGCTGGGGGGGCAAAAAAAAACAAAAACAAAAAAAAAACCGGGGGCTGTCAAGAAATGTTGATGTACTCACATCACTGGCAAGACGCTCATACTCCTCCATGAGCCTCTCGTTATCCTGGTTGACCTTCAGCACCTTACAGATGCGGTTGGCAGCTGTTTCGGCCTGTTGGGCCCCCGAGAAGGCATGGTAGTAGGAAGACACATAGGCCATCACCGAGCGCTCGTCAGGCTTGGCAGAGTTGACCATGTCTGAAATGGAGGGGTTTCTTTGAACAAAATGATGAATTTACCATGTCTAACAAGAACCCACACAGACAGTCAAACGAAGTGCTCTCTCTGAACAACATCATGAATTTACCATGTCTAACAAGAACCCACACAGACAGTCAAACGAAGTGCTCTCTCTGAACAACATCATGAATTTACCATGTCTAACAAGAACCCACACAGACAGTCAAACGAAGTGCTCTCTCTGAACAACATCATGAATTTACCATGTCTAACAAGAACCCACACAGACAGTCAAACGAAGTGCTCTCTCTGAACAACATCATGAATTTACCATGTCTAACAAGAACCCACACAGACATCAAACGAAGTGCCTCCTGAACAACATCATGATTTACCATGTCTAACAGAACCCCACAGACATCAACGAATGCTCTCTCTGAACAACATCATGAATTTGCCATGTCTAACAAGAACCCGCACAGACAGTCAAATGAAGTGCTCTCTTTGAACAAAGTTAGTCCTGTCAGCAAGTCCAAGAGTTAACTTTCAACACAACATATGAAGTATGTCAAGGTACTGTCTGTGAAACAAAATATGGAATGACTCTTGAAGACTATTTTTCTGCTAATCAAACACGTCACGTACACAACCCTTATACCTGCAGCTCAAGCATCAATATATCATGAACATGTCTTCACTTCTTTGCAATTATCAACCCGTCAGATGACAGCTGCTCTGGTAATCGCAGCCTCTCGAAGCATCAACTGATATTTGGGTCACTCTATTCAAATGGTTTCAACTTCTTCATTTCTGATGGCATTCTCTCCCTCCTTTGTGTAAATAAAGAAAAATGATTGTGGTTTAAAACCTTTTTTTTTTCTTGCAACCAGATGAGAGAACTAACAGTTTTACTGTAATCTTGCTGCACAGCAGCATCAACGTAAAATCTTACAGCATAACTGCCATGTTGGGAACAAAAGGGTTAAACTGAAAAAATTGTGTAGATTTAAGAGCAGGTAAACATGCATTCTGTCCATGGGTGGGTGAGCATACTTCATGAAATGTGGATGAATGACTGGATGGCTCTGGTTGCTAAGGGAAATCACTCACGATCATGAGTGACATGGCTCTGGTCTGCTAAGGGAAATCACTCACAATCATGAGTGACACGACTGACAAAGGAACATCCTACACAGTTCGTGCTATCAACATGAATGACAGGTTGAAAAATCAACGCCCCTCAGTGGTTCCAGGGTTTGAGGAGCTCTGCTTGGTCTGGGCAAGGAGGGATACACAGGCGAGGGGGATGGGGAGGAACTGAAAGGAGGTGGAGGTGGAGGAGGCATGGGAGTGACCTACCCTCGGGGTCCAACATTCTGGGGATGTCCAGATGCTTCTCTGCGATGTCAAAAGCAGTGTTGAGGTTCTCCAGTGGGTTGTCCTGCCAATCACATCCATCAGACCCTACAGTCGCTACATTCACGATCCAACAACACATCACTTTCTTTCCACAATGAGCGACCGATGTTTTTCTGTAGCTCAATCAATGAGATACACACCGATGCAAATTTTACATGCTTGCCAGTCTCATTGTGTCTGATGCAAAACAAAATCTTTAGCTCCTCTAAAACAGGTCAACATCACATACACACATTAATATAAAAAAATGAGTAATGCAAACAGGAGAAACTAAACTGAAACTTAATTTTAGTATATTTGTTTAAAGAATCTTAGAAATGTACAATTTATGCAGAGCTTATTTACACGAACTGTTGGGCTGCTGTTTATAAATCATCTGAGTGAACTCGTACAACTTAACATCCAGACAGATAAGGATTTTGATTCTGATGTGATTGATAACACTAAAATACAAACAAACACACAAACAACAAACAAAAACACCAAATACCACCCAGCAAACTTTCATTCCTTTATACTTGAACTGCATACATCACATAAATAACCATAAAGACAAGAGAGAGAGAGAGAGAGAGAGAGAGAGAGAGAGAGAGAGAGAGACAGAGAGAGAGAGTGTATGGGTGAGGGAAACAACTGGAGAAAGAAACTGAATTCTACATGCTCCTGGACAAAGCACAATATTCCACAAAGAATTGATCACCATCTCCTTTATCACACAAAGAACAAATTCTAACAGTGTTGACATAAACTGAGAAACTTATTTCCTGAAGATCAGGAGTCCAATATACGGCAATTTATGCATGACAACATCTGATGAATTACTACATTTAATATAAGCATATTTTACAATAAAGTCTGATGTTTTCATGGCAAAAATGGAGTGGTGATTCATGCAAGCAACTTTATTTTTCTAAAATAAACTCTCAGTCCATTATTTGCATTTCTTTCTCACACTTATTCCATGCCTGTGTTCATGCAAGCATGCTTCTCTGTTTATGTGCGTGCACACGAGCATGCTTAATATTTTGTGCAAATGTGTGCGCATACATGTGTGAATGCATATTTCTTTTCTGAATGTGTTGTTTATTTGTGTGTGCAAGAATATGTGCACATGCAGGTGTTTTTCTCGCGGAAGCGTTCCTTCTGAAAGTCATTTAACAGTCAGCACATTCCAGCATATTGGAAACGCAACTGTTCTGTCAGATGTGTGTCAAGCAACTACATGCTGTATCAACCAAACACGCTACAGCAACGGCTATTCTCAAAGTCCTGGTCAACCAGTCTATGTGATGTCACACACCACATGTCCCTGATGACCTCACTGCAAGAGACCTCGTTATCATGAAATTACACACTGACATGTGTTTATATCAGCACAAAGTAATAAAAACTTAGCCCTGTGGTGAAATTGTGGCTGATCTGAGACAAAAAACCAACCAACCATAAATGCATAAAAGGAACTGCGCTGACATGATTAGAATGGAATGCTAACAAAGCTTTCATCCAGCCAGATGGACTGACAACAGCACCAGTGTCATATAGCACCATGTCCAAATCTGCACCGAGGGGCATACATTTACAAATTCTTTTATGTGGTGTTTTTCAGCACAAAAAAAAACAGATACACCTATCACTCATTATCATATTTTATTCAAAGGCATCCTGAATGTGGTAAAAATGTTTTACTGTCATTTTGTCGACTGGACACGTTTCCAAACACTATCAAGTGCTTCAAAAGTAACTCCTTTTAGCATTGGAATGTAAATGCTGCATGTCATAGACACCAAAGAAAAGACTGGGAACTAGCGAACGCACTTCCAAAAAGGTTCATGACTCACAGGGGAGACAACACATAATGACTAGATAATCTCCCATTCTGATGTTTTTAAGCACTCGGGGGTGAAAAAAGGCAAATCTGCACAAACTAGCTTCAACTAAGTTCGAGAAAAACTGCCTGTATATTCAGCTATAACAGGTGTATGCGCTCCTGAGTGTGACTTTGTGAGTGTGCATACATGTGTGCAAACATGCAAAAAAAAAAAAAAAAAAAAAAAAGAGCGAAAGAAGAAAGACGGAAACAACTGGTTAAAGGTATTCTGACCCCCGCCTCCCTCCCCTCTTCCCCCCCATCTCCATGATTGTTCCAGTCGTGTCGTCTATAGTCCAGTCAATCATGAAACTCACATCAGGGGTGCCCATAAATGGTAATGGGCAGCGGATCAGATCTACTTAAATCATCATTAGGCCCCATGGATTGGTCACGTCGGCCTTGGTCATGCTCACCTTAGAAAGTGAGTGGTAGTCAATTAGTTCAGGCCGATGTCTGTGTATAAGGGCACAGAACGCCAGCCCGTCTTTAAAACTGGAAAAGCAAGGCAACAAAGTCAGCACATGCAGTTCAACCAGGACATAGCGCTCAACAACTGGAGGGAGAATGGGGTGGGGTGTGTGGGGGGGGGGGGGGGGGGGGGGAAGGAGAAAGGGGCAACATGTCAAAAAACACAGATAGTCAGTCATGACGGTTGGCACCGCTCTGGAATATTTCAGGGCCAGTCGACAGGTGACAACACAAAAAGGTGCCATTCCTCTACAGAACAGGGCTGTCATCTTCATGATCTTGTGAGACATTCTAGTTGTCACAATCACTACAGGATTTGGGACGACGCAGACACAAATTTCAGATTAAACTGAAATTCATGGTCACATTCTCTTTCTTGCTTTAAGAACATCAATCATTTGTTATATCTACCAGTCAAAAATTATCCTTTCATAGTGCAAAAAAAAACCTTTTTTTTTTTTTTCAAAAAAAGAAATCCTTAGAAAACAAGAATGGTTTAGGTCATGAATGTCATAAAAATGGCATGAAAATAGTATACAATATTATAAAGTAAAAAATTCAGGCAACTGTATAGCTCAATAGCTATTATGCATACTATGTCAACAACAGATAAAGGTACACAACTCTTCTCTTTTTAATGAACACACTGTTTCTTCTTTCACTTTTTTTTTTTTACTTTGTTCTTCTTGTACTTTTTTTTATTTCTAAAAAAGATTGTCAATTTTGAGCCAGTGGATTGTCACAATAAAAAGAATGCCTCACAAATACATGGCTTGAGTTAATCAGATGCAAACAGCAAAAAGAGAGTATTCAAAAGCAAACCGAACAAGGTTTTCGAACAGCTCAAGTCAAAGTACAGCATGAAAAATTACCATTAGTACACATACAGGAAAAAAACACACCATCTTCAGGATGTTTAAACCAGTCACATCCATTGCAAGCAAGCACATAACAGAGCTACACATTGTGTCACATTCCATGCTATTCAAAACATTCAGATATACAAAAATACATCTGTGATGTTGCCTTTGTGCAAGAGATAGCTGACCAATATGGCAATAAATTTACTCTTGAAACCAATTTTCATGATCTCTTTCTGCTTAAAACACAGGATCATTTTGTGACTGCTCAATGCTGTGACTGAGAAATATGACAAGACAATTAAACAGTACAGAGAAACATATTTTCTTCATCTGTTTATGACCAGAACTGAGGCAACTTTTTCAATTATACCCACCATTTCCACAAGTTTTAATCTCTTTCAGCTTTAACATCCTTTTGCATAAATGAAAGAAAAAAGTCTTTTATGTTAGAATGACATTACATTAAAAGTGACATGATGTCAAAACATAAGCCCATGGCTTACAAACAATATTTTCAATCCACATGCTACGGTGCAGGTCATTTAGTTGCCACTGCATGCCTTTTCACACAAGGTCTTGGTGTCTAACAGCTTATCTACTATTTCCTGGTGCTTCTCAAGGAACGTCCCTGATAATTATGAACATAAAAAGGGACTTAACAGGGACTATCAACCTAAACTGACCTTTCACCTCGTGGTTTCTGATTTATAACTATCAAGATTCACGACAAAGACGCACACACACACATGACGAGCAAATTCTCCTCTCGATAACTACAGAAACTGAGCTTTTAGTAAACAATGTCAATGCAGTACAGAAAAAGAACGAAAAAAACAAACACATCAGGCAGGGAGATAGGATACAAAGACATCATTCCAGTCACAGTGCAACTCAGGCAGCAGTTGAAGAGATTGGGGGGTATAAGCAGCAAGACCTGAAAAGAGGGACAAGAGAAAGAAGGGGGCTGTGTTACCCGTGACAGCTTGTAATAATCTAAGAGCTCAGGGCGGTGTCTGTGAATCAGGGCGCAAAACGCTAAGCCGTCCTTCCAGCTGAAACAGGTAAAGCTCTGGTTAACATGCGCACGTCAGGTGGCTGCTGATGTCATCTTCTGCACTGGGAATACTGTTCTGTATGTCTCTCTTGGCCGAGGAAACATCAGTGCACACACACAAAACGTAAACGCAATCTGCATCGTAATGATTGTTCGAAATGAATACATTCGGGTGAAAACAGGCATTCGCAAATCTCGCATCAAAAACGACATCACGCAGGCTGGATCTACTGTATTTGTTAAGAAGTTTCCCTCCTTGACTGAAAGTGTTTTCATATTTGTCAAAGCTGTGGACATTCAATGAGTGACATTTTCATCTCATTGTATCTCTATAGTTACAGCTGACAGTAGGGGGAAAAGACCCAGTGGAGGACGTTAAAACAAAAAAAACAAAAACAATACACATACATGCAGGAACAGAGGAAGAGAGAGAGAGAGAGAGGAGAGAGAGAGAGAAGAGAGAGAGAGAGAGAGAGAGAAAGAAAAGACACACACACACACACATCCAGACAGAGAAATGTGGTTCCACTATAACCCAGCCGACACACAGACCCCTTTCAGGGCTGGAAGGAAGGGGGTGGGGGATAACAGACACAGGGAAGAGAGGGGGGGGGGATAACAGACACAGGGAAGGAAGGGGTGGGGATAACAGAACAGGGAAGGAAGGGGTGGGATAACAGACACAGGAAGAAGAGGGTGGTGGGGGATAACAGACACAGGAGGAAGGGGTGGGGATAACAGACCAGGGAAGGGGTTGGGGGAACATGGAAAGGGAAGGGGGTGGGGGATAACAGACACAGGGAAGGAAGGGGTGGGGGATAACAGACACAGGGAAGGAAGGGGGTGGGGGATAACAGACACAGGGAAGGAAGGGGGTGGGGGATAACAGACACAGGGAAGGAAGGGGGTGGGGGTAACAGACACAGGGAAGGAAGGGGTGGGGGATAACAGACACAGGGAAGGAAGGGGGTGGGGGATAACAGACACAGGAAGGAAGGGGGTGGGGGATAACAGACACAGGGAAGGAAGGGGGTGGGGGATAACAGACACAGGGAAGGAAGGGGGTGGGGGATAACAGACACAGGGAAGGAAGGGGGTGGGGGATAACAGACACAGGGAAGGAAGGGGGTGGGGGATAACAGACACAGGGAAGGAAGGGGGTGGGGGATAACAGACACAGGGAAGGAAGGGGGTGGGGGATAACAGACACAGGGAAGGAAGGGGGTGGGGATAACAGACACAGGGAAGGAAGGGGGTGGGGGATAACAGACACAGGGAAGGAAGGGGGTGGGGGATAACAGACACAGGGAAGGAAGGGGGTGGGGGATAACAGACACAGGGAAGGAAGGGGGTGGGGGATAACAGACACAGGGAAGGAAGGGGGTGGGGGATTAACAGACACAGGGAAGGAAGGGGGTGGGGGATAACAGACACAGGGAAGGGGGGGGTACAGACACAGGGAAGGAAGGGTGGGGGATAACAGACACAGGGAAGAGGGTAACAGAACAGGAAGGGGTGGGGGATAACAGACACAGGGAAGGAAGGGGGTGGGGGATAACAGACACAGGGAAGGAAGGGGGTGGGGGTTAACAGACACAGGGAAGGAAGGGGGTGGGGGATAACAGACACAGGAAGGAAGGGGGTGGGGGTTAACAGACACAGGGAAGGAAGGGGTGGGGGATAACAGACACACAGGGAAGGAAGGGGGTGGGGTTAACAGACACAGGGAAGGAAGGGGGTGGGGGATAACAGACACAGGGAAGAGGGGTGGGGGTTAACAGACACAGGGAAGGAAGGGGGTGGGGGATAACAGACACAGGGAAGGAAGGGGGTGGGGGTAACAGACACAGGGAAGAGGGGTGGGGGATAACAGACACAGGGAAGGAAGGGGTGGGGGATAACAGACACAGGGAAGGAAGGGGTGGGGGATAACAGACACAGGGAAGGAAGGGGTGGGGGATAACAGACACAGGGAAGGAAGGGGTGGGGGTTAACAGACACAGGGAAGGAAGGGGGTGGGGGATAACAGACACAGGGAAGAGGGGTGGGGGTTAACAGACACAGGGAAGGAAGGGGGTGGGGGATAACAGACACAGGGAAGGAAGGGGGTGGGGGATAACAGACACAGGGAAGGAAGGGGTGGGGGATAACAGACACAGGGAAGGAAGGGGGTGGGGGATAACAGACACAGGGAAGGAAGGGGTGGGGGATAACAGACACAGGGAAGGAAGGGGGTGGGGGATAACAGACACAGGGGAAGGGGGTGGGGGTTAACAGACACAGGGAAGGAAGGGGTGGGGGATAACAGACACAGGGAAGGAAGGGGGTGGGGGATAACAGACACCAGGGAAGGAAGGGGTGGGGGATAACAGACCACAGGAAGGAAGGGTGGGTAACAGACACAGGGAAGGAAGGGGGTGGGGGTAACAGACACAGGGAAGGAAGGGGGGGGGGATAACAGACACAGGAAGGAAGGGGGTGGGGGTAACAGACACAGGGAAGGAAGGGGGTGGGGGATAACAGAAACACAGGAAGGAAGGGGGTGGGGGTAACAGACACAGGGAAGGAAGGGGGTGGGGGATAACAGACACAGGAAGGAAGGGGTGGGGGATAACAGACACAGGGAAGGAAGGGGGTGGGGATAACAGACACAGGGAAGGAAGGGTGGGGATAACAACACAGGGAGAAGGGGGTGGGGTAACAGACAAGGGAAGGAAGGGGGTGGGTAACAGACACAGGGAAGGAAGGGGGTGGGGGTAACAGACACAGGAGAAGGGGGTGGGGGTAACAGACACAGGAAGGAAGGGGGTGGGTAACAGACACAGGAAGGGGGGGGTAAGACACAGGAAGGAGGGGTGGGGGTACAGACACAGGAAGGAAGGGGGTGGGGGTAACAGACACAGGGAAGGAAGGGTGGGGGTAACAGACACAGGAAGGAAGGGGGTGGGGGTAACAGACACAGGGAAGGAAGGGTGGGGGTAACAGACACAGGGAAGGAGGGTGGGGGTTACAGACACAGGAGAAGGGGGGACGAACAGGAGGAAGGTGGGTACAGACCAGGAAGGAGGGGGGGGGAACGACCGAGGAGGGGGGGATAAACCAGGAAGGGGGGGGGGTAAAGGGGGGGGCACAGGAGAAGGGGGTAACAGAACAGGAAGAGGGTGGGACACAAAGAAAGGAGGGGTGGGGTAAACAGGGGGGGGGGAACCACAGGAAGGAAGGGTGGGGTAACAGACACGGAGAAGGTGGTACAGACAAGGGAAGAAGGGGGGTACAGACACAGGAGGAGGGGGGGTTAACAGACAGGGAAGGAAGGGGTGGGTAACGACCAGGAAGGAAGGGGGTGGGATAACAACACAGGAGGAAGGGGGTGGGGGTAACAGACACAGGGAAGGAAGGGGGGGGGATAACAGACACAGGGAAGGAAGGGGGTGGGGGTAAGACACAGGAAGGAAGGGGGTGGGGAACGACACAGGGAAGGAGGGGGTGGGGGATAACAGAACGGAGGAAGGGGGTGGGGGTAACAGACACAGGGAAGGAAGGGGGTGGGGGGTAACAGACACAGGGAAGGGGGGGGATAACGACACAGGAGAAGGGGTGTAGGGGAAGCACGGAGGAGGGGGGGGGTAACAGACACAGGGAAGGAAGGGGTGGGGGTAACAGACACAGGGAGGAAGGGGGTGGGGGTAACAGACACAGGGAAGAAGTGGGGGGGGGATAACAGACACAGGGAGAAGGGGGTGGGGATAACAGACACCAGGGAAGGAAGGGGGTGGGGGATAACAGACACAGGGAAGGAAGGGGGTGGGGTAACAGACACAGGGAAGGAAGGGGGTGGGGGATAACAGACACAGGGAAGGAAGGGGGTGGGGGATAACAGACACAGGGAAGGAAGGGGGTGGGGATAACAGACACAGGGAAGGAAGGGGGGGGGTTAACAGACACAGGGAAGGAGGGGTGGGGGTAACAGACACAGGGAAGGAAGGGGGTGGGGATAACAGACACAGGGAAGGAAGGGGTGGGGATAACAGACACAGGGAAGGAAGGGGGTGGGGGTTAACAGACACAGGGAAGGAAGGGGGGGGGGGTTACACAGGAGGAAGGGTAGGGAAGGGGGTGGGGGTTAACAGACACAGGGAGGAGGGGTGGGGGATAACAGACACAGGGAAGAAGGGGGGGGGAGAATCGTAAAAGACAAGGGAAGGAAGGGGGTGGGGGATTAACAGACACAGGGAAGGAAGGGGGTGGGGGATAACAGACACAGGGAAGGAAGGGGGTGGGGGTAACAGACACAGGGAAGGAAGGGGGTGGGGGATAACAGACACAGGGAAGGAAGGGGGTGGGGATAACAGACACAGGGAAGGAAGGGGTGGGGGTTAACAGACCACAGGGAAGGAAGGGGGTGGGGGATAACAGACACAGGGAAGGAAGGGGTGGGGGATAACAGACACAGGGAAGGAAGGGGGTGGGGGATAACAGAGCACAGGGAAGGAAGGGGGTGGGGGATAACAGACACAGGGAAGGAAGGGGGTGGGGGATAACAGACACAGGGAAGGAAGGGGGTTGGGGATAATAGACACACAGGGAAGGAAGGGGGTGGGGGTTAACAGACACAGGGAAGGAAGGGGGTGGGGTTAACAGACACAGGGAAGGAAGGGGGTGGGGATAACAGACACAGGGAAGGAAGGGGGTGGGGGTTAACAGACACAGGGAAGGAAGGCGGTGGGGATAACAGACACACAGGGAAGGAAGGGGGGGGGATAACAGACACAGGGAAGGAAGCGGGTGGGGGTTAACAGACACAGGGAAGGAAGGGGGTGGGGGATAACAGACACACAGGGAAGGAAGGGGTGGGGGTTAACAGACACAGGGAAGGAAGGGGGTGGGGGATAACAGACACACAGGGAAGGAAGGGGGTGGGGGTTAACAGACACAGGGAAGGAAGGGGGTGGGGGTTAACAGACACAGGGAAGGAAGGGGGTTGGGGATAATAGACACACAGGGAAGGAAGCGGGTGGGGGTTAACAGACACAGGGAAGGAAGGGTGTGGGGGTTAACAGACACAGGGAAGGAAGGGGGTGGGGGATAACAGACACAGGGAAGGAAGGGGGTGGGGGTTAACAGACACAGGGAAGGAAGGCGGTGGGGGATAACAGACACACAGGGAAGGAAGGGGGTGGGGGTTAACAGACACAGGGAAGGAAGGGGGTGGGGGTTAACAGACACGGGGAAGGAAGGGGGTGGGGGATAACAGACACACAGGGAAGGAAGGGGGTGGGGGTTAACAGACACAGGGAAGGAAGGGGGTGGGGGATAACAGACACACAGGGAAGGAAGGGGGTGGGGGATAACAGACACAGGGAAGGAAGGGGGTGGGGGATAACAGACACACAGGGAAGGAAGGGGGTGCGGGATAACAGACACACAGGGAAGGAAGGGGGTGGGGGTTATCAGACACAGGGAAGGAAGGGGGTGGGGGATAACAGACACAGGGAAGGAAGGGGTGGGGGATAACAGACACACAGGGAAGGAAGGGGGTGGGGGATAACAGACACAGGGAAGGAAGGGGGTGGGGGATAACAGACACAGGGAAGGAAGGGGGTGGGGGATAACAGACACAGGGAAGGAAGGGGGTGGGGGATAACAGACACACAGGGAAGGAAGGGGTGGGGGATAACAGACACAGGGAAGGAAGGGGGTGGGGGATAACAGACACAGGGAAGGAAGGGGGTGGGGGATAACAGACACACAGGGAAGGAAGGGGGTGGGGGATAACAGACACACAGGGAAGGAAGGGGGTGGGGGTTAACAGACACAGGGAAGGAAGGGGTGGGGGATAACAGACACAGGGAAGGAAGGGGGTGGGGGATAACAGACACAGGGAAGGAAGGGGGTGGGGGATAACAGACACACAGGGAAGGAAGGGGGTGGGGGATAACAGACACACAGGGAAGGAAGGGGTGGGGGATAACAGACACACAGGGAAGGAAGGGGTGGGGGTTAACAGACACAGGGAAGGAAGGGGGTGGGGGATAACAGACACAGGGAAGGAAGGGGGTGGGGGATAACAGACACAGGGAAGGAAGGGGGTGGGGGATAACAGACACAGGGAAGGAAGGGGGTGAGGGATAACAGACACACAGGGAAGGAAGGGGGTGGGGGATAACAGACACAGGGAAGGAAGGGGGTGGTGGATAACAGACACAGGGAAGGAAGGGGGTGGGGGATAACAGACACACAGGGAAGGAAGGGGGTGGGGGATAACAGACACACAGGGAAGGAAGGGGGTGGGGGTTAACAGACACAGGGAAGGAAGGGGGTGGGGGATAACAGACACAGGGAAGGAAGGGGGTGGGGGATAACAGACACACAGGGAAGGAAGGGGGTGGGGGATAACAGACACAGGGAAGGAAGGGGGTGGGGGATAACAGACACAGGGAAGGAAGGGGGTGGGGGATAACAGACACACAGGGAAGGAAGGGGGTGGGGGATAACAGACACACAGGGAAGGAAGGGGGTGGGGGATAACAGACACAGGGAAGGAAGGGGGTGGGGGATAACAGACACACAGGGAAGGAAGGGGGTGGGGGATAACAGACACAGGGAAGGAAGGGGGTGGGGGATAACAGACACACAGGGAAGGAAGGGGGTGGGGGATAACAGACACAGGGAAGGGGGTGGGGATAACAGACACACAGGGAAGGAAGGGGTGTGGGGGTTAACAGACACACAGGAAAGGAAGGGGGTGGGGGTTAACAGACACACAGGGAAGGAAGGGGGTGGGGGATAACAGACACAGGGAAGGAAGGGGGTGGGGTTTAACAGACACACAGGGAAGGAAGGGGGTGGGGGATAACAGACACACAGGGAAGGAAGGGGGTGGGGGATAACAGACACACAGGGAAGGAAGGGCGTGGGGGATAACAGACACACAGGGAAGGAAGGGGGTGGGGGTTAACAGACACACAGGAAGGAAGGGGGTGGGGGATAACAGACACACAGGGAAGGAAGGGGGTGGGGGTTAACAGACACAGGGAAGGGGGTGGGGGATAACAGACACACAGGGAAGGAAGGGGGTGGGGGATAACAGACACACAGGGAAGGAAGGGGGTGGGGGATAACAGACACACAGGGAAGGAAGGGGGTGGGGGTTAACAGACACAGGGAAGGAAGGGGTGGGGGATAACAGACACAGGGAAGGAAGGAGCTGCCAAGTGTCAGGGATGCTCAAAAGCACACGCAAACAAAAAAGGTTGCTCCTGGTGTGGTTCAAATAAATATATGCATTGCAGTTGTCATATGCATTTACACTCAGGAGTGGCCACTCTGTATATTTCCACAGGTGCAATTTTTTTTCCAGATTTTCTCTGAGCTTCTGCACTACTGTGACCATACACTTATAAACAGTTGAAATATTCAGTCTTTACTTATGTTTGCCTATTTATACTATCACAGGCATGACAAACTATAGATCTACTCCTCTCCTTCACTCTCAATGGTTCAATGTTACACACACACTGTACATGTGCAAATAATATCTGTTCATGTTTGTATACGCACATATATTCCCTGACAGAACAAAAGCTCTCAAACATCCACACATACACAGCGGCTGTGTCGTAAGATAACTGGCAAATACCTAAGATGGAAGTTCTGAACGTTGACGTTTTTGTATGGCGCTGTTTTTCGCTGGCACCATAACAGCAGTCCTTCTTTGGCAGTCATTTCTGTAAACATATGCAAATATTCATAAATGCAAGAAACGCATTTCCTCATGCATCAGTGCACACACATGACGCCGAAATGGACACATGTAAACTCTTTTCCTCCCATCGTCTGACCCCGGGACTCAGCATGGGAGAAAAAATATTGCTGAATGTGGAAAAAAAAAAAAAAAAAGAAGAAAACAACCAACCCCTCATCTTTCCCCCACCCCACCACCCCAAAGAAAAAAAAAGAAGAGGAGGAGGAAGTAGTTGAAACACCATGACTTTCAACATTCAGCTTGATTATTATGAATATGAAATCACTCTCAGGCAAAGAAACTTAAGCCCCCTCATCTCACTTCCCTCCCTTTAAATCACGACTAAGAAGATCACATTTCCACAACAACACATGAATGACAAAAACCGAAGGTTTTTACGTTTATCTATTTGTAAACGAACAGAAGCAGCAATCAAACATTTTTCAGTCTTTCATTCTCAGGTACTGTTTTTTTTTCATTCTTGGCTGGCTATGGTTTCACTTTTTACCTGTCAGACCTTTGGCCACACACAATTTCCCCTTAGAATTCCATGCTTGCAACTGTAAATTTACAAACAAATGAACAAAAAACACAGAAAACAAAACTAAAAAAAAATTACAACTTTTCTATGCAACAAATACTGCTCTCATATTTTAATGAGCCATGAAGTTGTGCAAACAATCTAAAGCGCATGATAGCAGTATCAACAAGCTGGTAAATGATCTGAAATCAAATCTAGCAGCTAGTCTGTGGTCAACGTTCAACAATCTTGTACACCATGATTACAAATGATCAGCATTTGGCTGTACACCATTTACTGCTCATGAAATGATCAGCATCTGGCTATACACCATTTACTGCTCATGAAATGATCAGCATCTGGCTATACACCATTTACTGCTCATGAATCCATCTTCTCTTACCAGGTAATAAAGTGTAAATATTACCCAACATTTTTTCATCTGCCTCCCTGTCTCTCTTCTTCTTTTTAAAATTTTTATTTCAAAGTACATTTTCATCATTTAACTGATTTTTCAATGTTAAACTTATGTTTCTTTATAAAGCTCAACCTACACACATGCACTCTTTACTAATGTATACTTAACATGCTTATCTAAAATTTGAATAAACTTTACTGTCAAAGCATTAAAAATTCATTTCCAACACCACAAAGCAAACACATCCTGTCATTATGTGACATGGGAAACTACGCACAATTTACATACGGACAATGAACTTTCAAAGAGCAAATCAACGCTCCGCAAGTTCTTACCTTCTACTGTGATGTCTTGGATGGCAAACCTCAGGATGATAGTCCAGATCATACCTAATGTCATTTTTACATTGCCGTCAACAATTTCTGCAACAACAAAAAAGTCAACACTGTAACAACATAAAGAGGCAATACCAGCAGTCCTGTTCACCCATCACCCATTTAACCATTGTTATGACAAAGAACAAAAACAAATCTGTCCAGGCTTTGGAAGACAGAAAGAACATATTAGACATACAGCAAACTTCATTCTGTTCTCACCTGTTAATATTTTCTTTTACTTTCCATTCAGTGGAATAAAAAAAATATTCATAACTTACCAATGATATGTCCATTACAATGTCTCTCCCCCTCCCCCCCCCCCCCAAATCCCCCCTCCAACTGTCTTTCCAATAACTGCATATCTGCAGGGAGATCGAAATGACTTGTGGAAGTGACAGGGTAAACAATATGGGAATGAGAGGGGGTGTGAGGGAGGGGCGGGAAAGAGCGGGAAGCGAAGATAGAGGCGAGGGTGGAGGGTTGGTACACATGATAACCTTAGAAATGGTGGGATGGGGCCTGTACATGAACATGTTGTGTGGATGTTTTGGAGATTTTTTGTGTTTGAGAGAGTTGTATGTGTGCGCACTTGTGTGTGCGGATGGTGTGGTGTGTGTCTGTGTGTACATGTGTGTGTGTGTGTGTGTGTGTGTGTGTGTGTGTGTGTGCTTGTGTGCGTGTGTTGTGTGTGCATGTGTGGAGCGTGTGTGTGTGTGTGTGTGTGTGTGTGTGTGTGTGTGTGTGTGTGTGTGTTGTGTTTGTGTGTTTGTGTGTGTGTGTGTGTGTAGATGCATGTTAACTGTAACAAATATTTGTTTTAATCAGTTAGCTAAATTTCTTACGTTCACTAATTAACATGAACTTCATTTTTACAAATTAACTCATATTCATGAATATTTTATCATTGATTTAAATTACTTAAATACACCAACCCTGTGAGCAATTCATTCAGCTATACACAAGAGACTTTAATTCAAACTCTCTCACTGTCCAAACCAACTTTTCTATTAAGACATCTACCAAAAGAAAGGAAAGGGTTTAATTCAATTCATAATGTTTACACCCCAGCCGACTGCAGAGGGCCATATCAGGGCTGTCATCTTGTCACAGTCACTCCCTACACAGATGTTGAAAAAAAAAAAACATACATTAATTCATTAAGGCAAATTTCCTGAAACCATGGCTGTAATTGTGTTAAAATCATCCTTTCGCAAAATCCTAGATCTGATGAAAAAAATGTTTTAACTCTTTCAAGAACTCAAAAATCACATCAGGTGTGACGTCTCTAAAGATTTTCATGCAGTCACCAGCTGCTGTGGAAAGCTGATTAGCAAAGCAGACTCCCTGAGAGGTCGTGGGTTTGACTCCGGTCAGAGCCATTAGTGTGAGGTACTTTCCAGTCCCAACTAGCTCCTACCCAGAGTCTGATTTGCTACAGGTTCAACTGGAAAGACTGGGACTCCACAGTCGAGTCTCATCTACCGAACAGATGTGCCTCTGAAAGTGGCTTAAATTTCCTGCCCAGTACTGCAGATATGTTGGGATACATTATGAAAGTAAGCATAGTAGAATACAGCCCTGTCAAACAGTCTCAGACCTGGATGAAAATCTGTAGCATCATCATCATCAGCCACATCGATCAGCATCATAAAAAATTTGTCTCAAATTCCCTGGCCCTGCAAGTCCTGCACTCACGGTAACCTCAATTTTGATCACCTTTCCACATCTACGGCCTTGGTCTGATTCTGTCGGGGTCAAAGTACTGGAAAATTTATGGGGATTATTGCTGGAAGGACGTGTGGCACCCTCCAAAGAGAGAGCTTGCTCACTGCGGCTCCACGACAAGGCAATTACTGTCATCAAAAGGGCCAGGGGGCTTGGTAAACTGTGTCCTGCGTATGTTGGATCAGAACAGGCACCACTGAGCACCACCAAAGTGACTCCGCAGCAGTGCAGCGTCTCCTCTGGTGGGTTGCCTCATGATGACCTGACAGTGACAGCTCCCTGTGCACTGCTGGTACCAGGGCTGTGGTGAGAAGGGTTGTGGAGTGGGGGGAGGGGGGGGGTTGTAACGAGCGGCGTGGGTCCAGTGCCATTCGACACAGAAGATGGAACAGCAACAAATTAACAATTTTCATGGATACTGCTATTAAAGCATTTATACATAAGTCCCAACATTCTGTAAGAACATATTGAATTGCAAGTGGTACATCACAAGGAGGATGCAGCTGTCAGGGACAGGAAAAAGAGTTTTCTTTTTAAAAAAGAAAAAAATTCATCAAGCCATGACATGTTCAACTTCGTATATATGACATTGCTAGCATGGCGGGGATGCCTACACAGGTTTGAAATACACTTTTTTTTTTCTCCCAGACTCTGACAGTGGTGACAGGTGGCCCAGGGAGGATGGTTACAGTGGCAGGTGCAAGGAGGGCCACCGACAGACCAGGTACAAAGGACGTACCTGCAGGATACCACACAACCCTTGTCATTGTCATGGTCCAGTGAGAACAGGGCAATAACTGAGTGCTGTGGGTCCCACAGGATGGACAGACGGGATAGGGTTTGGGAGGGGGGGGGGGTGGAAGGAGGGGGGAGAAGGGATGGACCAGGTAAGCCCCCACCCTACGCCTCCCTCCACCTCTCCCATCTGCACAGCAGGGGGGAAGGGGGAGAGTCAAGCTGATGTGAATACACCACTGCAGGTGTGTGCTGTGGTAGGGTTCCTGTGTGTGTGTGTGTGTGTGTGTGTGTGTGTGTGTGTGTGTGTGTGTGTGTGTGTGTGTGCACGCCTGGGCATTTGCGTGATCATGCACGTACATGTGTATACTCCCATGCATCCATGTGTGTGAAAGGATGCTAATTCTAGAATAAAAGGGGGTGGGCGGGAGTGAGGGGGAATATGAGGGTGAGATGGTGGGACAAAGTGAGAGGTAGGAGACAGAATGAAAGGAATAGAGAAGGATGAGATACTAAACTCAATGACAAGGAGGGCGAGAGGGAAGGAGGGGGAGAAAGACAGAAAGAGTGGATGGAGAGAGAGAGAGAGAGAGAGAGAGAGAGAGAGAGAGAGAGAGAGAGAGAGAGAGAGAGAGACAGACAGACAGACACACACACACACACACAGACAGAGTAAGCAGTCTGGATGGAGAAAAAGACAGGAAGAGGTCATAATTATGTGTGTGAGTGAACAAGTGTGTGTGTGTGTGTGTGTGTGTGTGTGTGTGTGTGTGTGTGTGTGTGTGTGTGTGTGTGTGTGTGTGTGTGCATGTGGCCAAATCAGTCTGTAAACAAGTGTGTGACACACTGTATGAGCATCCACACTGAAAGCAACTTCACATCCTCTATATATGCATAAACCGGTAACGGTAACGTTACCAACCAATTTACAATGTTACCTCTCAAGTCTGATCTACCCTTCACAAAACACACACAGTAACCAATGACAATATAACTGCAAACCAAAAGTACCAAGACATTTCAATTTCTGGATTTGTTATTCACTGTGTCAGTTAATCCACCTCTTCAACACAGGCTATCCAAAAGAGTCAGATGGAGGGAAGGGGAGGGGGGGGGTGGTGGTGGTGAGAGGGTGAGTGGAGGGAACACTAAAATACTTTGATTAACTGGTCCTTGCTCCCATTTCAATACCTGCCATTTCGTGAATCAATATCAACCACTCTCTGAAACCTGATCCTGGGGCTGGCATGGGGATTTGGGTGCTGATATGGGTGGACAAAGAGTGTTTTATGAGAGAGAGAGAGAGAGAGAGAGAGAGAGAGAGAGAGAGAGAGAGAGAGAGAGAGAGAAGAGAAAGCGAGAGAGAGAGGACAGAGACTGAGAGAGAGAAGAGAGACAGAGAAGAAAAGAGAAGAGAGAGAAGAGAGAGAGAGAGAGAGAGAGAGAGAGAGAGAGAGAGAGGAGAGAGAGGAGGAGGAGGAGGAGGAGGAGGAGGAGGAGGAGGAGGAGGAGGAGAGTAGGCTGAAAGAAAATGACAGGGTACTGAGAGGCAGGAGGACAATGAGGACAGTGAGAACAGTAGAAAAAAAAGGGAGACAAATAACACAGGGGACACCCATGAGACAGGACAATGATAACTGTGATTAAAAAAAAAAAGACATGGGAAAAAGAAACTGACACCAGAAGAAAAAGAAAGTAAAGGTTTCAAGCAGTGGAAAAATCAATCAAAACACTGAAGGAACAGCAATTCTACATCTTAACAGAAGAGGAAACTCGGTGATAGGAAGGCGGCATGGACTGAGAATGGACTGGGTAGAATGACAAGAATGGAACAGGCAGAACTATAAGGATGGATGGAAGTCCAGGAGAAGGAGAAATAAAACATGCCTGACACTTAAAAACACAAACCAGACTGAGCCAACAAAGCGGAAAGATCAAGCGCAACATGTGTTTTCTAGAATTAATGTATGACATTACCATGTAGAAAAATAGCCAATCCACTTTAATTAAAAGGTCTGGTCACACAAGCTATGCACAGAACAATACAAGAAATGAAGATGGATAGGGGTGGAGGTAGGGGAGTTTGAAAGTGGAGTGGATTCAGAGTTAGGGCAATACATTCTCCATGGAGACAATCACCTGAATGGGAATTCTGCACAGGTCTATCTATTGATAGGGTACTTTGCAAAAAATTTCAATAAAATAGCTAAGCTCCAGGAACATCTGTAAAACAGTACAACTGAGAAAAAAAAAGTTCAATAAAACAGCTTAGGTCCAGGAACAAAACTAACAGTATAACCGCTGAGAAATAAAAAGCATGCTTTACTGAAAACTTCGATAAAATGGTTAAGGTCCAGGAATATAGTAGTAACAGTATAGCCACTGAGGGAAAAAAGTTCAACAACATAGCTTATGTCCAGAATATAGTAGTAACAGTATGACCACTGAGGAAAAAAAGGTCAATAACATAGCTTATGTCCAGGAATATAGTAGTAACAGTATAACCACTGAGGAAAAAAAGTTCAACAACATAGCTTATGTCCAGGAATAAGAGTATGTAACAGTATAGCCAATGAGGGGAAAAGTTCAATAACATAGCTTATGTCCAGGAATAAGAGTATGTAACAGTATAGCCAATGAGAGGGAAAAGTTCAATAACATAGCTAATGTCCAGGAATAAGAGTATGTAACAGTATAGCCAGTGAGGGGGAAAAGTTCAGTC
>CM065723.1:70772311-70774811 GCA_033310375.1 Conus canariensis
CAGGGCCATTGATAACTGAGCACATGAATAAATTATATTAGATTTTCAGGGTCATTGATAGATGAGCACATTAATAAATTACTTTAGATTTTCAAGGCCACTGATAGATGAGCACATTAATAAATTACTTTAGATTTTCAGGGCCATTAACAGATGAGCACACTAATAAATTACACCTGGTGAAATGGGGCTTTTCAAATTTAGTACTGAGCACTAGTACTTCGTAACTAGTTAGTAATGATTCAGATTTTTCAGTACAGATGTGTACATATCCATATGGCCTCCAACACCAAATTCTCTTTGATGACCAAACGCTGGAATGAAAGGATAGCTCAGAGCAGTGAACACGCACAGGGCTAAAGTGGAAAAACAATTAATTTTGCACAGGTTGAAGTAACCCATCGCTTTCTTCGTTCACATCAATTATTTAAATTCTTCTTTATCCTGTACGTATCCACAGAGTTTAGCATGTCTCACATGAGATGGCAGAAACCCCCCCCCCCCCCCAATATTTCCACTTTTTCATCATCTATCAGGATCAATGGATCAGCCTACTGCTCGTTATCAACCAGCTCTCTTTAATCAATGTCCAACCACATGAATTGTAAGCTGACCACCCCCTACCCTACTCCCTACAATTTACTCCACTTGGTGAAAGACAGGCCTGCCATGCCAGCCTTCAGTGGGCAAAGGGTTGGGGAGGGGGGGGAGGGCATGCCTCGCTCCTGCCATCATCGAAATGGTCCTCAGTGGACGCAACACCTTTTCATTGAAAAGAAGCAGCCCAGTGAACACGCATAAAGATTTTACGCAGACTGTTTTGTGTATGAACCAGACAACACTTCGGATCAACAATGACTGGATCAACCAAATCCTTCTTCCTGTCTTTCTTCTTTCAGCTATTCACTCTTTTTTTTTTTCTCCTTCCCCCACTCTCTCTTTTCAAAATTTGTTCTCTACCATACTGAAGGAACTACAGAGAAGTAGTCCAGTTAACATGAGTCAAGTGTGACACATTCTACTTTCTGAATTAAAATTCCATCCTATGATTATCTTAGTACAAACTTAAATGGTCTCGTGTTCTAAGAGGGTTTGGAAGTGAAAGCAAAGTGATACAAAGTCCAGTTATTTACACTTTTCAGTCCTGTAGGCAGCATTTTGAGAATCTTGGACTGTTTTGTTTTTTCTTTTTTCTTAACAGAATACAGCAAATAGTGAAATACCCCTATCATCTTTGACAATGAAATTAGGCCACTTTATTGATAAACAGTTTTTACTTTTATCTCCTCATCAGGCATGCAAATAAGTTAGTGTGTAATGTTGTGTTCTCAGAGTCAGAGGTATATCGTACAAGGAGAAGTGGAATGTATGTGCGTGTGTGTGTGTGTGTGTGTGCGTGCATGCATGTGTGTGTGGGCTTGTACTGATAGTGGTGGCTGTGCTGATTATCTTTATGCGATATGTTACCTAGGCTCACTGATAATTAATTGAGATCCTTTGCTGTGGACAGAGTTCTGTACATGTTCAGTTGGCCCTCCTGAATTTTACAAAATCGCTCGCTTTCACAGTATCCTGTTGTTGTTTTTTTCATATCATCGTAACCACAACCTTTTTAAAAAAGAAAATTTGCAGATAAGTTAGAAATGAGTGGCAACTAACTTAATTTGTCCCTGAAAAATAAAATGAAAAAAATCACCTTCTGCTCCTATGGACACTAGCTTGACTCCCTTGGAGGCGATGAAGTCCAGCGCTTTGTTGACGTTGGCTATTTTGTGGAACCTCATCTTACCCCGGTCCGGTTTGGGCAACTGCTCCCCTGAGATGACTTCTAATAACAACATCAGTTTGAGTCCATTGCGAAAGTCGTCCTCGATGTCTTCTATGCCAGTGCCAGCTTTCCGCAAGTGTGAATTGCACCATGCTGTGAAGGTCTGCAACAGAACCGGTTCACTTTCAATTCAAAATTGTGAAGACTAGCGGTTGAAACGATGTGGTCTGTAACATTAACATTTGAATCATGAGTTTTGAAGGTGTTGCCTGTGTCAGTTGTGGCAAGAATATTTGGTCATGTGAACTTTGATGTACTGATATTGATAGATCGTGTCGTGTGTGTGTGTGCATGTGTGTGTGTGTGTGTGTGTGTGTGTGTGTGTGTGTGTGTGTGTGTGTGTGCACTCTGTTGTATGTGTGTGCGCATGCCTGCATACACATGTGTGTACTACAACTTGTAGTTTCACATGGTTAACCTGACAATAAACTTGTATCCATGTATGCATGTGTGCGTGTGTGTGTGTGTGCATGTGCACGTGTGTATGTGTGTATGTGTGTGAGTACGTTTGTGTGTGTGTGTAAACATGCATGCGTGTGCACCCATGTGTGTGTGTGTGTTTTGTGTGTGTGTGTTGTGTGTGTGTGGGCGCACACGTGTGCGTGTGCGTGTGCATGATGTGTGAGCACGCACATGTGTATGTGTGTTCATGGAGCAAATCAAGACAAACTA
>CM065723.1:70779811-70784811 GCA_033310375.1 Conus canariensis
TCTTACTAACTGGAAGAGAAAGACAGTTATGATGATGACTGAAGTCACTTAAGCCCATGTTCGAGGCTGGACGGAAAGGGTGGATGCATGCTCGCGCATGTGTATGTGTGTGTGTGTGTGTGTGTGTGTGAGTGTGTGTGTGTGCGTGCATGCGTGTGTGTCTGTGTGCGTATGCGTGAGTGTGTGTGTGTGTGTGTGTGTTGTGTGTGTGGTGAGTGTTTTGTGTGTGTGTGTGTGTGTGTGTGTGTGTGTCCATGCGTGCCTTTGTGTTCATGAGTGCTTCTCTCTCTCTCTTTCTCTCTCTCTCTACTTGTGTGCGTGCGTGCATGTGTGTATGTGTGTGTGTATGAAAGAGAGACAGAGAGAGAGGAGAGAGAGAGAGAGAGAGGAGAGAGAGAGAGAGAGAAGACAGTGACAGAGAGACTGAGAGTGACAAATGTGAATGTGTGTGTGTGTGTATACAATGTGTGTGTGTGTGTGTGTGTGTGTGTGTGTGTGTGCGTGTGTGTGTGTGTGCGTGTGTGTGCGTGTGTGTCTGTGTGCAAACATGCACACGTGAGTGTGTATTCATGTGTCTGCATGTGTGAAACTTGCTTGAACTAAATTTCTGCTTCTTCTCCCTACATGTTCCCAGATCTTAAAATTAAATCACATGGATGTATTTCACCTGATTACGTTCTCAGTAGACTGATAACCAATGTGTTACTACTCTGAAGTAGATCATACTGATACAGTTGACTAGCCTGTAGACAGACAGACAGACAGACAGACAGACAGACACACACACACACACACACACGCACACACACAGTCTCTCTCTCTCTCTCTCTCTAGCTGGGCACTCAGGCAAACACATATCAACTGTTTCTACCACTAGTTATTCAAGTAATGCTGAACAAAAAGACTGCAGAAAAGGTATACCTCTGCACTTTTACCAAAACACAAATAAAGAGTTTCCAGCTCAAGTACAGCTCTGTATCATATGGTGATGATGATGATTGCAAGAACTGTAAAAGCTAACCAGCTGGCAAAGTGGTTCACCTCTACAGTCTTCGATGTGAAGTGAGGGGGAAAACCCTCTTGTCCCGGTGGTGTGCTAAGTGAGATGCGTCTTTGGTATGTCAGGAATCTGGAAACACACTAGACTGAGGCACCCACTCACTCCCTAACCATCTCCCTTCCTCCCTGGGGCTTTTCTTACCTGAGAGACAGACAGGCCTCAATGCTAATGTGGGGTTAGGAGAAAGATGAGCATGACTTACAGCACAGAGAGAGAGAGGGAGGGAGGGAGAGAGATAGGGATGGATGGACAAAGACAGAGAGAGAGAGAGAGAGTGAGACACAGAGAGAGGAAACAAGAGAGAGAAACTCAAGAAGAATAGAGAGAGAGAGAAAGAGAGACCTGTAGATGGACAGATGGACATAGAGAGAGAGAGAGAGGAGAGAGAGAGAGAGAGAGAGAGAGAGAGAGAGAGAGAAACAGAGAGAGAGACAGACGGATATATATATATATATATAGAGAGAGAGAGAAGAGAGAGAGAGAGAGAGAGAGAGAGAGAGAGAGAGAGAATGAGACAAGAGAGAAAGAGAGAAACAGAGAGAGAGAGAGAGAGAGAGAGAGAGAGAGAGAGAGAGAGAAGATACTGGTGTACCATAATAGCATAACACTGGAAGATGGGGTGTGGGAGGGAGCTGGAACTGGAAAGGGGGATGACAATAGGGTTGTTGGGAGAGGTGGGTGAATGGGAACAATGGTACCAGGGAAGAGCCCACAGAGGGGAGACAGAGTAAGCCGGGAACTCTAATCAAGGATATACCACAATAAAGACACACACACACATACACCATGGAATTCTAACAATGGACCTCTTCACTTATTTGATCAATGAAGCTAATCAATGCTGTTAATTACTGTCCTGTTCCAGAAGCTATGTGCAGGACTTTCAATATAAATGTGGCAGATTTGTTAACAACGTTAGCACTAATGTAAGGTTCCACACTAGTACCAATGTGCTATTTGCAGCACCAGTGCTCTCTTTTTTAATCCGTTTGGTTGCATACCATGATAAAATGTGCCTTTTGTAATCATCCTTTCCCCACTGCATATCACCAACTGAAAGATCTCTATACAACTGCTACTAATACAGACCCACTCAATGCAACTTACTACTAGCTGACCCTCGCATCAAGTGCTTTATGACCAACCACTGGGAGCTGTAGGACTGTAATTTCCATTAACACTGAAAGTAAAGTACACTGCAATATAAAATTTACTGTTAATTTCATTATCAATTAATGATTTATGATCATTTTTCAAATCTATGAATTGGTTACATACCGAGCTAATCAGATTTATAAATAAAATAATGGAATAAATCAACAGCTACTGAACTTCTGGCAGATTTTGTTCATACCACACAACTTCCTGTCGTGTTATCACACTTGAAATAAAACTATTATAGACAATCTTTGTTGAAAAAAAAAAAATGTATAGTTAAGTTAGCCACGTGGGTTATCAGTGCTGAAAGCAGAGGTCTGTATCAAACTCATTAACTATCAAAATGTATAGCAGGTTATGTTTTTGGCTTCTATCCTTTGTTTGCATTCATGATTCAAACTGCATCATTATTATTATCAGTACAACTACACGGAACCTACTCATACAATGAAATATTCAAGAACTCTTGTAAACACGTGTGTTTGTGTGTATGTAGATCTGTATGCACGCACATGTGTGCGCATGTGTGCGTGCATGCCTGCATGTGCAAGACGAGTGCACAGTGCCACTATTTAGATTATTGTGTGAAGTATCAGCACTCTATTCTGAAAGTAGCATTCAGTTTGATACTACGTTACAAGTAGTAACTAATGGCAGAACTGGAATCATTACATGGTAAGCACCACCAGTTCGTTGCCTTGGGGAGGTAAGAAGGCAAATTTAACACGGGAGGAAGGGTGAAAACGATTACAATTATTAAGATGGAAAATCCCCTATGCACATAGAACAAAAAAGACGGGTCGTCATTGGCGCACTGCGCCTGTTGCTTACAGGTATACCACACTGAAGTTAGCCCTGGCCGTATGAACCGCATCGTGTTCAACAAATTACAGGTCCCGTCCTCCCTTCGAGTACTTGGTGTTTTATGTCATCAAGTCAACGCTTAGGTAACCGGACAGTCGGGTTTCACAGCCGACAAGAAAGCCAAATCCACCAAAAGCAGACAAATTGTCACAAGCCCCGCCCCTCTCGTGCCTCCTCCATATTAGGTGTGCAATCAAAACCATCGCAATGGCGGCTGCCACTGTGTGTCCAGGAACTGACAATAAACACCTGATAGTTCGCACTAACAAAGCAAAAACGATATATGCATGCACTGCTTTGGATGAACATACATTACTCTGACTTGCACATTTAACAAATGCTCCTTTACGAAAAGAAACCGTGCAAATGAAACGGTAACAAGCACTGACCTTCTTCTGCTGCTTTTCCCATGCCGGGTCGAGTAATCCTTCTCTGTCCCACTCCTCCTCCTCCTCCATGTACCCATCGTTATACATATCCCCCATCATTTGGTAATCCTCTCCTCCCTGACCTCACAGACGTGGGCAAATATTAAAATATTAATTTTGAAGTCATAAAAACTTCGTCAGCCACACAGTTGCTTCGAAGGGGCTGACACCACCACCCCGCCAGGAGAGCTTTCAGTCACGTGACCTATGACGGCGGAAGTGAACACTCCGAGGTCGGTTTCGTCACCATTCATATGTCAAAGGTCAGAGCGCGCGTGTCACACACGCCAAGCGAACGCACGCGCGTGCAGAGTTGCAGGCAGGTAGATCTGCGTCACGCGCTCATTGACAGTAACTGCACAGTAGTTCTTGCAGTAGCAGCTCCAGACTTTGGCTGAGAGTAGACCTGGGGGAAAATAGTGAAAGAATGCAAAACGTTGCTTTTAATCAGTGTTCAGATCAAGGAAGGCATGTTTTGCACGGAAAAAAATAGACCCAAACACAAGCGTTCTTTGGGAAGAGGAACAAGCGTTAAACTCACTCAACATACCAACTCGAGTACAGCGCAAATCCACGATCCACCACTCCCTTTTAACAAACCGACTCCGATCCACGTGTTAGGAGAAATCGCCTGACCTTTGGATAGTAAACCATGCTACGTTGGCCGAGCCTCCCCCCCCCCCCCCCCCCCCCCCCCCCCCCCCCCCCCCCCCCCCCCCCCCCCCTTTGAAGCCTGTAAAGTTAATGGAAACTAGGGTCTTCCATTCGTACATGCCGCTCACGACACGTCATATCCCGTGTCCGAATTCCAATCATAGTCTCCATAGTTATCGGCCTTGAGGAAGGGCCCAGTGCCCATTTCTGTTATAGCATGACCAAATATGGATTCAAAGAAATGTGTCTGTCGTAATCTCCTTTCCAGCGATCATTGACGAATACATCCATAACAGATGAAACATTCAAAGAAACTCTCTCTATAACTGCACCTACCTGAATTCGAATGTTTTCTTTACAGTAATAACAACAACAACAAGAGCAAAAAGCAAAACAAAACAAACAACTATTTTGCATTTTAAAAAATCTGTTGTTGTTTTTTTTTTTTTATCACCCTTCGTGTGCATTTTTTCGGAGACTGTTTGGAATATTCAGACCTAAAATGAATCGGGTCTACTTTAAAGATAAGAGTATGATGTACTTTTTTTTTTTTGCTTTTTTGTGTGTTTGTTTAATCCATATTCATATATCTAATCATTTGGCATCATGATTTTGCTGGTACAATTCTGGTTTACTGAGCGGGTTGCACATAGGGAGGAGAGGGGAGGGGGTGGGGGGGGGGGGCTGTGTACGGATGAACTACAGGCAGCTGGACTGACCAACGAACGGGCAGACTTCCATCTGGCGGATAAAACATCAGTCTGGGAGTCAAGTGGATTGAATTAACCCAATGATAACAATGCACCAGTCCCAACCGTCCAGCGCAACTGGTGGAC
>CM065723.1:70794811-70797311 GCA_033310375.1 Conus canariensis
TGTTATTATTATTATCATCATCATCATCGTCATCATCATCATCATCATATTATTATTAAATTATTACAATCATCATCATCATCATCATTATTATTATTATCCTCATTATCATCATTATCACCAACATTATTATTATTATTATTATATTATTATTATCATCACCATCATTATTGTTATTATCATTAAGAGTACTTAAATGGCGCCGATTGAAGAGCTGCCTGCTGGCGCTTTCATTTTACCGTAGCATTCAGTCCATATCAACCAAGCAGTTTTCTTCCTTCATTCTTTCGATTTTTCACGCAGGGTGCATGCTATGTGTAACGTGTCATCCATATGAACGGCCAAACTGACCTTCTCCAAAAGATTGTGGTGGGATTTTACATGCATGCAAAATGTTATACGTGCGTTCACACACGGAACCTCTGTTTATAGTCTCATTCGAAAGACTTTTCGGGAAATAGAGTCAGAACCAATGTTAATTCCGCGGGACCCCCCCCCCCCCCCCTCTCCCACCCGTCCTCCCCAGTACTGAAACAGCCTAGCGGAGATTCGAATCCGCAACCCCAGGATCACCAGGATTACCAGGAGTCCGGTGCTCCACCAACTGAGCTATTCCGGCCTATTGGTTTATGTGGCAGAACAATGCCTTCCAGCCTGGACGATGGATCTTGAGGACAGTCGTCATACAACAACATGGAGCTTAGCCAGCGGTTGACGAAAGCCAGATCACTGCAGCCTACACTCAACTCCTATAATGCATTGCATTGCCACATCACGTCGGGTTGGGGATGGAATGTGTCTTCAACATGTTGCAGGCTGCACACCAAAAATTAATACGCCAAGACCTTGCTTAAGGAGTCAAGTATTTATGAACTGGCGCAATTAGATTGTTTTGAGAATTTTTGTTGTGTCTGAAAAGTTTTTTCTCCTCATTTTCTTTCATATGGCCATCACGCCATGTGGTTCCAAGCATACCTCAGGATCAGGATCAGGACTTCTACGTTGCTGGAACCTTCCTAGGTTATAAACAGCAACGGAAAAAAAGAGAGAGCAGCCCTCTTCAGGTAAATAAAAGCTTATTTAAAATTTTGGTTTATTTCCTTTTTAAAAACATTTTGACCCAATGAAACTGACACCCCAACGGCCATCCCCGAGTTCAGCTCAATGGGACCCTGTTGCGGCTCTGCATCCATCTAGGCTATCAGGATCAGGATCAGGATCTTATTCTAAGGTTGACCTGTATGGTTTAAAAACATTTTTGTTTCAATTTAGTGCAAGGATGGCAACATAGTGACTCTACTGATTGCTGCAGAGAGCGCTGCCACAGAGCCTGACTGGACGACTTGCTCGTTCAGTTCATTCCAGTCCATGACGGTCTGCACAAAGAAGGAGCGCTGGTTCTGCTCGGTGCTTGACTCGGGGACTACATATCCGCGGCTGTTGATTGATGTGAACTTTGTGACGATTTTGTTTGTCACGAAGCCATGAAAGGCTTTTGGGCGGATTTTTCTCTTTTCTGTTTTCATTGGTGTTAAAAATTTCTCTGGGGGCAGTGCTGGAAGAATTCCTTCAATGATCTCGAAGAAGGTGACTAGCCTTTGTTGCTTCCTGCGCATTTGGAGGGGTGGTAACTCGAGTTCAGTCAGCATTCGCGTGACACAACCCGGCTCTCTGGACCTGTAGTCGCGCTTGATGAATCTTGCTGCTTTTCTTTGGATGCTCTCAAGCTTTTCCTGGTCCTTTGCCAAGTACGGGTCCCACACAGTAGCTCCGTAAGCCAGGGCTGCTCGGTTCAGGGAGAGGTGCGCCAGGCGACGACATTCTGGGGTGCAGCTGCCCAGATTACGACGTAGGAAACCAAGCGTGGAGCTCGCCTTTTTGCAAATCTTTGCCGCATACTTTGACCATTTTAAATCTGTGGATAGTTCAACACCGAGATAGACTCTATGGGTTTTGTTCCACATGTTTGAGGATCTCATCATTCAGTTTGTGGACAAAAGAAGACTGGTTCTTGGACTCTGTGGAGAGGATGTAGCACTTTGATGCATTAAATCTCATTCCCCAGTCTTTGGCCCACCTTTCGAGTTTGTTGAGGTCATCTTGCAGGGAGATGTGATCTTGCAGTGAGTGAATTTCCCGGTATAAGAGGCATGTCATCTGCGAATAGGCGCACTGTTGAGTTCACGGAATCAGGGAGTTCATTTACATGGCATATATGTATATACCTTAAAATCAACGGAATGGAACTATTTGGGCGCTTCGAACTGGCGCAAAGATAGGGTCATGGGTGAGTACAAACGCCTGAAATATGTGTCAACTAGGGGAAGGGCATGTGTTTGAAGACTGCTTGTGATTTCATCATGAAAAATCCCCCCAAACAAGGGAAATAATTGGTAGGGAGTTCTTTTGATCGATTATCAGTTTAACATTAAATGCTAGCTCAAATTTATGGTAGGCCTCGAAACGCTTACATGGATTATATAGCGTTTTAGTGCAAAAT
>CM065723.1:70802311-70804811 GCA_033310375.1 Conus canariensis
ATTGGAAGCATCATATTGAGACTGAAGAAGGGAAATTTTCTTTCTTTCTTTCTTTCTGCGTACGCAGGCTGTTACTTTTGCGGACACTGCCTGTATAGACAGGCAGTGGAGTTCTGTGTGTATGACCGTTTTTGTTTTTTTTTATCCCGCCATTAAGGGGAAATGATCAATATAAGCATACATACACAAAATCTCTCTCTCTCTCTCTCTCTCTCTCTACTCTTTTCTCACATCTCTCCTCACACCTTTTCAACACACACACACACAACACACACACACACCCCACACACACATACATACACACACCGCGCGCGCGCGCGCGCACACACACACACAACACACACACACACACACACATACACACACACACACACACACACACACACACACACACACACACACATACTTATTCGATTATTTAGAAATGAAGAAAAACAATACACAGTGGAGACAGGAAGGACAGGAAAAAAAACAACCCAGAGTAGGCCCCCTAAAAGACAGGTCTTTGACAGTGCTGTGGTTGGTGCTGTCTTGACTGGTAGGGGATTCACTTTTTTTTGTCTTTAATACAGCAAATTCTTCAATGAAGCCATGAAACACTCATTCCAATCCTTGCTGACTTTCTAACTTTTCCTTCTCCACCTTTGTGGATTAAAAGAGCGACAGGTGTAGAGAAAAGGTGGACAGGAGGACCGGACTGGAAGGTGTACATTTACCTTAATTACGGGACTAAAAGGGTTTGTATACCCCTCCCAGTGACCTGGTTTTATCAGATATACTGCTGTTTAGTTCTCCTACCCTTGAGTAGGGCCAAGCTCCAACTCAGTCAACAGTTTGAAAAAAAACGTGTGACGCCATCTTTTACGTAAAACCGATGGTGTCTTACTGTATATGAAATAACCATGTTTGTTTCCTTGATCAACGCCTGTTTTGTTTCATTTGTTTCATTTGGATACAAAAGTGCGTCATGGATGATGTGTTTGTACCCTTTCCTCATTTAGATCGTTATTGCTGAAACAAATTTATTTGCTGTTTTAATACAGGTTCAGTCGCTTGATTTAAGTGATGAACTCTATAGATAGGCGTTGAATGAAACTGTCCTAATTGTTTTGTACCTTGCCTGAAGAAGACCTAAGAGGTCGAAACGCGTCGTGTTTTGTCTTGTGATTTGTTTGTCCACTTTTTTTTTTTTTTTTTTCGGTTCGCTAACATTTATTTCAAGGTTTGTATTTGGCAGGATCTATCGACACAAGCCTATCTGAATTTCATTTTTAGTATTCTATTACAAACGTTGTTAGAAATCGCGTTAAGTGGTATAAATTCAATGGAAATCAACATAACATGTGCCACAATTTAGCCCAAAATGTCATTTAACACAGTTTTCGTCACTGTATGGAGGTGTAACCTTTACTGATCCTAAAGAAATCAGTTAGTAATGTTGATGTCGCTGAAAACGTTAATCACCAATATTTATTTATTTTTTATATATTTATTTTTTTTTAGATTTACCGTCCAGTGTCATTTTCATGCAGAAGATGGGTGGAGAGACATCATCAACATTGACCATTCCGACGACTGAGTTCCCTTAATACTTGTGGTTGCAGAGAAAATGCCAAGATTAAAGCTTCTCATCACGAAAATCAAAACACCAAACACACACACACACACACACACACACACACACACACACGCACACACACACACACACCACACACACACACACACACACACACACACACACACCACACACACACACACACACACACACACACACACACACAGAAGACAACACAAGACAGAGAGTCGAGTAGAGGGGTATTCATGGATTGGGTTGTCTGTCAAACCTTATTTGTCATGATGCTGGATCGTGGTCACAATGTAGCCTACATCAATGATTATAGGCTTGTCCACACACCATTATTATCTTTTGGGTGTACAACACTTTCCCTAGCCAGTCCAGTGTGTGTGTGTGTGTGTGTGTGTGTGTGTGTGTGTGTGTGTGTGTGTGTGTGTGTGTGTGTGTGTGTGAGCAATGTGCGTGCGTGCGTGTTTGTGTATGCGAGCATGCGTGTGTGTGTGTGTGTGTGTGTGTGTGTGTGTGTGTGTGTGTGTGTGTGTGTGTGTGTGCGCGCGCGCGCATACGTGCGTGCGCTCGTATGTGTTTCTGAATGCGTGCGTGCGTGTGAGTGTGCGTGCGTGCGTGTGTTGTGTGTGTGTGTGTGTGTGGTGTGTGTGTGTGTGTGCGTGTGTGTGTGTGTGTGTGTGTGTGTGTGTGTGTGTGTGTGTGTGTGTGTGTGGTGTAGGGACAGGACTTGGGAGGTGTCACTAGCAGATGTGGGCGAGGTGAAGAGGGGGTTGGGGCTTAGGGAACCGGGGTAGACAGCGGTGGAGAGGGTGGTGAGGTAGGCAAGACTTTGTGAGTCGACAGCATGGCAGTCAGTTGTACGGCCTCAACTGTCACCTCGGTACCGGCATAAGGACCTGCAGATCACCGACACGT
>CM065723.1:70807311-70812311 GCA_033310375.1 Conus canariensis
GTTTGACGGACAGCCAAGGGAATATGATCCTGTCTGCCACATTGCCGACATCTGACAAGTGTTACGGGGTCTAAAGCTGAAAGCTGCACGGTACGTCACGGCAGAACAGAACAGAAACGGAGGCAGAGACGTGTGCGACGTCCTTATATGTCCCAGCGGCCTGATCCACGGAAAACCTCGTTTTGATTGGTGGAGAGAGAGAGAGAGAGAGAGAGAGAGAGAGAGAGAGAGAGAGAGAGAGAGAGAGAGAGAAGAGAGAGAGAGCTCAGAAATCAGAACTCTGATGGTTTATTCATGTAAAGGCCATTGCCCCTACGAAGAGGGGAATGGAGAACATAGCAGCTGTAAATGGATTTTACAGAACACTAGAAAAACTAGATGGATTTCTTTCTCATGAAGTCATAACTGGTCGAAACTGAAATGCCTTGAACAAGTAAACTGAGAAATTTCTCAATATGCTGTCATTGTGAGATGCCATAAGCAGACTTAACCGAATCTGACAGGGATCCCTGGAAAACTGTGTCGGTATATATTGTGCCATTGGACTAGATAATTTATAGGAGCATAAAACAAACTGCAGTTCGTCCTCTTTTCCATTTTTGCATGCTGGACAGGTCAAATCCATCCCAGTATGTTTACTGTAACGATACCGGTGCTGTGCAATGTCTGAAATTCCCAGTCTAAATTTGGTCATAATAAATTTCAAATGTTTGTCTAAATCCATTCGCAGAGAAAGTTTGACATCGTGTACTATACAAAATGTCCAATACATGGTAAATCAATCGCTATTTTTGACATATGGAGAGAGAGAGAGAGAGAGAGAGAGAGAGGAGAGAGAGAGAGAGAGAGCACTAAAATAACAACGCAGAACTGGTCTGGTGTGTACCCATCAGAAGACATTACTATTTTTGGTATATGTAGGAAAAAATAACGGCTAAATAAAACATTCTAGCCCTCAAAATCAAACATTGAAGACGAAAGCGAATTTTCACACAACACACACACACACACACACACACACACACACACACACACACACACACACACACACACACACACACACCACACACACACACACACACACACCTACCGACAACTGAATCATAAACGAAACTGTTTAAGCGTTGGTTTTCTTTTTCATCTCTTTCTCTTCTGTTAATGAATATCAATATATTTGTGGGACTACTTAATTCGCCGGATTTTGTAAATATTCTTGTGACTGGTCAGAAGATATGTCTGAATAAACCTGTCACTGTGCTTCTATACATGGTTTTTCCAGTTAGGGAAAGCTGTCCACATAAGACCCCGACAGATGTAGAAGTCCAATCCCCATGTTACCAAGGGGGGGGGGGGGGGGGGGGGGGGGGGGGAGGGGGGGGGCCGGAATAGCTCAGTTGATAGAGCATCGGACTCGTAATCTTGGGGTTGTGGGTTCGAATCTCCGCCGGGCCGTTTCGGTACAGGGGGATTTTTTCCCTCGGAGTTAACATTGGTTCTGACTCCATTCCCCACATAGTCCTCTGAATGAGACTATAAACCGAGGTTCCGTGTGTGAACGCACGCACAACATCTTGCACACACATAAAATCTCATCACCAACTTTTGGAAGAGAAGGCCAGTTTGGCCGTTGGTGTGGATGACACGTTACACATAGCATGCACCTTCCCTGAAGTTGGAGTATGGCTGCCTTAATGGCGGAATAAAAAATGGTCATACACACAAAAGTGTCAGAATAATCAACATGATGATTGTGGACACTAAAAGAAAGAAGAAGAAGAAGTCTGCTGTTTGGAGACTTTTGCCCCGGATACATTTTGATAGCTATATTCTGTGAACAGATCTAAGCCCCAAAGTGCACGTTGGTATGCTCCAGAACGCAGCATCAAAAGTGGTCCATGTTCCCAAGCGCATGTTCAAAATCGTATGTAACAATGTCCCAAAGCGCATGCTTCAAATTTTACATTTCCATGTTCCGAAGCGCGTGCTCAAAATCTTACATTTCCATGTTTCGAAGCGCGTGCTCAAAATCACAATTCATGTTTTCGTTTAAAATCTACATTTCCATGCCTCAAAGCGCATGCTGAAAATCCCATCATTCCAAAGTGCTTGCCCCCAAATCACACAGTTCCGTCTTCAAAAGCGCATACCCAAACAGCACATTCTTATGTTCCAAAGATATGCTCAAAATGTACATTCAACTTGCGGATAACTAAATCATTAGCCGTAATTGGATCTAACAAAAAAATACGTATAGATCATGTATTCTATTTCATTCCATTATTTGTTAAAAACTGTCTACATCAGAGTAAAAAGGAACAAAAATCTTCTGCACTGCAAGTATTCCTCAATAATCTGAAATTCAGATATAAATCTGAAGAGTGCATTGCTCGAATTTAATTTTGAATATCAAAATTTCATTTCCAGATGGCTCCCATAATTATAAGCCGATGCTTTCAGACCCACACTAAACTATGAATGCATGCTGACCTTCTGCATAATATTATTATTGATATGATCAAAGTCCTCTAGAACGGTTAGTATGTCGCCCAGTAATAGCCCTATCTCACTATGTTAAAGAAAGAGGGAGCCCTATCTCACTATGTTAAAGAAAGAGGGAGAGTTTAAAAAGAAAAAAAAAATCCAGGATTCTCTCTGTCACTGGGATCCGCGCCAAACTTTAATGGATTCGTCCTTGGGCGACACGTCATGTTTCTATCAAGGTTCACTACAACTGGCTCGGGAGTTTTTTTTTTTTTTTTTTCTTTTCTTTTCTTTTCAGACTAACAAAACTCCAACAGACGCAGGTAAAAATCTAACTCTGGCGAAGGTAAGACAAACACACAGGGGTACGGAAGGAGAGTAGGGTGTGGGGAGGGAGGGTGGGGGGGGGGGGTAGGGGGGGGAGGGGGAGGGGGGGGGGGGGGAGGAGCGGTGAGAGACTAACCAAGAGGAACAGTCAGAGGAAAAGCTTTAGCGCTGTATGAAGATTCAAGGTACGTCTCCACCACACACACACACACCCACACACACACACACACCACACACACACACACACACACACACACACAACACACACACACACACACACACCACACACTGAATAAAAGTAAAGCCAGACCAGGAAAAACACGCACACAACCACGCAAATAAACGAACAATTAAAAAGATGAAATGGTTATGTGAAAACCGTGAGGGCAACTGTTCAACAGATGGGGCATGCTTGGCTTAGTGGTCAAGGCATTGTTCTCTGAGTGCTAAGATCCTAGGTTCAAACCTCCCGCAGGGAAACACAGCCGGGCTTCTTCAGAGAGGACATCGGTGCAGTCTATGACTCTCGCCCAAGTTCTTCCTATGAGACTTTAAAACCAAACCTGTGTGTGATTGCATGCATTGAAATAAACAAAAACGCATACATTTTTTTCATTTTTTTTTCCTGCGTACGCAGGCTGATACTCCTGCGGACACTCCCTGCGTAGACAGGCAAGGATTAATCCCATCTACTCAACAAAGGGAGTGGAGTTTTGTGTGTAAGACCGTTTTCTTTTTTTATCCTGCCATTAAGGCAGCCATACTCCAACTTCGGGGAAGGTGCATGCTCTGTGTAATGTGTCATCCATACCAACGGCCAAACTGGCCTTCTCTTCCAAAAGTTGGTGATGGGATTTTACGTGTGTGCAAGAGGTTATGCGTACATTCATACACGGGACCTCGGTTTATATAGTCGAAGGACTGTATGGGAAATGGAGTCAGAACCAATGTTAACTCCGAGGGAAAAATCCCCCTGTACCGAAATAGCCCGGCGGAGTTTCGAACCCGCAACCCCAGGATCACAAAGATTACCTACCATGGAGCTATCCCCCCCCCCTCCCCCACATTTGAAAAGCATTCAACCCCGTTCCATCCTCCGTAGATTGTGACGAATAGACCATGGCCGTGTTCCAGAGCGGTGAATGACATGAAATAAAATGAAATGAAATTTAAGAAGATGAAAGGATAATCATGCACACTAGTGTTGTGGTGAGGCAGACGCCGAAAAGGTAATGTGGCTTCCTTCACAGAGGGAGTAAAAACTGTCACGCACGCATACAAATATCACAAATGGTGAACCACAAAAAAAAAAAAAAAAAAAAGTAAGGGGAAAGCTTTAGAGTCGTATCATAATTCAAGAAATGCACTAGAGTTAAAAACAAAACAAAAGTAAACAAAAAAAACACACTCGCACGCACGCACGCACGCACACACGCACGCACGCACGCACGCACGCACACACACACACACACACACACACACACCACACACACACACACACACACACACACACACACACACACACACCTGCCCCCAAATATGTTGGAGAAAAAATCCAAAGATACTCTGTTCCGAAAAGAACAAGAAATGAATACCCCCCCCCCCCCCCAAAAAAAAAAAAAAAAAAAAAAAAAACAACAACAACAAAAAACCAAACAAACAAAAAAACAAACAAAACAAAACACACACACACACACACACACACACACACACACACACACACACACACACACACACACACACACACACACACACTATCGAACAAACAAGCAAGGAAAGAAGAAAAGAGCAGAAACATCGAGATGAAAGAGGAATGGGGGAGAAACTCCGGAGCATGTAATTGTGTTGAAGTGGAAGAGAAGGCTAGCTGCTGTGTGTATATTCCCCCACCCAGCGCGCCTCCGCTGTCTGCTGTGTGTATATTCCCCCTTCCAGCCAGCCTGCCTTCGCTCTCGCCCTGTGCGTTCGCTAGGGCGTGAGGAGGGACAGACAGACAGACAGACAGCCTGAACCCCTCCGTGCGTCTGACAGACCAGTTTCCCCGCTACGCTCCTAATGTGGCCTGCTGCTGCTGCTGTTGCTGCTGTTTTTGCTGTTGCTGCTGCTGCTGCTGCTGCCAAAGCGCTTCCGAGCCACTTGTTGGTTCTGGAAATAGCTCCTCGTATTATCCACATGATTGCCGCACACACCGG
>CM065723.1:70827311-70832311 GCA_033310375.1 Conus canariensis
AGAGAGGGGAGAGAGAGAGAGAGCATGTGTGTGTGCACGTGCGTGGTGCGGCTGAGTGCTGCTGTATAAATATGTGTGTATGTGAAAGTACCTATTTACAATCTTAACACACACACACACACACACACAAAATCGGACTGAAACTAGAGGAGAGAATAGAAAATATCATCAGTAAAACAACATTACTAAGGAAAGAAAGAATGAAAGGAAACGACCAAAGGGGCTCTTAAACAGTGTCTGAACAATTTCAAACATTTATGGATAATTCTATGACAAATTTTCGAATGATGAGCAAGAGAGTTTCAGTTTCGAAAAGGCAGCTTGCTAAACGTTGTTTTAGCTGTGGGGGAAAAAAACCGCAAAGGCGAAATTTTGTCATTACGGAAACAGTTACATTACCATTGAATTTGGTTTTTAAGTGTATCAAGTCTGACTCTCAGCACCAAGCTTGTTAACAGCTTACAGTGACAATCATTTTCTTTCGCATAAAAGATCACATTCTTGATTTTCTATGCCAAAAAATGTATTAATAGGACTCCTCCTCCTTTTCTGTTTTTTCTTTCTTCCTGTATATTCATACGATTCCAGCAGGCGTGTTCCAAAACACAGCAGCCTTTAGGGATAATCGGGTTTGCATATTTTAATAGGATTGCTTCTGCTCATTACGCCCAGTTTCGCTGTACGGTCTGCCTTTTTATTGGTACATAACACACAATTTTGAGGGATCCATCAAAAGCTGACAAAACAGCTTTGAAATCGACAGAGTGAAGTGTGTGTGTGTGTGTGTGTGTGTGTGTGTGTGTGTGTGTTGTGTGTGTGTGTGTTCTCTTACTCTCATTCACACACAGAGACACATACACACACGCGCACGCACACGTGCACCCAAACACGCACGCAGTCCCCGCTCGCGCGCGTGCGCATACACACACACACACTCACACACATGCGCGCACGCGCGCGGGCACACGCACACACACACACACCCACACACCACACACACACACATGCACAGACAGACAGACAGACGGACGCGCGCGCGCACGCACGCACGCACGCACGCACGCACACACACACACACACACACACACACACACACACTCACCACATACACAACACACATCACACAGACAGACAGACAGACAGACAGACAGACACACACACACACACACACACACAACACACACAACACAGGCGGTGTTTGCGCTGATGTCGTTGCAGAGGTCGATAACCCTTAATTAAGATATGCACACACTGTATGTAGACTCCTCCCCATGCCCCGTGGCATTTTCACCACCGTAAACCGGCTGTCGCCACCCAAATCAATCATGCAATCACCAGAACTAGAATAACAATCATACAAAAAATCATAGTGATTTATTTCTTTTTTTAAAAAAGGGAGGTAAGAAGGGAAATGCGGAAGAAAGGTGCAGGAAGGAGATTCAGGAGGAAAGGGTGGTGGGGTGGGGTGGGTGGGGTGGGGTGGGTGGGGTGGGGGGTATGTCACATATCCACAGCATGGTTTGCTTGGCAGTGGCGGTCAATAACACAGGCTCTGTCCCTATCTGTCTGACCGGCCTAATCGGTGAGAATACACATCGCATGAGGCTACGACAGACGACTTTGGCTGGGACGTCCCGCAGTTAGTTTCATTGCGATGGTCCCATGACAGTAGGTACACGTGGTGGTGCTGTGACGGACGCTAGGGCCGAGAGTGTTCTCCACGGCCTTCTGTCCTCAGTTCTACGAATAGGGTAGAGGTGTTGTCATCTGTCCTTTACGTTGTCCATCCAGAACGCCTTCAGTCTGCCTCCACAGACACTGACTCCCCCTACAGGATGGTTCTTGGACAAGACTGATGCCCCCTGTAGGATGGTTCTTGGACAAGACTGATGCCCTCTGTAGGATGGTTCTTGGACAAGACTGATGCCCCCTGTAGGATGGTTCTTGGACAAGACTGATGCCCCCTACAGGATGGTTCTAGGACAAGACTGATGCCCCCTGTAGGATGGGTCTTGGACAAGACGGATGCCCCCTGAAAGACGGTTCTTGGACAAGACTGATGCCCCTGTAGGATAGTTCTTGGACAAGACTGATGCCCCTACAGGAAGGTTCTTGGACAAGACTGATGCCCCTGTAGGACGGTTCTTGGACAAGACTGATGCCCCTGAAGGATGGTTCTTGGACAAGACTGATGCCCCTGTAGGATGGTTCTTGGACAAGACTGATGCCCCCTGAAAGATGGTTCTTGGACATAACGATGATGTCCCCCGTAGCATGGTTCTTGATATAACGCCGATGCCCTCTGTAGGATGGTTCTTGATATAACGCCGATGCCCTCTGTAGGATGGTTCTTGACATAACGCCGATGCCCTCTGTAGGATGGTTCTTGGACACAACACTGATGCCCTCTGTAGGATTGTTCTTGGATATAACACTGATGCCCTCTGTAGGATGGTTCTTGGATATAACGCTGATGCCCCCCGTAGGATGGTTCTTGACATAACGCTGATGCCCTCTGTAGGATGGTTCTTGACATAACGCTGATGCCCTCTGTAGGATGGTTCTTGACATAACGCCGATGCCCTCTGTAGGATGGTTCTTGGACACAACACTGATGCCCTCTGTAGGATTGTTTTTGGATATAACGCTGATGCCCCCCGTAGGATGGTTCTTGACATAACGCTGATGCCCTCTGTAGGATGGTTCTTGACATAACGCCGATGCCCTCTGTAGGATGGTTCTTGACATAACGCCGATGCCCTCTGTAGGATGGTTCTTGGACATAACACTGATGCCCTCTGTAGGATGGTTCATGGACATGACTGATGCCCTCTGTAGGATGGTTCTTGGACAAGACTGATGCCCTCTGTAGGATGGTTCATGGACAAGACTGATGCCGACTGTAGGATGGTTCTTGGACAAGACTGATGCCCCCTGTAGGATGGTTCTTGGACAAGACTGATGCCCCCTGAAGGATGGTTCATGGACAAGACTGATGCCCCTGTAGGATGGTTCATGGACAAGACTGATGCCCCCTAAAGGATGGTTCATGGACAAGACTGATGCCCTCTGTAGGATGGTTCTTGGACAAGACGGATGCCCTCTATGGAATGGTTTTTTGACAAGACTGATGCCCCCTGAAGGATGGTTCTTAGACAAGACTGATGCCCCCTAAAGGATGGTTCATGGACAAGACTGATGCCCTCTGTAGGATGGTTCTTGGACAAGACGGATGCCCTCTGTGGGATGGTTCTTTGACAAGACTGATGCCCCCTAAAGGATGGTTCATGGACAAGACTGATGCCCCCTGAAGGATGGTTCATGGACAAGACTGATGCCCTCTGTAGGATGGTTCATGGACAAGACTGATGCCCCCTGAAGGATGGTTCTTGGACAAGACTGACGCCCCCTGAAGGATGGTTCTTGGACAAGACTGATGCCCCCTGAAGGATGGTTCATGGACAAGACTGATGCTCCCTGAAGGATGGTTCATGGACAAGACGGATGCCCTCTGTAGGATGGTTCTTGGACAAGACTGATGCCCTCTGTAGGACAGTTCTTGGACAAGACTGATGCCCCCTGAAGGATGGTTCTTGGACAAGGAGTTAGGGTGAGATACATGCAAGTACCCGCAACGTTTACGACGCTTGGTAATAGACCTGTACCAGGATAAAATCAGGGAAAGATAACACCTGTGTTTCCGTTGGAAATAGAGTTACCTTTTCTCAATTTATGGGTCAAGCAACTAGTTGAAGTCAAATATTTCATTCGTAGCCTACGACAGGATAAAAATCGGGAAACTGATTGTCTGCATTACAGGTGCACCGTTTTGACATTTTCTCTCTCTGATTGAACGGTTAACCTGACTGACGGGGCAACATTGCTAAAGGATAACAGGATAACAGGATCACAATTTTATTTGTCCAAAAGATGGAAAATTCATTTTCGACAGCACAGCAACCATATACCAGGACAACACACACACACACACACACACACACACACACACACACACACACACACACACACACACACACACACACAAGGCGTAAACTGCCTGTGTAAGAATCCATAGTAAATCAATCCCATCAGTAAAATATCTTCATGCAAGCACACTCTTCCCACACCCCCTCTCCCACCTACCCCCCCCCCCCCCCCCCCCACAACACACACACGTACAAACGCATGTGCGTGCGCAGCTACAGACACATCCACTCTCTTTAAAACATGGCACCTAAAATTACAAAAGAGAGCATCATCATCATTAAAAGCAAGCAACATGCTCATAAATATATTCAGTTTAATAAGATTGAAATAATAAATATGATTATTTAAGACCAGGCATCCATCGATACATACGATTTAAACACACACACACACACACACACGCGCGCGCGCGCGCGCGCGCATCACGCACGCACGCACACACACACACACACACACACACACACACACACACACAATTGTTTTAAGAACCGGCAGAGATAAGAGTAACGACATTCAGGAGTACCCATCAGCGGCATCTGTCCCATGAAAATAGCGGTCTTACTCCAGCTGAATGCAATAATATATTACCTCCCTTGCAGCTTTCCCAACCTCGTTTATTGCAAAGAGCTGGGTCTTTTACTCGCCAGTGTTTGCACTGATTTGCTGCATGACATGATCATTTATCCTGGGTTCTGAAAATAATAGAGGCAGAGAATTTTTCTGAAGACTTAATTCTTTCAACAACAACAACAAAAAAACTTGCATTTTTTTTCGTTTTTAATCTGCTGTTAGTGTTCATCTGCCGCATTTATACAGGAGAATGGATACCAAAACTGACAGGTAGTATTCAAGTATGAAGTGGAATTCGGACTTTCCCCATTTAGGCGACATTACCTTACCTTACCTTACCTAGGCGACATGGGGAGGAGCGAGAAGAGGGAATGTGGACATCACATGTTCCTGGTTGAGTTTTAATTTGATGTCTGCTTGCAGGCAGGAGGGTGGACCTAGTC
>CM065723.1:70842311-70847311 GCA_033310375.1 Conus canariensis
CAACACTCTCACGGTGCTTGTTATAGCCACTGGCACTACCGTAACTTTCCATAAATACCAGCACCATCCTAACTTGCTGTCACTGCTCTAAATTTGTGTAATACCAGCACCAGCAACGATAACGTGTTGTGATTACTAGCATTATCACCCTAAGTTGTTGAAATCACCAGCGTAACCCGAAGTCACTGTAATGACTAACACTACTCCAAGTTGCTGTAATTATCAGCACTACCTTAAGTTACTGTAATTATCAGCACTACCTTAAGTTACTGTAACTACCAGCACTACCTTAAGTCACTGTAATTATCAGCACTACCCTAAGTTGCTGTAATTATCAGCACTACCTTAAGTCACTGTAATTATCAGCACTACCTTAAGTCACTGTAATTATCAGCACTACCCTAAGTTGCTGTAATTATCAGCACTACCTTAAGTCACTGTAATTATCAGCACTACCCTAAGTTGCTGTAATTATCAGCACTACCTTAAGTTGCTGTAATTATCAGCACTACCTTAAGTTGCTGTAATTATCAGCACTACCTTAAGTTGCTGTGATTGTCAGCACTACCTTAAGTTGCTGTAATTACCACACACTACCTTAAGTTGCTGTAATTATCAGCACAACCCTAAATTGCTGTAATTATCAGCACTACCTTAAGTTGCTGTAATTATCAGCACTACCTTAAGTTGCTGTGATTGTCAGCACTACGCTAAGTTGCTGTAATTACCAGCACTACCTTAAGTTGCTGTAATTATCAGCACTACGCTAAGTTGCTGTAATTATAAGCACTACGCTAAGTTGTTGTAATTACCAGCACTACCCGAAGTTACTGTAATGACCAGCACTATCATAAGTTGCTGTACTTGCCAGCACTACCCGAAGTTACTGTAATGACCAGCACTACCCTAAATTGCTGTACTTACCAGCACTACCCTAAATTGCTGTAATTACCAGCACTACCCGAAGTTGCTGTAATTACCGGCACCAAACTTTCTGTAACTGCCTGCACAAGCCAAACTTTCTGTAACCACCAACACCACCCTAACTTTCTGCAGCTATCAGTACAACCCTAATGTTCTGTAACTATTGGCACCACCTTAACATTGTGAATTACTAGCCTCACATGAACTGTCTGTACCTACCAGTACAAGTCCAGGAAAAAATGCCAAGAGCAGCAGAGCGATCTGTTCGTGACCTTTGTCGATCTGACCAAGGTCTTCGATACGGTCAGCAGAGATGGCTTGTGGAAGATCATGGAGAAATTTGGCTGTCCCAGCAGGTTCATTACGATCGTCCGACAGTTCCACGACGGCATGATGGTGAAAGTACTGGATGATGGAGACGAGTCAGAAGCCTTTCCAGTGACCAACGGCGTAAAGCAAGGCTGCGTTCTCGCCCCTACACTCTTCAGCATGGTCTTTTCCGCCATGCTGACTGATGCCTTCCGTGACTGCCGGGGTGGTATACATGTCAGATACAGAACTGATGGTGGGCTGTTCAACCTCAGGCGACTGCAGGCTGTTGCAAAGGTGAAAGAGACCGTCATCAGGGACTTCTTGTTTGCTGATGACTGCTCCCTCAGTGCCAGCACAGAGCAGATGATGCAGCGCGAAATGGACTGCCTCTCACGAGCCTGCGACAACTTCGGTCTCACCATCAGCACCGAAAAGACCAAAGTGATGTATCAGCCTGCGCCAGGTAAACCCTACTAGGAACCACACATCACAGTGAAGGGGCAGAACTTACAGGCAGTTGACAACTTCACCTATCTGGGCAGCACACTCTCATGAGCTGTGAACATTGACGCAGAGGTCAGGAACAGGATTGCCAAAGCCAGCTCTATGTTTGGGAGACTCCGTGAAAATGTCTGGGAGCGAAGAGGACTAAGCCTTACCACCAAGCTGAAGGTCTACCATGCAGTGGTACTAACCACTCTCCTCTATGCCAGTGAGACCTGGACTGTCTACAGCAGACACGCCAAACAGCTCAACCATTTTCACCTCAGCTGTCTCCGCAGACTCCTACACATCAAGTGGCAGGACAAAGTCCCAGACACTGAGGTCTTGGAAAGGGCCAGCATCCCCAGCATCTACACTCTCCTTCAGAAATCCTGACCCAGGTGGGCTGGCCACATCGTCAGAATGCCAGATAGTCGACTGCCGAAACAACTGCTGTACGGAGAACTGAGTCAGGGCAAGCGCAAAGTTGGGGGAGGGGGGCGGGAGGGGGGGGGGGGGGGGCAGAAGAAACGTTTCAAGGACTGCCTCAAAGTGTCCCTCAAAGGCCTGAACATCAACCTCAACACCTGGGAGTCGCTTGCCCTGGACCGCCCAGCCTGGCGAAGCCGCATCACAAAGGGTGCAGAGAAGAGACGCACAGCAGAAGCTGAGAGAAAGCGAGCCGTGCGCAAGGCCAGAGCTACCTCCACCTCCACTGTAGCACCCAGCCACATGTGTCCCATGTGTGGGCGTTCCTTCCAGGCCCAGATCGGCCTCACCAGCCACCTGCGGACCCACACTCGGTGATCTTCCATCTGAGATTGAAGTCATGGTCATCTTCGAAATCGAAGGACGAACAACAAACTGTCCGTGCCTACCAGTACAACTCTAAAGTTATGTCACTATCAGCACAACCCAAACTTTCTGTTACTACCAGCAAAACCCTAACTTTCTGTAAATACCAGCACGACCTAACTTTCTGTAACTACCGGCACAACTGTAACTTTCTGTAGCTACCGGCACAACTGTAACTTTCTGTAACTACCGGCACAAACTGTAACTTTCTGTAACTACCGGCATGATCCTATCTTTTTGTAACTACCGGCACAACTGTAACTTTCTGTAACTACTGGCACAACTGTAACTCTCTGTAACCATCAGCACAACTGTAACTCTCTGTAACTACCGGTACAACTGTAGCTTACTGTAATTACGAGCACAACTGTAAATTTTTGTAACTACCGGCACAACTGTAACTATCTGTAACTACCGGCACAACTTCAACCTTCTGTAACTGCCGGCACAACCCTAACCTGCTATAACTACCAGCACAACCCTAGCTGTCTGTAATTACCGGCACAACTATAACTTTATGTACCTACGGGACAGCTCTAACTATATATGAGTACCGGTACCACCCTAACTTTCTGTAAGTAACAAGACACCCCAAACTTTCTGGAACATGGGACTTCGACATGAGGTCGGAGAGCAAGGACTGAACTGGCCACTTCGGAGTGACGAGAATGAGGCAGAATCCTCAACCTACACCCACCTGATCCTCTTGTGGAGAATCGAGAAGGGAGGGAGATGGAAGGGAGGCATAAGCAACCAGGTGTGTCCAAGTCACGGACAGTGCATCTGTGGCTCATCCTCTGGGTCGGAGACGGGAGAGACACAGGCTGGGAGACGCGTATCAGGAGTAGGACAATCATGGGTATGAACTTTCGATCCCACACACACTGGCCAATGTTCCTGTCGTGACTCTACGTCCTCTACGTGGTGGGCCATGGAGGACCTGCCGCCAGAGAGAGGACTACTGACTCCTGGCCATGTGTCTTGCCGTGAGGGTGGTCACGTGCGAGTGACCCCAGCACAGGAGTGCTTTTGCTCACAGGGAGAGGTTGACTGGTTGACTCAGAAGTGTCAGGACTCTCTCAGCCCGGCCTCTGTCTTGAGCCAGAGTACTCCGAGTCCGATCCTCACGGAGCATGGCTTTCTCTCAGAAGAGCTTCTCCTCCCCCAGCTGGTGCCATGGAAAATAGTTCCACCCACTCACCCACCATCCACCCTCCCGGAGAAATCCTTTGGCCCTCCTAAGCCAGATTTCCTCCTAGGGGATGAGTGGCTCTCTGCCCCTGCTGGTGCAGACGCATCTGACCGCATTCCTCTATAGCGACGGGGTAGGAGCAGGGCCCCAGCTTCCTCACGCTGAACTGATCATGAGCGTGTCCGCCGTCGGGAACTGTCCGAGCACTCAGACCCGGCGCAAGGTTCCTTCTCATACTATAGCTCTCCCCGTGTCAGCGTGCTTGGAGCCATGGGGTAAGGATGCTCGTCACCAGCAAATGCTTCAGGCCATGGAGATGGGAGGGAGGGCTGAGATAGAATTCCCCTATCCCTCTGTAAATCCCTGCCCCCTCTCCCCCTCCCCTCCCCCGCCCTGATGGGATAGTGAACATCAATCTGTTAACCGTGTTATAGTGACCACCCTGCCCACTGTCTCCGGTGAAGGGAGAGAAAAGGTTGTGTAGGAGATGGTGATCATGTTCAATGGTGGAAGAAAAGCTCTAAGTAGCACAGACTTAACTCCCCTTATGACAGTCTACGTCATGGGAACGATCGGGGATCTCAGCTTTCCCTGCCACTACTCTCCCTACCGCACACGATCTTGACCGGTGAAAGGGCGGGGAACCAATGGCGGAAGCCAAATGTCGGAGCTCTTGGTCAGACGCATACCTGGCCAGTTCTCACACTCCTCCCTACAGTCTTCAGTTTGGTGCCCCATAGTCCGAGACCAGGTTTCCGGGGGGGGGGGGGGGGGGGGGGAGGGGGGGGGGGAGGGACAGGATCACAAACTGAGCCATGCCTGGTGCAGGTGACCATCCACCGGATGAACGCGGCGTGGAGTAAGCGGTGAGACAAGACAAAGAGCAGACAAGGGGAGAGATATCAGTCATCAATCGTGAGCGCTTAACGATAAATCAGCCCTGACTGATCAGAACAGCAAAGGAAGCAGATAAACGAAAGCCACAGACGAAAGAAAAAAAAAACAAACCCTAACGATATCATTGTGCAGTGTAAAACAAAACAGAGATAGGGCTAAACAAAACGAAAGCCTGGGAAGTGTGCCACAGGCTGCACACCAAAAATGAAGTGCGCCAAGGAGTCGAGTATTTATAGACTGGAACGGTTGGATTGTTTTGAGGATTTTCCTTGTATCTGAAAGTTGATTCTTCTCGTTTTCTTTCATATGGCCATCAAGTCACAAGCCAGGTGGTTCT
>CM065723.1:70852311-70854811 GCA_033310375.1 Conus canariensis
AGAAACAAGCCTCCGCCAGGAGACAGTCAAGAAAGTTATTTAATGGACATTATAAAACTCTGTCGTTGGCATCCGTCTCTTTCGAGAAACAATGGTGTTGCGCCATGAATCAGTCAGCTGTGGAGTTGCAGCACCTGCTGTGGCTGAAGTGCCCGTTCCTTGAGCGGCAGACTCTGTTGCAGCTGCTGCAGGTGAAGTGTCGGTCTTGAGTGTCTGTGGGTGCCGACACAATTCTTTGCCGTATGTGGCTCCTCCGTTCTTCCCACTGGGCCTCTCTCCTCTGCTCTGCCTTTTTTTTTTTATGCCGGCCTTGATGTTGAACCGCCAGCTGACCCTGTCTGAAGCTGCTGTTTCCAGGTCTGCTGGGTCGAGGCTGCCTGCCCTCAGGTCAAGCTCGCATACATCCTTGTATCGTAGGACGGGGCGTCCTGCGGGCCTGTAGCCAGCTCTCCGTGCTGCATGTCCTTTGGGATGCGGCCGTTGTTCGTGCTACTGACATGGCCAAGCCAGCGCAGGCGTTTCTATGTCAGCATGGCGAACATGCTAGGCATCCCTGCCTGAGTCTGGACGTCCTTGTTAGTGATGCGGTCCTGCCAAGTGATGCCCAGGAGTCTTCTGAGGCAGCGCAGGTGGAAGGCGTTGTCTACGTTCTTGCCTAGAGTGTATGGTCCATGCTTCGCTTCCGTATAGAAGAGTGCTCAGCACGCAGGATCGGTATACTTTCATCTTTGTGTTTGACGTTAGCATGGTGTTGTTCCAGACTCTCTTCTCCTGACGGCCCGTCGCTGTTGCAGCCTTGCCGATCCGCACGTTGAGCTCGGCGTCCAAAGAGAGGTTGCTGGATATGAAGTCGTCGACCACTTCGAGTGTGATCGCCGATGGAGATGTGGGGAGTACTGCCGACGTCTTGACCCATGATGTTTGTCTTTTTCAGGCTGATTGTGAGGCCGAACTTGGTGCAGCTATCAGCGAAGCAGGTGATGAGCCGTTGTAGCGCTTCCTCAGTGTGGGCAGTGAGGGCGGCGTCATCTGCAAACAGCATCTCCCTGATGAGGACTTTCCGCACCTTCGTCTTTGCTGGGAGGCGTGCCAGGTTGAAGAGGCTTCCGTCACTCCTAGTGTGGAGGAAGATGCCGCCTTCAGACTGTCGGAAGGCGTAACGCAACAGCAGGGAGAGGAAGACGCCGAAGAGCGTCGGAGCGAGCACGCATCCTTGTTTGACACCGCTCTTGATTGGGAAGGGGTCCGAAGATAAACCGTTGTACGTGACAGCACCATTCATGTTGTCATGGAAGGACGTGGTCATCTTCAGGAATTTGGGGGGGGGGGGGGGGGGGGGGGGGGGCATCCAATCCAAGTCGAACGCTTTGGTCAGGTCGATGAAAGCAATGAACAAGGGTCGTCTCTGCAAGCGGCACTTCTCTTGTAGCTGCCTCAAGGAGATTATCATGTCAACTTCGCAGCTCTGAAGCCGCACTGTGCCTCTGGGTACACTCGTTCGGCGAGTAGCTGCAGCCTGCTGAGGACGACACGGGCGAAGGCTTTGCCATCAATGCTGAGGACGGATATTTCGCGATAGTTGTAATCGCTGCGGTTCCCTTTGTTCTTATATAGCGTGATGATGTTTGCATCGCGCATGTCCCGGGGTACGGTCGCTTCCTCCCAACACAGCAGCAGAAGCTCATGGAGGTGACTGAGGAGATAACTCTCCTTGCCGGCTTTGATGACTTCTGGCGGAATGCCGTCGCTACCTGGAGCCTTACCACAGGCTAGTGAGTCGATGGCCTTGCTGAGTTCCTCAATGGTGGGTTGGGCGTCGAGCTCCTCCATGGCGGGCTGGGGGTGGGGGGTGGTGGTGGTGGTGGTGGTGGTGGTGGTGGTGTTCTCGATGGCTGAGTTCTCCCTGGAGTACAGCTCCTGTAGTGCACCACCCATCTCTCCATGTGTTTGCTGCGGTCGGTGACGATATCCCCCGAGGTAGATTTTTGAAGAGCAACAGTGATGGCGCTGGGGCCAAACGCTTTCTTAATGCCATGTACGAGGGTACATGGCGCGGATGTTGCCGCAGTCGGCGGAGATCTGGATGCCCTGGCACATGTTCAGCCAGTACTCCTTGGCGCATTTACCGGCGGTCTGCTGAGTGTTGTTGCGAGCTTTTTGGAGTGCATCCAGTGTCTTTGCAGAGGGCTCTCTCTTGTGATTGAAGAGTACGGCTTGCTTAGCAGCAATGGCAGGCCACATCTCCACGATAACTGTTTTAAACCAGTCTTCATTTTTTCTCATTCTCTTCCCAAGTGTGTCCGAGGCGGATTGGTAGGTGGCATTGCGGATGTGGTTCCACCGTGATGAAGCGCTGTCTGTCGGGCAGTCTTCAAGGCCTTGTCAATGGCTCTGGCGAAGCGTTCGCGCAGTTCAGGCACTGACGTCATGGCTGTGTTGATTCAAGGACGTCCCTGCTGCTTTGAGCGGTGGATTCGCTTGGGCCGAAGACGCATCTTGC
>CM065723.1:70859811-70864811 GCA_033310375.1 Conus canariensis
CCATTTTAATATTAAATGATTATATTCAGAGTGACAAAAAGTGGAGTTACGGTTGAGTGGAATCATTTTTTTTAAAGAATAGAAGAGAAAAAAAGAAAAGAAATTGAGAAAAAGCCGCCTGGATTTGGTTCTGTCTTCCAGGCGGCCGTCAATATATTTCCAGGACCAACAGTGCTCAACTTCAGCTCATATTTTTCTTTTATACATCTCTGCCATTTTTGTTTTTTGTTTGTTTATTTCTTCCAAGTTAACTGTTGTTCAACAGAAGGGATGCTCCACACATTAATGGCCTTAACAGGTGACGGCTGTTCTGCTCTATCAATTGTGAACTACTTGTTTCAGACATTGTGCTCCACTCAGGTTCGTCAAAACAACCGATTCTGAGTGAACCCTCCTTTGCCATATGAATATAGAATGGAAGATGGTCACATGTACAAGACTGACAAGTAAGCCAGTCTAGCTAGAAGATTTGAGGGAATTAAGCAGCAAAGCGGAAGACCGCCATAGGGGTAAGAGCATGAGGGTTCAAAGATGATCTGCTTATAATCTCATGAGACAGCCTTCGATCTCTTGTAAGTAAAAGGCCAGAACTCAAAGACCAGAAGGTAAAAGCAATGTAAGGAGAAAAAAAAAAAAAAGAAGAAAGAACTTCGGCCAAAGATAAAAAAAAAAAAAAAAAAAAGCAGAACTTAAAGGCAACGTGAGAAAAAGACCAGAACTTAAGGCAACGTGAGAAAAAAACTTCAAGGCAATGTGAGAAAAAGATCAGAACTTCAAGGCAATGTCAGAAAAAGACCTGAACTTAGAGGGGAAGTAAGAAAAGGACCAAAATATAAACGCAAGGTAAGAAAAACACCAGAAATCAATGGCAATGTGAGAGAAAGATCAGCACCTAAAGGCAATGTAAGAGCAAGACCAGAGCTTAGTGGCAATGCAAGAAAAAAGACCACAATTTACAGGCCATGTGAGAAAAAGACCAGACCTTACAGACAATGTGAGAAAAAGACCAGACCTTACAGGTAATGTGAGAAAAAGACCAGACCTTACAGGTAATGTGAGAAAAAGACCAGACCTTACAGACAATGTGAGAAAAAGACCAGACCTTACAGGTAATGTGAGAAAAAGACCAGATCTTACAGACAATGTGAGAAAAAGACCACAATTTACAGGCAATGTGAGAAAAAGACCAGTCCTTACAGGCAATGTGAGAAAAAGACCTGAACTTAAAGGTAATGTGAGAAAAAGACCACAATTTACAGGCAATGTGAGAAAAAGACCAGAACTTCAAGGCAATATGAGAAAAAGACCAGAACTTACAGGCAATGTGAGAAAAAGACCTGAACTTAAAGGTAATGTGAGAAAAAGACAATTTACAGGCAATGTGAGAAAAAGACCAGAACTTCAAGGCAATGTGAGAAAAAGACCAGAACTTCAAGGCAATGTGAGAAAAAACCACAATTTACAGGTGATGTGAGAAAAAGACCACAATTTACAGGTAATGTGAGAAAAAGACCACAATTTACAGGCCATGTGAGAAAAAGACCAGACCTTACAGGTAATGTGAGAAAAAGACCAGACCTTACAGGTAATGTGAGAAAAAGACCACAATTTACAGGCAATGTGAGAAAAAGACCAGAACTTCAAGGCAATATGAGAAAAAGACCAGAACTTCAAGGCAATATGAGAAAAAGACCAGAACTTCAAGGCAATGTGAGAAAAAGACCACAATTTACAGGCAATATGAGAAAAAGACCAGAACTTACAGGCAATGTGAGAAAAAGACCTGAACTTAAAGGTAATGTGAGAAAAAGACCAGAACTTACAGGCAATGTGAGAAAAAGACCAGACCTTACAGGCAATGTGAGAAAAAGACCAGAACTTCAAGACAATGTGAGAAAAAACCACAATTTACAGGTGATGTGAGAAAAAGACCACAATTTACAGGTAATGTGAGAAAAAGACCACAATTTACAGGCCATGTGAGAAAAAGACCAGACCTTACAGACAATGTGAGAAAAAGACCAGACCTTACAGGTAATGTGAGAAAAAGACCAGACCTTACAGGTAATGTGAGAAAAAGACCAGACCTTACAGGTAATGTGAGAAAAAGACCAGACCTTACACGCAATGTGAGAAAAAGACCAGACCTTACAGGCAATGTGAGAAAAAGACCAGACCTTACAGACAATGTGAGAAAAAGACCAGACCTTACAGGCAATGTGAGAAAAAGGCCAAAATATAGAGGCAACGTAACAAAAAGACCAGAACTTAAAGGCAATGGCAAAAGCAGCAGCTGAAAAAAGTTCCAGCCTGATGTGGTCGAGATGGAACACAAGTGAACTTCAAAAGGCTTAGAGTTTCCAGTTTACAATGAATGTCCAATAACTTTGTGGGCAAGACATCCCCTAAAGGCGACCTGGCCAGGTAGCCCTAACATCCAGGAGTTGTGGGCTCGAATCAAGGCAGCACGCACACACACACACACACGACACGCACGCACACACGCACCACACACACACACACACACACATGATGTGTCAGTCGAAAGGCATCCTGGAGTCACGAGTCTACGGACTTCAGAACTGAATTACTTGTCTCAGTGAGACAAGTTTTCTCAAGACCTTCTGTTGCCCAGCTACTTTTGACTGAACTACAACCCGTATTTTCACAATGATATGGCTGTTGGCAGTCCATCCTTTCAATGATGAATTTTGGGCACATTAGGGCGCATGAAACACACACACACACACACACACATACACGCACGCGCACGCACATACACACACAAGTATGACGTGCACTTGTATCTAGACGCAAGGGTACACCGATTCACACAGAGATCTGTGATAAAACGTGATCTTGGGGCACGGTGCTGTTTTGTGACGGAGAAAGGGAAACAAATGTAGAGAGAACATGACTTTCAGAGAACTCGCTGGATAACTTCCCTTTAGTCGTTTACAAGTCCGCCTCTTGCTGTCAAATGATGAATATGATATCAGAAGACAGTCGCCAAAATATGTCACACGCACTGAATCCCCCCCCCCCCCCCCTTCCTCCGTAGTTTTTGACCATCCTTCTGTGTGTGTGAGTGTGTGTGCGTGTGTGTGTGTGTGTTGTGTGTGTGTGTGTGTGTGTGTGTGTGTGTGTGTGCGCGCGCGTGCGTGCGTGTGTTTCTGTGTGTGTTTTCATTGGATCTTAGATTTTTGTGGAAAACAGATCCTGTTTACGACATTTAGAGTTGTTTTGAAAGAAACTGGTACCTTAATTTAACAAAAAACAAAAAGGAAAAATACCCCCCCCCCTCCCCCTCCAACTGATTTTGACGATGTGACAGGTCTGATATGGCCCTGCTCCCCTTTCTTCCCCTGTGGTAAGCTGTGGAATGAACATGAATTGTAGTGCGTTTGTGTGTGTGTGCGTTTGTGTGTGTGTGCGTTTGTGTGTGTGCGTGCGTGCGTGTGCATGCGTGTGTGTGCATGTGTGCGTGCGTGTGTGTGCGTGCATGTGTGTGTGTGTGCGCGTGTGTGTGCGCGTGTGTGTGCATGCGTGTGTGTGCGTGCATGTGTGTGTGTGTGTGTGTGTGTGTGTGTGTGTGTGTGTGTGTTTTAATAACCTACACATTAACTACATGTTTACTTTGTCAAAACTGGCATACTTGTGTAGTGTGCATATACCCCCTCCCCAACACACATACACACAGCATTTCATACACACATATTCCACTTTACACACTGCATGAAAATCTGAATCACAAAATATAATTTCCAAATATTCATTTGGCAGAAGTTTGTCAATCAATTTTAACTTTTTTTTTTACCATCAAACAACATGAATAATTCTTGAACTCTTTCTTTCACACACACACACACACACACACACACACACACACACACACACACACACACTTACAAAACCATACAGGCATATCATTTTTCATATTCAGCCCTGAACACTGAGAAAAGTGATGAAGAAGTACTAAACCTGCAAATCACTGGATCAAAACAATAGGATTGCCCACTGAGTGCACTGTGACTTGGAGAGGAGCATTATACCAGAGCTGTGCAGGACAGCACCAAGTCTGTTGGTGTCACCCCAGTTGGGTGTCCCCTCCTGCAGACAAAACTACCAGAAATATTCTTCTCCCCCAGAGAACAATGCTACAGGAAGCTCCAAGCCGTTGCCAACCTGAGTCAACAGGGTCCTGAACTTTCTAAGAAGTACCCTGAAGATGAACGCTAAGAGTCTGAAGGACAGAGACTACAGGGCGTTCGCCAAACCTGTCCAGGTACACTCATGTTCCGCTTGGGGCCCTCAAAATGCCAAGTGCATCAAGATCTTGAAGGCTGTCCGATGTAGAGCTGTGACGGAGAAAAGCCAGAGAGTCAAAAGAACCTTCGATGCAGACGACTTCCGACCAACTTGTAGTGGATTTCACTGCAGAGTAGAAAATGAAAGGCAAGCCTTACAAACTTTGACAAGCTCTATAAAACACTGCAGTGTAGAAAATTAAAGGCAAACCTTACAAACTTTGACAAGTTCTATAAAACACTGTAGTGTAGAAAATGAAAGGCAAGCCTTACAAACTTTGACAAGTTCTATAACACTCTGATTTTCATCAACGAAAGCACTGTGCCCAGATCCAGGCAGACATTGTGCCACGCTGCTCCAACTCCGAGCCGTACTCTGTCCCCTCCTGCAGATCAAACTACCAGAAATATTCAGGTGGAGTGCAGAGCTTTGTGGGCCCCGGCATAACATTACGCCGTACCCAGTGGTACTTTGTCTGGTAGAAGGTAGCTCCCCTCTTAGGCTGTGTTTTGTTGTTCTTTTTGTTTGTTTGTTGTTCTCTTTGGTTCTTGTTCTCTCCGTTCTTGCCCCTTCAAAGTGTAATCTTCAGCAAGTCAAAGGTGTTTGTATGAAGGAGGAAGGAGGGACAAGATCACTCGGTCCACAATGGCCAGCATCACACCACCAGCAAAAGCAGTCCACAGAAACAAAAT
>CM065723.1:70872311-70897311 GCA_033310375.1 Conus canariensis
CCATGGGGAGTGGTCTGGGTCCTGTTGTCCATGGGGAGTGGTCTGTGTCCTGTTGTCTATGGGGAGTGGTCTGGGTCCTGTTGTCCATGGGCAGTGGTCTGTGTCCTGTTGTCCATGAGCAGTGGTCCTGGTCCTGTTGTCCATGGACAGTGCTCTGGGTCCTGTTGTCCAAGGGCAGTGGTCCTGGTCGTGTTGTCCATGGGGAGTAGTCTGTGTCCTGTTGTCCATGGGGAGTGGTCTTGGTCCTGTTGTCCATGGGGAGTGGTCTGGGCCCTGTTGTCCATGGGGAGTGGTCTGTATCCTGTTGTCCATGGGAAGTGGTCTGTGTCCTGTTGTCCATGGGCAGTGGCCCTGGTCCTGTTGTCCATGGGCAGTGGTCTTGGTCCTGTTGTCCATGGGGAGTGGTCCTGTTGTCCATGGGCAGTGGTCCTGGTCCTGTTGTCCACGGGCAGTGGTCTGGGTCCTATTCTCCATGGGGAGTGGTCTGGGCCCTGTTGTCCATGGGGAGTGGTCTGTGTCCTGTTGTCCATGGGAAGTGGTCTGTGTCCTGTTGTCCATGGGGAGTGGTCTGGGTCCTGTTGTCCATGGGGAGTGGTCTGGGTCCTGTTGTCCATGGGGAGTGATCTGGGTTCTGTTGTCCATGGGGAGTGGTCTGGGTCCTGTTGTCCATGGGCAGTGGTCTGGGTCCTGTTGTCCATGGGCAGTGGTCTGGGTCCTGTTGTTAATGGGGAGTGGTCCTGGTCCTGTTGTTCATGGGAAGTGGTCTGTGTCCTGTTGTCCATGGGCAGTGGTCTGTGTCCTGTTGTCCATGGGCAGTGGTCTGGGTCCTGTTGTCCATGGGGAGTGGTCTGGATCCTGTTGTCCATGGGGAGTGGTCTTGGTCCTATTGTCCACGGGGAGTGCTCCTGGTCCTGTTGTCCATGGGCAGTGGTCTGGGTTCTGTTGTCCATGGGGAGTGGTCTGGGTCCTGTTGTCCATGGGGAGTGGTCCTGATCCTGTTGTCCATGGGGAGTGGTCCTGGTCCTGTTGTCCATGGGGAGTGGTCTGTGTCCTGTTGTCCATGGGCAGTGGTCTGGGTCCTGTTGTCCATGGGGAGTGGTCTGGATCCTGTTGTCCATGGGGAGTGGTCTGGGTCCTATTGTCCATGGGGAGTGGTCCTGGTCCTGTTGTCTATGGGGAGTGGTCCTGGTCCTGTTGTCCATGGGCAGTGGTCTGTGTCCTGTTGTCCATGGGGATTGGTCCTGGTCCTGTTGTCCATAGGGAGTGACCTGGATCCTGTTGTTCATGTGGAGTGGCCTGGATCCTGTTGTCCATGAGGAGTGGTCTGGGTCTTGTTGTTCATGGGGAATGGTCCTGGTCCTGTTGTCCATGGGGAGTGGTCCTGGTCCTGTTGTCCATGGGGAGTGGTCCTGTTGTCCAGGGGAGTGGTCCTGGTCCTGTTGTCCATGGTGAGTGGTCCTGGTGTCCATCGGGAGTGGTCTGTGTCCTGTTGTCCATGGGGAGTGGTCTGGGTCTGTTGTCCATGGTGAGTGGTCCTGGTGTCCATGGGGAGTGGTCTGTGTCCTGGTGTCCATGGGGAGTGGTCTGTGTCCTGGTGTCCATGGGGAGTGGTCTGGGACCTGTTGTCCATGGGGAGTGGTCTGGGTCCTGTTGTCCATGGGGAGTGGTCATGGTCCTGTTGTCCACGGAGAGTGGTCTGGGCCCTGTTGTCCATAGGGAGTGGTCCTGGTCCTGTTGTCCATGGGGAGTGGTCTGGGTCCTGTTGCCCATGGGGAGTAGTCTGGGTCCTGTTGTCCATGGGGAGTGGTCTGGGTCCTGTTGTCCATGGGGAGTGGTCTGGGTCCTGCTGTCAATGGGGAGTGGTCCTGGTCCTGTTGTCCATGGGGAGTGGTCTGGGTCCTCTTGTCCATGGGGAGTGGTCTGAGTCCTGTTGTCCATGGGGAGTGGTCCTGTTGTCTATGGAGTGGTCCTGGTCCTGTTGTCCATCGGGAGTGATCTGGGTCCTGTTGTCCATGGGGAGTAGTCTGGGTCCTGTTGTCCATGGGGAGTGGTCCTGGTACTGTTGTCCATGGGGAGTGGTCTGTGTCCTGTTGTCCATGGGAGTGGTCTTGGTCCTGTTGTCCATGGGGAGTGGTCCTGGTCCTGTTGTCCATGGGGAGTGGTCTGTGTCCTGTTGTCCATTGGGAGTGGTCTGGGTCCTGTTGTCCATGGGGATTGGTCCTGGACCTGTTGTCCATGGGGATTGGTCTGGGTCCTGTTGTCCACGGGGAGTGATCTGGGTCCTTTTGAGGGACCGTTTTGTCGTCTGGTCACAATTTTTTTTACAACCACGTTGGCATGAACATGTTCACCAGAAAACCGGTTGGTTAGTTTACCTGACTGCTACTCACCTAGTACCTGCGCTCTGTATGAGCCAGGTGAGCTGAAACGATCAGGCAGTCTCTGCAGCAGTTCCGGCAGTGCAACTTCCCAGTGGCCGAAGTGGGACTCCAGGCTAGTTGCTGTGGCAGCCAGGGAACTGGCTGCCACTGCTAGAAGGTCTGGGGCGTAGCCAGAGTCTACCCCTGTCTCCACCCTGCTGGGGATGTGGAGAGGTCGACGTGGGAGTCGACAGTGACCCGACCTGCCACTACACCCGGGTCTAGGGCGTAGCCGAGATCTACCCGTTTCTCCACCTTGTTAGGGTGTGGAGAGATCGGCGTGGGAATCAACAGTGACCGGACGTGCCAGCTGTGCCAGAGCCGCCGCTGCTGCCGAGCCAGAGCCGCCGCTCTTGAGGTGCTAAAACCTGCGTCTGTTGTGCCAGCTGTGCTAGAGCCGCCACTGTGCCGAGCCAGAGCCGCCCCTCTTGAGGTGTTTGAACCAATGATCTGTTGTGCCAGAGCCGCAGCTCTTGTGGTGTTAGAACCAACATCCTGTTTGTGTATGAGCCACAGCTCTTGTTGTGTTGGAGCCATCGCTCCTGTTGTGGACAGAGCTGTCGCTCCTGTTGTGGACAGAGCCGTTGCTTCGGTCCTGTGTCGGACTGGACTCTGCGAGCTGCTCCTCCTGACTGCGTGAGTCCCAGGAGAGTACTTCCTCTACAACGTTATTCGCGAGAGGCTTGTGACGTCTGAAAACTATTGTGTTGGGCCGGACTTGGCCAAAGGAAATTAGCATTATATATACATCTTGTGTTGTACGCCTAGAGTGTACGTTAGTATTCTGCTTTACTGATATTGTTGTATATTGATTTGTCTTTGTATATTTGTGTGTTGATGGCTCGGGCAGCATAATAAAAAGAAAACGTTGAATTGAGACTTGTTGCCTGGCTGTCCATGTTTCGAATGGTGTGTGTGTGTGTGTGGGTGTGTGTGTGTGTGTGTGTGTGTGTGTGTGTGTGTGTGTGTGTGTGTGTGGAATTAAAAAACGTACACGCATCCGAATTTCTGAGAGTGAGACAAACAGACACACGCATCAACCCATCCGTAACAGTCCTGTTGTCCATGGGGAGTGATCTGGGTCCTGTTGTCCATGGGGAGTGGTCCTGGTCCTGTTGTCCATGGGGATTGGTCCTGGTCCTGTTGTCCATGGGAGTGGTCCTGGTCCTGTTGTCCATGGGCAGTGGTCTGGGTCCTGTTGTCCATGGGAGTGGTCCTGTTGTCCATGGGGATTGGTCTTGGTCCTGTTGTCCATGGAGAGTAGTCCTGGTCCTGCTGTCGATGGAGAGTGGTCCTGGTCCGGTTGTTCATGGAGAGTGGTCCTGGTCCTGTTGTCCATGGGCAGTGGTCTGGGTCCTGTTGTGCATGGGGAGTGGTCTGGGTCCTGTTGTCCATTGGGAGTGGTCTGGGTCCTGTTGTCCATTGGGAGTGGTCTGGGTCCTGTTGTCCATGGGGAGTGGTCCTGGTCCTGTTGTCTATGGGGAGTGGTCCTGGTCCTGTTGTCTATGGGAACTGGTCTGGGTCCTGCTGTTCATGGAGAGTGGTCCTGGACCTGTTGTCCTTGGGGATTGGTCTGGGTCCTGTTGTTCATGCGGTGTGGTCTGGGTCCCTTTGTCAAAGTGGAATGGCCTGGGTGCTGTTGTCTATGGGGAGTGGTCTGGGTCCTGTTGTCCACGGGGAGTGGTCTGGGTCCTGTTATCCATGGGGAGTGGTCTGGGCCCTGTTGTCCATGGGGACTGGTCTGGGTTCTGTTGTCCATGGGGAGTGATCTGGGTCCTGTGTTCGATGGGGAGTGGTCTAGGTCATGTTGTTCATGGGGAGTGGTCCTGGTCCTGTTGTCCATGGAGAGTGGTCTGGGTCCTGTTGTCCATAGGGAGTGGTCCGGGTCCTGTTGTCCATGGAGAGTAGTCTAGGTCCTGTTGTCCTTGGGGAGTGATCTGGGTCCTGTTGTCCATGGGGATTGGTCTGGGTCCTTTTGTCCATGGGGATTGGTCTGGGTCCTGTAGATCATGGGGAGTTGTCTGGGTCCTGTTGTCAAAGGCGAATGGCCTGGGTCCTGTTGTCCATGGGGAGTGGTCTGGGTCCTGTTCTCCATGGGGAGTGGTCTGGGCCCTGTTGTCCATGGGGAATGGTCCTGATCCTGTTATCCATGGGGAGTGGTCTGGGTCCTGTTGTCCCTGGGGAGTGGTCCTGGTCTTGTTGTTCATGGGGAGCGGTCTGGGTTCTGTCGTCCATGGGGAGTGATCCTGGTCCTGTTGTGCATGGGGAGTGGTCTGGGTCCTGTTGTCCATGGGGAGTGGTCCTGGTCCTGTCGTCCATGGGGAGTGGTCTGGGAATGTCTGTGTCAGTGAGGCAGCAACGGTTCTTTTCTGAGAAGAACCAGAGAGTGGTGAAGGCGTGAAAGTGAAATAGGGAGGAGGGAATTGTGTGTGTACACGCCCTGGCGGTGGGGGCGTGCATGAGAGAGAGAGAGAGAGAGAGAGAGAGAGAGAGAGAGAGAGAGAGAGAGAGAGAGGAGAGAGAGAGAGCACTAATGTACATATTATGATGATGTGTGAAACTGTAAAGGGGCAGATGGCCTTTTACTGTGAAATTACACATAGTCACACTCATAGATAAAAAAGAAAGAATTGGAAACCACAAATAACCGTATTTTATTCCTTCTTTTTTTTTTTTTTTTTTTGTGAAAGTAATCAAACAACTTCAGAAGTTTCTGCTAATCATGATAAGATGATTCCAGAAATCGTTCATAGCTATCTTCACACTCACTTAATTCAATGATAAGCTTTCACTGCGGATATAACTGGTCATTAATTGTTTATATAATAGTCCTGATTTTTTGTTTTTGTTTTGTTGTAATATTTAAGCTACAGAGAGAGAGAGAGAGGAAGAGAGAGAATGAGGGAAAGAGAGAGGAGCGGACAAAAGCGGACATATGTACTGGCGAACTAACCTACAAGGCTAAAAAAAAAAAAAAAAAAGACAAAAAAAAAAGACAATACAGATCAAAGAACGAAAAGGTATGAAAAGAGGAAGGGATGGGAACTGGTGAAGGGGGTGTGGAAAAGACACAGAAAGCACTAATTCGAAACAAGAAAACGCACGCACAAGAGAGAGAGAGAGAGAAGAGAGAGAGAGAGAGAGAGAGAGAGAGAGAGAGAGAGAGAGAGAGAGAGAGAGAGAGGTTTGTTTGTTTTCTTTCTTAGATTCCCAGAAAGCGAAGGCACAATTTCTAACCACAACCGATCCCGAGAATCCACATGGAGGCTGACCTTAGGGTCAAGGTAATTATCACTGTACCCATTTTAAAGGATCGATGGAGGACGCAAGAACGCCATTGAACATCCTGCTCTTGGTAGTGTTACACTGGATTAAGAAGTTTCAGATGAGAAACACACGGAGATGGACTTAGGAGCCAAGGTCATCATCACTGTTTCTGTTTGGAACAAGAGAGGAGAAAGGCCTGAAACTTCTTTCACAGAAAGCCATGTCCCATTCATTTTGTGCTGCGTCAGTTTTGAGAAAATTCAGAAGCAAAAATTGCATTTGCACTCCCCCACCCTCGAACTCAAACACACACACACACACACACACACACACACACACACACACACACACACACACACACACGATCACAGACGCTTTTGACTATAGTATCTTGAATCGCTGGTGTGTGGTGAGCTGTAAAAATAGTTAACATGACAATTCATGATGTCCAATATTCATCCAGCACCTTATACATGTCAAAGGTAGCAATTGGTTCTGCGTATTTAGATCAATTGAGGTCAAAAATGCCAGCTGGATCATAATGATAACAAATGATTTAAAAAGATATTGTGGGAAGCTGACGCATTGTCCATATTCAGATAAACAACAATCATGCACCCGCCTGTCATTTTGATCTTATGAATAAAACGAACCAATGAAAAAGCAAATAATAAAAGTTTGTAATGTAAAATGCGTTTAGAGAATCACACACACACACACACACACACACACACACACACACACACACACACACACACACACACAGTTTAAAAGACCATATTAACCTGAAAAACAAGTTATGACACGGTAGCTGATCTGACTCTGTGTTCATTTGTTTTGGCTGAGTTTAATCCGCAGAAAATGTTACGCGAAGTGGTAAGTGTCACATATTATCCATACTTTGACCTTGATCTCCAATGATGACAGTAAGCACACAACAAACAGATCTTACAACAGATCTGACCAATATTCCTTTATCAAAACAACATACCGTGCAAAACAGCTCTTTATTTGAGCGGACTGATTGTCTCCATCTTGGTCTTGACCTACAGGAAAATGTATACAAGATGCAAAGCATATAAACGTACTCCCAGTATATCCTGAATACGCGTGATATATTCCATAAAGAGGAAAAACCGTCTTGGGCTGGTCTAACTGTTAGTAATGGCTATTCTAGTAAACATCGGCCATAATCTGTGACCTATAATGAACATACTTACAAATGTTCAGAAAGATCCGCCAAGAACTTTCTGAGATTTTCCATAAAGAAGAAAACCATCATGGGCCGTTAGTAACGGCTATAACGGTAAACTTGAACATCAGGCATCATCCGTGACCCATAATGAACATACCTACAAATTTTCAGAAAGATCGGCCACGTACTTTCTGAGATATTCCATGAAGAAGGAAAACCGTTAGGGGCCGTTAGTAACGGCTATAACGGTAAAATAAAACATCGGGCATCATCCGTGACCCATAATACCTACAAATTTTCAGAGAGATCGGCCAAGTACTTTCTGAGATATTCCATAAAAAAGAAAAACCGTTATGGGTTGTTATAGCCGTTAGTAACGGCTATAACGGTAAACTAAAACGTAGGGCATGATCCATGACCCATAATGAACATACCTGCTAATTTTCACAAAGATCGGCCAAGTACTTTCTGAGACATTTCCTGAAAAAGAAAAAACCGTTATGGGCCATTACAGCCGTTAGTAACAACTATAACGGTAAACTAAAACGTCGGGCATCATCCGTCGCCGATAATGAACATACCTACAAATTTTCAGAAAGATCGGCCAAGTACTTTCTGAGATATTCCATAAAGAAGAAAAACCGTTAGGGGCCGTTATAGCTGTTACTAACGGCTATAACGGTAAAATAAAACATCGGGCATTATTCGTGACCCATAATGAACATACATGCTAATTTTCACAAAGATCGGCCAAGTACTTTCAGAGATATTCCGTAAAGAAGAAAAGCCGTTACAGCCGTTAGTAACGGCTATAACGGGGTAAATTAAACATCGGGCATCATCCGTGACCCATAATGAACATACCTGCTAATTTTCACAAAGATCGGCCAAGTACTTTCTGAGATATTCCATAAAGAAGAAAAACCGTTACAGGCCGTTACAGCCGTTAGTAACGGCTATAACGGTATACTAAAACATCGGGCATTATTCGTGACCCATAATGAACATACAGACAAATTTTCAGAAAGATTGGCCAAGTACTGGGGAGCCGGAATAGCTCAGTTGGTAGAGCGCCTGACTCGTAATCTTGGTGATCACGGGGTTGCGGGTTCGAATCTCTGCCGGGGCGTTTCGGTACAGGGGATTTTTCCCTCGGAGTTAACATTAGTTCTGACTCCATTTCCCATACAGTCCTTCGAATGAGACTATAAACCGAGGTTCCGTGTGTGAACGCACGCATAATATCTTGCACACACGTAAAAATCCCATCACCAACTTTCGGAAGAGTAGGCCAGTTTGGCCGTTGGTATGGATGACACGTTACACACAGCATGCACCCTGCGTAAGAAATGGAAAAAAAAAAAAAGAATGAAGGAAGTAAAGAAACTGAGTGAACGATATTGACTGGATGACACGGGAAACGACTGAATGAAGCGCCAGCTGGCAGCTCTTCAGTCGGCACTACCCAGGTAGGCAGCCCGTTGTGTAAACGAGTGTTGATGAATAAGTGCAAATGGTGGATGTAAGCGCATTGAGTTGTGTAACAAGAAATGCGCTATATAAGTATTATACATTATTATTATTATTATTACTTTCTGAGATATTCCGTAAAGAAGAAAAACCGTTCGTTACAGGCCGTTACAACCGTTAGTAACAGCTATAACGGGGTAAACTAAAATATCGGGCATCATCCGTGACCCATAATGAACATACCTGCAAATTTTCACAAAGATCGGCCAAGTACTTTCTGAGATCTTCCATAAAGAAGAAGACCGTTAGGGGCCGTTATAGCCGTTAGTAACGGCTATAACGGTAAAATAAAACATCGGGCATTATTCGTGACCCATAATGAACATACATGCTAATTTTCACAAAGATCGGCCAAGTACTTTCAGAGATATTCCGTAAAGAAGAAAAGCCGTTACAGGCCGTTACAGCCGTTAGTAACGGCTATAACGGGGTAAACTAAAACATCGGGCATCATCCGTGACCCATAATGAACATACCTGCTAATTTTCACGAAGATCGGCCAAGTACTTTCGGAGATATTCCATAAAGAAAAAAAAAACCCGTTACAGCCGTTAGTAACGGCTATAACGGTAAACAAAAACATCGGGCATGATTCATGACCCATAATGAACATACCTATAAATTTTCAGAAAGATCGGCCAAGTACTTTCTGAGATATTCCATAAAGAAGGAAAACCGTTACAGGCCGTTACAGCCGTTAGTAACAGCTATTACGGGGTAAACTAAAACATCGGGGATCATCCGTGACCCATAATGAACATACCTTCTAATTTTCACAAAGATCGGCCAAGTACTTTAGGAGATATTCCAAAAAGAAGAAAAACCGCTACAGGCCGTTACAGCCGTTAGTAACGGCTATAACGGGGTAAACTAAAACATCGGGCATCATCCGTCGCCGATAATGAACATACCTACGAATTTTCAGAAAGATCGGCCAAGTACTTTCTGAGATATTCCATAACGAAGAAAAAACCGTTATGGGCAGTTATAGCCGTTAGTAACGGCTATAACGGGGTAAACTAAAACATCGGGTAGCATCCGTGACCCATAATAATGAACACACCTACAAATTTTTAGAAAGATCGGCCAAGTGCTTTCTGAGATATTCCAAAAAGAAGAAAAACCGTTACAGGCCGTTACAGCCGTTAGTAACGGCTATTACGGGGTAAACTAAAACATCGGGCATCATGCGTGACCCATAATGAACATACCTGCTAATTTTCACAAAGATCGGCCAAGTACTTTCGGAGATATTCCATAAAGAAGAAAAACCATTAGGGGCCGTTACAGCCGTCAGTAACGGCTTTAACGGTAAACTGAAACATCGGGCATCATCTGTAACCCATAATGAACATATGTACAAATTTTCAGAAAGATCGGCCAGGTACTTTCTGAGATATTCCATAAAGAAGAAAAACCGTTACAGGCCGTTACAGCCGTTAGTAACGGTTATAACGGGGTAAACTAAAACAACGGGCATCATGCGTGACCCATAATGTTCATACCTGCTAATTTTCACAAAGATCGGCCAAGTACTTTCGGAGATATTCCGAAAAGAAGAAAAACCGTTACGGGCCATTACAGCCGTCAGTAACGGCTATAACGGTAAACTGAAACATCGGGCATCATCCTTGACCCATAATGAACATTCCTTCAAATTTTCAGAAAGATCTGCCCAGTAGTTTTGTCTGGAGCGAGTGGAACACATTTTATCCACGGACACAGACAGCATTTCTTCGTTCCCATTCTAAAGTACTCCCTGTTCTATAAGAACTGGGAGTACAAAAACGACTGCTGAACTTCAATAAAGACAATGTGAAAAATGAGTATTATGTGTAACACAAAACTGTTGTGACATCAATTTGTTTTGATGTCATTTGTTCTTTTATGTTCTTTTTCGTCATTTTGACGTTTTCCCCTTGTGTTTACTGTTCAGTGTTTCCTGATGAACGGTCCAAGACCCGAAAGCTTGAGTGTTTATTATTATTATTATTATTTTTTAAAGGACTTCACAAAGTACTTATTTTTCACACAGGAAATTGTATAAAATGTAAAACTCATGGCACGTACAGAATCTGCTCGTACGCTTGCAATTAAGGCTGAAATAGAGAGTTTAAAAATATACACACACAATTCAAAAAGAAAAAAAAAGCTGATATCCTAGAACAGACCGTTTTGTTTTTGTGATGTGAAAAATAACAAGCTTACAGAAAAAAAAATGGCCGATCAGTTTGACATTTTCATGTTCATTGCAGACGCAGTCTGCCAAATCTAAAAAAAGGGTTGTAATTTGAGCGACCGAAGGCAAAGCGAGAGAACAAGAAGGGAGATCACTCGAGCGCCAAATACCAGAAACAAGGGGTTTGGACTCTTAGGCTGCTACAGGCGAGACAGACAAGAGTGACGAACTAAATCAAAGAACAGAAAATACCTTGTTTGAGGTTAGGAACGTACTAGTTCTAAAAATGAGCAGTACGAACTGTGTCATATGGAATCGAGAAATGCAGTCAAAAGAAAAAGTATGATTACCTATGTTGCAAGATACAAAGGTGGTCAAGAAAGATCATACCACATGACCCTTGTGAGAGAAGGAAGCACACAGTTTCCCTGGCTCAGTGAGTTTGAACCAACATCAAAGACAAAATTGTGGATAATTTAAAACAGATCTTTATGTGCACATTGTTTCACTAAAGATGTGGCTTCAACAATTCTGTCTTCAAAAACTCGCCGTCTCTCTCTCTCTCTCTCTCTCTCTCACACACACACACACACACACACACACACACACACACACACACACACACACAAAGGCGCGTAAGAAAAGTTTGGGGCGCGACATGGTTCTTCTCATTTAGCCTGTCTTAAATGTCTTCAAATATAAGGATAAAACCACAAAATGAACAAGGAACAAACACACACAGCAAGCAAGGAAGATACGAATAGTACAGGTTAAATAGAACCCCAAATAAAGTGGTAGACAAGGCATTCACAACACAGAACCGATCCGTTGCTTGAACCTAACTGTAGACAGATACCCAACACCACATCAGCCCTTTGATGTATGTAATGGTGAGGTATCCGCTAAGTTTTATCCGTATGGATCCTTCCAGCCCTGCTTTCTTCCCCCATCTCCTACACAATTATTTTTTTTCTTTTTATACACAGGTCTCTTATCGTACATTGTATATTGACTCGTCTGCATAATTGATTTCTCCTTGACAAAAAAGCAGAAGAGCACACAAAACAAAGTGTGAAGTAACGCAGTATTAATGCACGACACAAAACAGGACAAGAAATTTTCGCCAATATGCCTTCCTCAGCGACAAAAAAATACAGACATAAACATGCACAATACTCCCCTTGTGAAGCCACTTTGGCTTCACAAGGGAGTATTGTGCATATTTATGTCTGTATTTTTTTGGCTTCACAAGGGGAGTATTGTGCATGTTTATGTCTGTATTTTTTTGTCGCTGAGGAAGGCATATTGGCGAAAATTTCTTGTCCTGTTTTGTGTCGTGCATTAAAACTGCGTTACTCACACTTTGTTTTGTGTGCTCTTCTGCTTTTTTGTCGTGTTCCAGTAACGCTGCAGTTTGTTTCTTTTGCTGATTTCTCCTTGATAAAACCGAACACCTTCTCTGTGTCCCCTACCCTCCTCCCCGTTGTGTGTGTGTGTGTGTGTGTGTGTGTGTGTGTGTGTGTGTGTGTGTGTGTGTGTGTGGTTGTCCTCGTTGTTGTTGTTGTTGTTTGTGCACAGATACTTATGGATATATAGATTAGCGGTGAAACCTGTGGTGTGTGGGTGGGCGAGTAGAAGGCATGGGGCAGGAGGACACCGCTCCCCTCCCCTGAAGATATTGGGGAGAAGGGGTTGTGCCAACTACCCTCTGCCTCCAACCTCAATATTTGAAGCCCAAAAGATACAGAATAACCAAGAAGAAGGAGACAAAGAAGGAAAGAATGATTTTTTTAAATTTTTTTTTTAGCACATTTGAAATCACGATATTGTTTGTGTCTTACGAAACGGTATTTTGGTGAGATGACATGCTGCATCGGAGAGCCCCATATTACTTCTTTGGATTAAAAAGAAAACATAAATGGACAGTATGTTATGGTGCAACTTCCCCCTCTCTCTCCCTTCCCCCTGTTTCCACGCACCCCCCCCCCCTCCCTTCCTTGCCCCGCTTTTATAAGAATCTGGAGTATGAGAGCTCTTTACTTTCTCTTAGAGATAAATTGAAAAATCCCTTTTTAAGAAAATTTGGAGGATGAGTCTCCCACCCACCCCCTCCACTCCTTTGGAAGGTATGTCCGTGTAAAGACTGCAGTAATATTTTTTGTCAAAATGCTTGTCAGTTAAGGATATGCGTCCCCCCCCCCCCCCTCCCTCCTCTTCCTCATGCAAAACATCTTCGGATGTCACTGCAGATGAAAATAAAGTAATCAGTTTAATATTAGACACTATACCACCGGTATTGATAATTCAAACAAATCGTATCCTCCTCCTCCTTCCTCTTCTAACCGTTCCTTGTCTCCCCCCCCCCCCCCCCTAATCCAAACCCCATTTCCCCCTCCCACTGACGAAAGGAATTCCAGCTACGTGAGCTGAATGAGAACGATGATCATGAGTTTCTTCCTCTGCTTCATAGACTGCGAGACGAGAGAGCCCCCACTGCTGTTTGTTCAAGCTTGGCTATACAGCGAAAGCCAAGGAGTGGAAGACCCCATCCTTTAAGGTGAGCCTCTGGGCTAGTTGACAGCTGCAATGGGCGATGAGGTTCGGCGAGGGGAAGAAGAAGAACCACGCTTTTCCTCTCTGAGAGAAATCGAAGGCCTCGGGGCTTTGGAGACCGTCAGAGTCCCGTCCTCGTTGACTGTGACCAGGGAGTGGCAGTAAGAGGAGCGGTGCTGGGGGTAGTCGTCTCGAGCAGGTCTGGACGGATATCGGAATGGCCTTCCATTTCACTGGCAATCCTGGTGGAGTAGGTACCCGTGTAGGCAGTGATGAACTTCATCAGGCACATCTTGCGGAATTTGAGCATGAAGCAGAAGTAGAAGAAGAAAGGAATGCTGGAGTGGATGGCGTACAAGAGGTTGGTCACGCCGGAAGCCACGTATTTAGCATCCTTGAGGCCCGGGTCATTGGTCAGTCTAAAGAAGACAGTTATCACCCCTGTCACTGGATAAGCAATAAAGGTGGAGACTGTGATGCAAAGTACAGTGTAGGTCAGTCGACGAATCTTAGCTGACGTGTGGGAGGAGTGACTGTGAAAGTGAATGTGGCCTGTGGAAGAGAGTTCAGGCAGCACTTTAGGACGACGCCATAGCATCCACATTAAACTAATCATCAAGATCGCCAGCAGCAGCAAGGGAAACGACAAGAGAACGTTGGCCATGATCATGGACATGAGGTTCACCGTCTTGTTGCCCGGCAAACTGTATACTATTGCATGCTCCGTCACATTCAGGGAAATACAGTAGCTGGCGATAATGATGACGGCAATCCTGGAGCGGAGCTTGGTCAACAGTTTCCGGCTCTGATCAGTTCTGAACACGGCCACCCAGCGCCAGACGCCTATCAGCAGAGTGACGTTGATCACCATGTACTGAGCGGTGAAGGTGCCACCCGAAGCGACAACGACGAACGTAGACTCCGGGGGGTATACCACCACATGTTGAAAAAGAAAAGGTAGCTGATGTCGCAGACAGCTAGCACTTTGAAGAGGAACACGATCGGCTGGTGCCTTTCTTTCTGGTTCCAGATCAGCAGGACTAGAGTATTCAGTACAATGCCCAGCACAGAGATGGGACTGGTTCCAAACCATGTAATCTCATGGTTGATGTACGAACCGTTTATCTGGCTAGAAGGAACCTCCAATCTAGAATGCTCAAAATGGACCATCACGTTATCCCCCATTGGTCCACGGTCTTTTACTAATGAAGCCATTTTCTTGTAGAGTTCAGAGTGGCTTGAGATGTGATGGTCAAGTCTGTGGAAACAAAAAATAAAACAAGTAAAAACAAGAACAATGTCTCATCTGAACAACAACAACAACAACAACAAGAAAGGCAACAACATGCCCCTTTGACCAATTTGAAATCACAGCACACACAGCTGTTCTAGATAATTAGATGAACGACATGGAAGATACGCTCAACTGATCACTAACACGCAACAAAGGTGCCTTGGCCGAGCAGTGCAACTGAATGACTACCCGAATGACTACGCTTGATAATGTGTCCTCACCTATGCAAACGTTGGCGTTTCACTGAAACAAATGCTGAAGTCTGAATTTTTGTGTCATCCGGAACTGATCATTTTTACACTAAATCTGTTCCATGTAAGTTCTTTTTAGATATTTGATTTCATTTATACCTTAAAAGACATGTTTATGACGCATTCGCCGAATGTTGAAAAAATTCCTAGAGACTGGTCATCGTGGAATATGCACCAAGGGATTTTGGTGGCAGCATGACGTCGAAACAGCTGCACCCGTTGGTCTCCAATCAAGTACACCTGATTTTCAGTTAATTAACTAAGGTCGAAGCGAGTTTTCCGAGAATGAACACTCACTATATCTGGGTAATTAGCCTTTCTTCATTGCACTTTTGCAGAGGAGACGGGCTGTAACGGAACTAGGCATTCTCCTGTGATATGGTCCACCAGCCCGCGCCCCTCTCCTCCTAGCTTTCCTCCCTCTGCTGCCTGCCTGCCTCCCTTCCTTGACAACTCTCTCTCCCTCCCTAAGCTCCCTCCCAGGACTACACCAGTTTTTCAGTTTCGGTAGTCCAGTATTTGTATTACTGTACATCTAGATGGTAATGTAATGCACATCTCGCCTGACTTTGATAGGACCACTGACTTGAAACAGAGCTTACTTTACTGCAGAAGACCTAGCCTGTCACTCCCTCATTCATGCCTTACCTCCCTTCCCCTCAATAACCACCAAACACTTCTCTCTCCATTCCATTGTTTATTTGTCACCCAGTCGTGGATTATCGCCAAGCCCGCTTCCCCCCTTTCCTTCCTGATCGTCAGTACAGACTCTGGCAGAGTTAAGGATAAAGAAAGACAGAAGGGTGGGATTTTTTTTTTTTTTTTGGGGGGGGGGGGGGGGGGGGGGGGGGGGGGTGTTAATCCGCAAGGAAGTTGGACGGATACTTTCCACCCCTCTTGCTCCAATTGTCAGATTTTGCCACCCCCACCCCCCCCATCCCCCACAACCACCCCCTACCCCCCTTCTTCGCTCTCCCTATCACTGTATTCTGTTACCGAGTCATGGTTATCGCCTCACCCTCACATTCCCTTCTTTTCCTGCGTCTGATCATCAGTCTAATCTTTGGCAGAACTGATGGATCGAGGAAGGAGAGAGAGAGAGAGAGAGAGAGAGAGAGAGAGAGAGAGAGAGAGAGGGTAGTGTGTGCGTGTGTGTGTGTGTGTGTGTGGGGGGGTAGATTCAATGAGAGGGCTTGAGACAGGGCGACGGGGGGGGGGGGGGGGGGGGGGGGGGGGGGGGTAAAATGATAGTCATTAATACAGTTGCTCAGCTGTAAGCAGTTGCTGACTAGAAGAACATGCAATGACTCCAGAGTCACCACCTCACAACCTGTCCATCGACAAAACTTGCCTGCACGCCTCCATTGCACACACACACACACACACACACACACACACACACATGAGGAAGCACGCTTACAGTGGGATCTGTTCAATGGCAGGTGACTGGCGTGTAGTTTTCTCCCATGTAACATATATTATTTCATCGAAGACTTTCGAAAGTCATCAGACTTCTCTGCATTTACTAGCATCTCTTTATTTTGTGTTAAAATGTTACTTACATACTTAGTCATGTGCAAAACAACAACAACAACAACAACAAACAAACAACCACCCTTTTTCACAGACAATGGCAAAATAACCTAAATTGTTACATGTGTCCTGCTGTCCAGAAAAAAAAGTGAATACCTTGTGCACTTAAAAACCATGATTCTTTCATCGAGATTGTATTATACTGTGTACTTTGGTTTGAAATTCCTTCCGCAAAGGGCCGTACCCATGACAAGAAATTTATATCACTCCTGTAGCGACCATGCCTGACGCAACATAGGATATGATCTGACGCTTCTTCAATCAGTGGCCATAACAAGTGCAATATAGGATAATGATACGACACTCCTTCAACCAGTGGCCTTGCCTAGTGCAACATAGGATAATGATACGACACTCCTTCAACCAGTGGCCTTGCCTAGTGCAACGTAGGATAATGATACGACACTCCTTCAACCAGTGGCCTTGCCTAGTGCAACGCAGGATAATGATATGAACATTTCTTCAACCAACGGCCTTGCCCAGGGCAACGCAGGATCATGATATGACAATCCTTCAACCTGTGGCCTTGCCTAGTGCAGTTTAGGATAATGATACGACACTGCTTCAACCAGCGACCGCATCTAGTGCAACGTAGGATGATATGACACTCCTTCAACCAGTGGCCTTGCCTAGTGCAACGCAGGATAATGATATGACACTCCTTCAACCAGTGGCCTTGCCTAGTGCAACGCAGGATAATGATATGACACTCCTTCAACCAGTGGCCTTGCCTAGTGCAACGTAGTATAATGATATGACACTCCTTCAACCTATGGCCTTGCCTAGCGCAACATAGTATGATAATGACACTCCTTCAAGCTGTGGCCTTGCCTAGTGCAACTCAGGATAATGATATGACACTCCTTCAGCCAGTGACCTTGTCCAGTGCAACGTAAGATAATGAAATGACATTGCTTCAACCAACGGCCTTGCCTAGTGCAGTTTAGGATAATGATATGACACTACTTCAGCCAGTGGCCTTGCCTAGTGCAGTTTAGGATAATGATATGACACTTCTTCAACCAGTGGCCTTGTCTAGTGCAACGTAGGATAATGATAAGACACTCCTTCAACCAGTGGCCTTACCTAGTGCAACGCAGGATATGATATGATCAATGGACACGTTCACTCCAACCAGTGGCCTTGTCTAATGCAACGCAGGATAATGATAATGACACTCCTTCAACCAGTGGCCTTGTCTAGTGCAACGCAGGATAATGATATGACACTCCTTCAACCAGTGGCCTTGTATAGTGCAACGCAGGATAATGATATGACACTCCTCCAACCAGTGGCCTTGTCTAATGCAATGCAGGATAATGATAAGACTCCTTCAACCAGTGGCCTTGTCTAGTGCAACGCAGGATAATGATAAGACACTCCTTCAACCAGTGGCCTTACCTAGTGCAACGTAGGATAATGATATGACACTCCTCCAGCCAGTGGCCTTGTATAGTGCAACGCAGGATAATGATATGACATTCCTTCAACCAGTGGCCTTGTCTAGTGCAACGCAGGATAATGATATGACACTCCTTCAACCAGTGGCCTTACCTAGTGCAACGCAGGATAATGATATGACACTCCTCCAGCCAGTGGCCTTGTCTAGTGCAACGCAGGATGATGATAAGACACTCCTTCAACCAGTGGCCTTGTCTAGTGCAACGCAGGATAATGATATGACACTCCTCCAACCAGTGGCCTTGTATAGTGCAACGCAGGATAATGATAAGACACTCCTTCAACCAGTGGCCTTGTCTAGTGCAACGCAGGATAATGATAAGACACTCCTCCAACCAGTGGCCTTGTCTAGTGCAACGCAGGATGATGATCTGATGCTGCTTCAACCAAGGGCAATGAAAGGCCACAAAGCACCTTTTCCCCACCTTCCCTTCCGCCTTGCAGAGTCATCAGTTTGTTTTTTAATCGATCGATTTTTCTGTCAGGCTACATTTCCCTTTTTGCGTTTTAGTCTGGCAGCTATGATTTTCAAACTCTGACACTTCCTCCCGTCTCCTCCGGTCGCATTCTCCATCCCAGCACGTCATTGGTGGTGTGGGATGGCCCACTCCCACCACGTCTTCTCCTCCAGTTTTGAGTGGATTTCCGTCTGGAAGTGGACTAGACGAACACAACGCAACACACATGCACACACACACACACAACACACACACACACACACACAACACACACACACACACACACACACACACAACACACACTTTGCCTCCAGTGCAAAGTATGATCTTCCCCTGCTGGTAAGTTTCTTTATGAATAAGATTGTAATAATTATTGTTGTAGTAGTTGTGAGATGAATGTCTTATTGGCCTGATGCCCTTAAATTAAAGACTTGGCGTCCCAGACCGAAGCCTGTAGTTCTGGTGGCATGATGTCTGGTCGCTGGCAGGGAGCGGCTCCGGACAGGGGCTGTCCTTTCTTGTTCTGGTTGTCGTCCCAGACTGGAGTCCGGGTCCTCTTCTTTCTGCCTGGTGTCCAGCAATTGGTTCTGGTTTCTTGTGAACTGGTGTCCATTCTGTGGTGTTGGCCAGCCGACTGTGGGCGTCGGCAGTTTTCGCCTCCCCCCCCCCCCCCCCCCCCCCCCCCCCCCCCCCCACCTTCCGTCCCTCCTCCACAAAAGTCTCTTTTCAGGGCCACCAGTAGGCCTTCTTCATGCTCTGGTGGCAATGGTCCTGCGCCTCGTGAGGCCGCCCCAGAAAGGGAGTGAGACGGACATCGCTGGAGCGCTGCACATTTCCCTTCCATGGTCTTCGATGAATACGACCGACAGGGCAATTTTTCGGCCGGTCCACAGTTTTTGCATTCAGGCAGCGTTCAAACGCCGATCGTCCTAATCTCTAGGAGCCATCGCCCGGCGACACAATCTCTTAATAAATCTAGACCCGCTGTCGCATCATCACCCTTCAAAAGAAATCTGCCACCTCTGTCTTTGCCCTCCCTGCCATGCCACCTCGCAGCGAGTGATGCGGAAAAAAAAGATAGTACACTACTTGCGTTTTATATATTTTTATGCTTGTTGTGCCCAGGAAAGGAAACAGAAAAAAAGAAAAAAGGTAGGACATACAATTTTCATACGTTATAAATTCAACACCTAAAAGAGTTGTTTGTGGTAGATTAAAAGTTTGCTATGTAAGATTAAAGTTTTGCTGTGTATAAAATTTTGCGACGTTGCAACTCACAATAAAAACACAATTGAATAATTCTAATATACATCTGTCTGTCTACCTATCTATCTGTCTTTAACACACACACCACACACACACACACACACACACACACGCATACAAAAACACACACACGCGCGCGCGCGCGTCTATGTGTGTGTGTGTGTGTGGGGGGGGGGGGGGGTGAAAAGTGTTTGCTGCCAATGTGATATTGAAAATTTTAACCCCCCCCCCCAAAAAAAAAAAAAAAAAAAAAAAAGAAAAAACAAAAAAAGTTGTTTACCGTTTTCCAAAACTTAGAAATACAACATTTGTGTGTTACTTCAAGGAAACATGTTAAACTGATAAAGGCGATAGCCCACAAGTGTGACTGAAAATATAACTGGAACACAGAACTCTGCCAATTTACTTACGAAGATATTATGCCTACTTTTAAACATTTTTTTTTTCGTCTATAATTCCAGTGTGAAAATTGAAACAATATTGAACTGTAAATAATGTGAAGACAGATTACCGACAAACAGACGGCACCCGCTCTCTTCAGGATTTATCTTCCCTGCTACAACACGTGTTTTTCAATGTTCATCAAAACCTTCTACACGGTGCTGTAAAAGTTGATCTGAGGCCATACCATCGATAAATGTAAACACGTTGATCGATTTTCACGCAACAGACAGACAGATCGACCGAACCTGCAGTAAGATCTATCGATTTACTGGAAGGAATTAGCAGTAATCTACCAACTCAGCACGACACTCACGCAGAGTAGCTGAACTACTCGAGGGTAATGCAGGACTACTCGAGTATTGCTAATACATATAGTAGGAGAAGTAGCGGCAGCAGTAACAGTTTCCTATTATACATCGTCGCCTTCGTCGCAGCAATAGTAGTCGCGATAGCAGCAGCAGTGTTGTGACAGTCGTCATCGAGAGTTGTGATGACCGACTTATTGAAAGAATTATAGCCTCCATACTATTTTGTACGATACAGAAAATAAGTGGGGATCTCCTCACGAACCATGAACTATTTTATAGCGTAAATATCACAGATCATCATTCCAAATAAGAACCCGTAATACATAATGACCTGATGATTCTAGCATCAGAAAACATTTCTTTCCAAACATTTGCACACACACACACACAAACACACACACACACACACGCGCGCGCGCGCGCGCGCACACACACACACACACACACGCATAAAACATCCCGAAGAGCGATTTCTCTTCTCTCTTTTTTTTTCTTCTCCATTTCCCAACCACACTCCCGGGTTCAGCATCTTATTTACTACGCGTGTGACCGTTTTAATCCCACCATTTAGTTATGACATTCCGTCTCTACGGATAAGATCTAAACACGATGCCAGCGTATATATATCTATGTATATTATGAATCAGGAATAATTTTATTCATATCTTCAAGATGTTCAAATGTATTAATGACTTAAAATTATCACGTTTTGTTTGGGACCATTTATAAAATTGTGATGAAACTAATTGCTGAGACCTCTTTTTCTTCACTGATTATAACCACTGTAACAGAACACAAAAAGAGCGCAAATATATATATATATCTTCTAAAATCTGATTGACCAGTTGAAATACCTAAAAGATGTAAGTATTACATAGCCGCCAATCTTCTGGAGTGGAATTCGGGAACCAGGTGATAAAGGGGGTTGGGGAAGATGAAAAGGGGGTGTCTGGTCTTTGACAGACTCCAGAACACATCCTCCAACCCTGTCCAGTCTACGGCGTCGAACCTGGCCAGAGGGTGCAGAGCCGCTGATGCAGCTTTGGGGTAGCCATCAAGACCTCGAGAAGACTGTGGGATTCATCGCTGCGACAGTATTGAAGATCTGATGCAACCAATAATAAGTTTTTGACTGAAAGCGTTATCAACCCCTTGCCCTTTCAGCTAACAAATGCAGGTTTTAAAAGAAAAGAAGTAATGTCCACTACATGTACTTGCCGACATTCTCATAACATGATCTGCGATTTATTCTGCAATATATATCAACCCTGTTACCCCCCCCCCCCCCCCCCTCCTCCCCTCCAAACCCCAGATTTTTGGACAAAATTTTGAAATTCTGGATTTTGGTTCCTCCACAAAATTCGGCATATCGCAAACTATTTTTTGAGAAGAAAATTTCAGAAAAATTTGGATGGCGTGGGAGCTATGATCTTAGAACTACGAATAAGGGGTCACGAAATCCTAGGCTCATTTCCGACAACCTTTGTGTTAACCAACGTTTGTTAAGAAAGATGAGACTTAAAAGCTGATGTCTTGCTATATTTCGCCCCTTTTAAGCTTACTGTAATTTTGATAAACAGAAGCACAAGCCTGCAGTGGAAGAATGCGGGAAAAGAGAAGATGCTATGCAGGAGGAAGGAGACACTGACGAAAGCGAGACGCTTACGCAAAGTTACGAAACGGAGTATGTGGTCTTACTTTCAATAATAATGTGTGGCACCGTCAAAATCAGAGTGGGCTGTATCGCTTTGGAGTCCGACTGTTCACTTTGCATCGCCGAGATCATTCGGTTCAACTACTTGTCTCTTGCTGTCCTGGATAATTTCCATCTGTCGAGGGTACCACAGACAAAAGGAGTAACAAATCAACAAATTGCTGGTTGCATTTTTCTGTCGTGGCCATGATGAAACGATGGTGGTTGTCTGGAAAGCAATTGAGATACAAATGACGTGAGCTATTGACGTCATTCTTGTCGACAAGTGGCGTCACCAATTTATTAGGCTACGTTCAGTACATACCACTTTGCGGCAGCCGAGGTTCATTCAGTGGGCACTACCTTAATTACTTTTCCGTCTATATTGCAACATGACTGAATTATTTGTCGATCGCGGCAAACTTCGAGTACACAATATCATCAGTAAAGTTACTTGACTAGGCTATACCTTTTAATACACACAAAGAACCCACACACATAGAGGCGCGCGCGCGCGCGACGCCCACAGACACACACACACACACCACACACACACACACACACACACACACACCACACACACACGCACACACACACACACACACACACACACACACACACACACACACACACGCACACACACACACACAGAGATCTAAATCTATCTGTCATGCTGTCATGCTGTCTCTCTATGTATGTATGTACGTACGTATGTGAGCCTATGTATGCACGTAGGCATGTGTGTATGCATTTATGTATGTATCTATGTATGTATGCATGAATGTATGTACGTACGTATGCATGTTGCCTATGTGTGTATGTGTTAATCTATCTAGCTGTCTATTGTATGCATGAATGTATGTACGTACGTATGCATGTTGCCTATGTGTGTATGTGTTAATCTATCTAGCTGTCTAGCTAAGTTAAAACAATAGTTTTCTTCAGGATGGGATTGTTCATGCTTCCAAGGCTGTGTTCTTTCTCTAAAGGTACTGCGTTGTACTGAAAGAAGTATCCAGATCCGAATGGAATTTGATGTTCCCCGAAGGTTGTCTGCACACTCACCCACCCACCCTCTCTCTCTCTCTCTCTCTCTCTCTCTGCCTTTCTCTCTGTTTTTGTCTCTCTCTCACTCTGTCATGCAAACACACGCACACGCACATACACAAGCGCGCACGCGCACACAGATACACACACACACACACACACACACACACACACACACACACACACACACACACACACATGCACACACAGAGACATAAATGTACACACACACACAAAAGCATACGCTCTTTGTGTCTATCACACACACACACACACACACACACACACACACACACACACACACACACACACACACACACACACACACTAGTACGCACATATGCACGCGGGCGTGGGTACACACCGACACCACACCCACACACACACACACACACATACACACACCACACCACACACACACACACACACACACACACACAACGCACGCACGGACGCACGCACCACACACACACACACACACACACACACACATATATATATATATATAAATATAAACATAAACAGACACACAAAGAGACATACATACCACCGCGCGCGCACACACACACACCACACACACACACATTTACATACACACAACACACACACACTTTCTCTCTCACGCATCCCCCACCCCACCCCCCACCCCCACCCCGAACACACACACACTTTCTCTCTCACGCATACCCCCCCCCCCCACCCCACCACACACACCACTCTCTCCACGCATACCCACACCCGAACACACACCACACTTTCTCTCTCACGCATACCCCCCCCCACCCCACCCCCCCCCCAACCCACACACACAACCTCCAGCTACCCACCACACACACACACACACACTTTCTCTCTCACGCATACCCCCCACCCCCCCCCACAACACACACACACTTTCTCTCTCACGCATACCCCCCCCCCCCCACCCCGACACACACACACACACTTTCTCTCTCACGCATACCCCCCCCCCCGAACACACACACACACACACACACACTCCTCTCACCTACCCCCCCCCACCCCCCCCCCCGAACACACACACACTTTCTCTCTCACGCATACCCCCCCCACCCCGAACACACACACACACACACACACACTTTCTCTCTCACGCATACCCCCCCCCCCCCCCACCCCGAACACACACACACACTTTCTCCGAACATGGGCTTCGTAGCCGAAGCCACCATCTGAAATTCCTTACTCTGTTTTTGAGCGAGACATGAGAAAAATAATGCCAGCCTTAATGACATAAAATCCGAATGGAAGTAGCCGAAGAATGCTTCTTTTTCTAAACATCTGACCATGAGCCCTACAAATCGACAGGGAATTTAAAGATTGGAACGGGACTTTTTAAATGAGTGGAGCTCGTATTGTGTGTGTGCGCGCGCGCACACATACACACAAGGACATTTGTAGACCTGCGCGCGGACACACACACACACAGTCTTATACAGAAAGTTACACACGCACCCCGAGACATGCTCACAAAGACATACCTGTACTCTCTGTCGGTCCTTCTCTCTCTCTCACACGTAAGGACATGTCCACTCTCTCTCTGTAAGACGCAAGATCTCACACACACAGACACATGTTCATAGATACAACACACATGCATATGCACGCACGCAGACGCTTTCTCGCGTTTAAACAACGTGCGTACACACTCAGAAAGGCGCACGCGCCTATATATATACATAGCTGAATAATTAAGTAGTGGGGGAAAGTAATGGCAGGCTAATACTTCATCTGTCGTTGTATTATTGACTGGGCTAAAATGTGACCTTAATAAAATAAAAAGAAGAGGGGGAAGAGAGATTGAAAATGAGAACAGAAAATTAAACAATTATATTGTAAATAAGACAACCTTTCTCTAGCTGAGTGAGGGAACCATCGTAATCCCTCTCGAAAGCAGACCTATTTATATTGTCTGCTTCTGGGCCTTTCGTCCGCTGGATCAGAACTCATCAGGAAAACACGACTGATTGTGTATGTGCTCCTGGCGTCAAATAGAGACACACCACAGTCCATAATTCTG
>CM065723.1:70899811-70902311 GCA_033310375.1 Conus canariensis
TTTTGTTTTCACTCGCACCCCCCCCCCCCTCCTCATCTCTCTCTCTCTCTCTTTCTCTCTCCCTCCCCCTCACTTTTTATCTCTGTCTTTCTCTGTCTCTGTCTCTGTCTGTCTGTTTCTCTCTTTCTCTCTCTGTATCTTTGTGCGTGTTTAAGAGCGAGCGAGCGAGCGAGCGAGAGAGAGAGAGAGAGAGAGAGGAGAGAGAGAGAGAGAGAGAGAGAGAGAACGTGTGTGCGCACATGCATACCTACGCGCACGCGCATCTTTGTCTGAGTGCGTGAGTACATGCGCATGCGTGCGTGCGTGCGTGCTTCCGTGCGTACGTGCGTGCGTGCGCGCGCTAACATAGGTGTGTGTGTGTGTGTGTGTGTGTGTGTGTGTGTGTGTGTGTGTGTGTGTGTGTGTGTGTGTGTGTGTGTGTGATTTTCTTTCTTTAATAACCCCGTCTTTTTTCTGCATGGGGTAAGAGCCTATTCCACCAAGCATATCGGCTTACCGCTATGCTTTGAATTATGTCTGAAGAATCTCCCAATGATGGTGATGTCCATTGACCTCCCCTGCCCCACCCTTCCCAATTCCCGCCTGTCCTGCCGCGCCCCTGACGATCAGGTTTCCTTATTATAGCGGCGTTTCGTTGTCTTGTTTGTCTTCCCCACGTGCTCTCTCTCTCTCTCTCTCTCTCTCTCTCTCTCTCTCTCTCTCTCTCCTCTCTCTCTCTCTCTCTCTCTCGGAGAGATCGGAACCTGCTTTCATTTGCATTAAAGGGAAATAATGTATGGTGTCGTTTGTGTCAGACTTTCTTTGACAGAAAAAGGCTGACGCTATAAAGTGATGTTGTTTACCACCAGAAAGGACGAAAATGACAAAGACGATGTCGATGTCGATGACGACGACGACGACGACGACGACGACGAGACGATGAGATGATTGATGATGATGATGATGATGTGTGTGTGTGTGTGTGTGTGTGTGTGTGTGTGTGTGTGTGTGTGTGTGTGTGTGTGTGTGTGTGTGCACGCGCGTGTGTGTGAAGCTCATAACAATCGTCATTATTATTGTTGACATATTAATCTCAGGATGGTGGATTAAAACTTGATTTTAACGTCTGGGCTTGATTTAATCGACCTCACAACTTTAATCAGTTTTGTTTTCTGAACATGACAAGGCCCTCCGGGTTAAAGACGAATCAGGAGTCAATGATGTTAACACACATGGAAACACACGTCACGCACATCTGCGGAAAAGACGTGTTGTTTGCGTTCTTTCCCCTCTGTTCCGACGTCAGTCATGACGTCCACAGAAATTGATGAAAGTGATTTTGAGGCGTTTGATCCTTTGTTTCGTATTAGGATTAGCAACGCAACGGACATGAAATCCATTGCTTCGCAGCTATTCTATTCTTTTGAATTTATGAATTGAGTTTTCTTTCTTTCTTTCTTTCTTAAAAAAAATTTTTTTTTTAAACTCCAATTCATGAATTTGATTCCCCCCCCTCTCTTTCAAAATTGATGCTTGGGAAAAGAAACACGTTTAAACTTAGAAAATGGGGAAGGTAAAGAGGGGAAAGACAGCAGCAGCAGCAGCAGCAGCAGCAGCAGCAGCAGCAGCACAACAACAGGGCGTGGGAGATCTTTTGAAAGTTTACATTTACACCGTCTTGTCTCGATTTTCCAACTTTTGAAAACATGTTTTTGTTCCGTTGCAACTGTCCAGTGTGAAGTATTCAGTTTTATATTTATTTACGTCGCTACCGTCCAGTGTGAGGTATTCAGAGATATATCTATTTATGTTGCTACCGTCCAGTGTGAGGTATTCAGAGATATATCTATTTACGTTGCTACCGTCCAGTGGAAGTGTTTAGATATATATTTATTTACGTTGCCATTGTCCAATGTGAAATATTAACAGATATATTGATCTACGTTGCTACTGTCCCGTATAAAGTATTCAGCTCTATATTTGCGCTACTACTGTCCACTTTGAAGTATTCAGATATCTATTTATTTACGCGGCCGCTGTGAAATATTTAGAAATATATTATTGTATCTACATTGCTGCTGTTCAGTGTGAAGTATTCAGACACACACACACACACACACACACACACACACACACACACACACACACATATATATACATATATATATATTATATATATATGCGGAATCAACGGTATGGATGGAGGAACTGGATAGTGGGGAAGTTGACTTTTACACTCTTTATGATACCATGTGATGTGTATGCTGTAAGTGCCGAACATACGGCATTATGTTCAAATAAACCGCATGTTAACTGCCGCCACAGGCAATAGAACGATGGAATTTCAAACTTTTCAACAATCTGTGAAAAAAACAAGCAAACAAACAAACAAAAAACAGTGGCAAAATCATTATTTACTTCGTTCCAGTATCTGAAGTATAAACTTTTTTTCTGATATACATTCAAATGTTGTTGTTCCAAAGGCACACCTCAGCTGAAGAATTATAAAACTGTCATCATA
>CM065723.1:70907311-70917311 GCA_033310375.1 Conus canariensis
GTGCTCATCTATGCATGTCCTTGATATTTTACTATGCCTTTTTGTATATAATCTGTATGTAAAGTTTGTATATACATGAATTAATGGTTTGATGCCTTTGGTAGAAATACTGTACCTTCAGTCTTTGGCGTTCTCTCTCTCTCTCTCTCTCTTTCTCTCTCTCTCTTCTCTCTCTCTCTCTCTCTCTCTCTCTCTCTCTCTCTCTCATGGAATCAATGCGACTATCAAACAGTCACCCATAAGTGTAGGCTATTACACTCAAATGGTGTAGAAATGGAAAATTTTCAATTTTTCATTGTGTCATGCCGCCAAATTAGGGAGTGACGGGGGGGGGGGGGGGGGGGGGGGGGGTTGAGAGGGTAAGGAAGGTGGGGAGAGAATGACGAGTAGTCGCGACGTGACGTAAAATTGTTTGTATTGACTCGCTACATGTGGGAGAAAAGGAAGGAGAAAAAGGGTTGGCATAGATTAGAAATTTCTGTGTGAGACACATGGGATAGAGAAAAAGGGGGTGGGGGTGGGGGTGCCTGTTTTTGTACAATTTGTACAAGAGGGTGGCTGCTTGGGACCGATCTGATGAAGTTGTCAAGTGACTCGTCACAGGTGTGGTGGTGTGCGTGTGCCAAGCTAAAAATGAAAGTCGGCCAGCCAATCAGAAAAACACACATTTTTCAATAATATTCAGGACACGTGACTAATTCACAGAAACCAATAATATCGAAGGAAACAATTCTACCTGACAAGTCTTGATCTTGCACGTTAGTGTAAGAACACACACACACACACACACACACACACACACACACACACACACACACACACACACCATTTCGAAAATATATATATAAGATGCATGGGTGGTAGCGAGGTGCAGGGAGTGGGTGGTGGGTGGTGGGTGGGAGTCATTCTGGTGGTATGTCAGAATAAGTCCCCTGGAGTCAAACTGAAACACTGAGGGAGTTAGTTTTTTATATTCTAGTTTAACTCCCAGGGAGTTAAAATTTACAAATGAACAGTTTAACTCCCTGGGAGTTAAACCATTTGGGGAGTTAAAACTTTTCGTTACACCGGCTTCAAATCATATTTCAAAGCTCACCTTTTAAGCAAGCTTTTAGAAAACTCCCAAAGGACTTTCTGTTTCTGCCTTTATATATATATGCCCGTGTGTGTGTGTGTGTGCGTGTGTGTGTGTGTGGTGTGTGTGTGTGTGTGTGTGTGTGTGTGTGTGTGTGTGTGTGTGTGTGTGTGTGTGTGTGTGATCTGGTGCCTTTGCGTGGCTATGGTATTGACAGTTCGAGAACGATGAGGTGTGTGTGTGTGTGTGTGTGTGTGTGTGTGTGTGTGTGTGTGTGTGTGTGTGTGTGTGTGTGTGTGTGTGTGTGTCTGCGCACGCGCGCGCGAAAGTCTCGTCATAGCAACGTCTCTATGTACCAATGTCTCTATGGCAACGTACTTCTGTGGCAATTTTTTTTATGGGAACGTCCTTTTGTGCCCAAGTATGTTTATGGCAAAGTCTCTTTGTGCCGAAATCTCTTTATGGCAACGTCCCTTTGTGCTAAAGTCTTAATGGCAACGTCCCTTTGTGCTAAAGTCTTAATGGCAACGTCCCTTTAAGTCAAAGTCTCTTCATAGCAAAGTCTTCATGCGCCAAAGTCTCTGTGCCAACAATTCTTTCTACCAAAGTCTCCTTATGGCAACGTCTCTTGTGCCAAAGTCTCTGTGCTAACAATTCTTTCTACCAAAGTCTTCTTATGGCAACGTGTCTTGTGCCAAAGTCTCTGTGCCAACAATTCTTTCTACCAAAGTCTCCTTATGGCAACGTGTCTTGTGCCAAAGTCTCTGTGCCAAAGTCTCTGTGCCAACAATTCTTTCTACCAAAGTCTCCTTATGGCAACGTGTCTTGTGCCAAAGTCTTTATGCCAACATCTATTTGGCCAAAGTCTCTTCCCCGCAGGTCGTCGATTACCTGCTGATTTCATTTCGTACCGATTCTGTAGGCCTACTGTTGGGAGTTTTCAGAACAAAACTGGTATGGTATACAATGTTTACAAAATAGTTAGGACTTTTGTTTATTTTCTTGAAAAACCACGAGGATATATACAGATCTGGCTCAAAGAGACACTGGCAGGGAGAAGCGTAATCATAAGGGACGCATGGGCATGAATAGACTTTGGCACAAAGCTATGTAGCCAAAAGTTCTCTCAGATTTTCCTTCCAGAAGTTCCCCATCCTTGTGAAAGCTCAATAAATCCTCATTCCCGCCCCCAGTCCCTCGCGCGCGCACACACACACACACACACACACACACACACACACACACACACACACACACACAACACACACATACACACACACACACGCATACACACACACACAAACACACACACACACACCGCACACACACACACACACACACACACACACACACACACACACACACACGCGCGCGCGCGCTCGCGCGCGCCGCTCCAGCGTGGATGTTGATCCGTTGTGTCGGTCCGGTTTCTTTGATGGTCCAACCTGAGTGTTCCCGTCTCTAACGTCTGGCGCTGAATTCTTTTGATCTCCTCTGACTACTGTTTGCACTTGCCGTCTAATTCTGGCAGCAAGCACCGCACTGACCCTAAACCTCTGTCGTCGGGTTCGCGAGGAGTTTTATTTTCCTTCCAAGTCTCATTCCTTCTCGTGTCTAGAGATGGTCTAACTCCAACCCAAGGTGGATGTGTCATGTTCTGACAGCGGATTGAAGATACTGGTCAAACTGAAGCAGCAGAATGGGTACGATGTTGCAGCCTAAACTGTCGTCAGACAGAAACTGTCGTTGCCCGTCATGGCGCCTGTTGCCGCCGGTTCATACTGTGTCACCAACGTGAACTCTCGCCGGCGACAACATGAGCGGAGTTTCAAACTGCTCCTAAGGCCTGTAAGCTCGACCCAATTCAACCAAACTTCTTTTCCAAAACTCGATTTTTTTCTCCCCGCCACAACCAATGTTATGAACATATCTCTCGTACCAGGCCTAGTTCCTTCAGATTTCAAAAGCGCCATTTCCAAACCCATATTGAAAAAACGATCACTTGATTTGAACGAATTGAAAAAAATTACAGTCTAGCTATAATCCAGTCTTTAAAAAAAAATCTTGCAAAAATTTGTTCTCCAGTAGCTTCCCTCACACTTGTCTGCTAACAACTTACCCAGAGCTTACCAGTCTGCATACAGGTCCGGCCACAGCACTGAAACTGTACTCCTTCATAGTGATCATATCATAATGATAATCATCATTGTGATGATGATGATATGGAGCCAGAGGAGGATCTGATTTGTATTGAAGATGAAATTGAAGGAATTTGAGTTAGAAATCAGGTCTGTTGCAGTATCAACTGTCGTCGGCGACAATATTTGCCCGGGGACAATTTTTTGCTGTGACGCCCGATAGTTGTGATACTAAATGACCACGCCGGCTGTGCTTGGTAATTGTATAAATCAACACACAACGTCATTGGCGAGATTTGTAACTTCTTAGTTTCTCGTTGTATTCATGAAGCATAGTTTCAGTTTCACACACACACACACACACACACACACACACACACACACACACACACACACCACACACACACCACAAACGATTGATATGAGCTGTAATTCAACAAGTCAAATGTCAGTCGAATCCAGATTCACGGCCAGGAAGAAACTTTCTGTTTCACTGCTGTCTGTTCAGTTGGTGCCAGGAGCCAAATACTGCAACAACACACCACCATCCGGGATGAGTGGAATCAGTGAACATCGGAATAATATCAATCGACGAAATGCTCAGTGTTATTGATCAAGACGGCAGGTCGAACACAAGCAACAAGAATCTACGGGTCAAAGAGGTGACTATTTTCTGTCATGCTGAGGCGGCGATTCTGGAGACCTGAAGCTGTGTTGACACACAAGCGGCCAGTGAAAATATTACACACAAGCGGCCAGTGAAAATATTACACACAAGCGGCCAGTGAAAATATTACACACAAGTGAAAATATTACACACAAGCGGCCAGTGAAAATATTACACACAAGCGGCCAGTGAAAATATCACACACAAGCGGCCAGTGAAAATATTACACACAAGCGGCCAGTGAAAATATTACACACAAGCGGCCAGTGAAGATATTACACACAAACGGCCAGTGAAGATATGACACACAAACGGCCAGTGAAAATATGACACACAAACGGCCAGTGAAAATATGACACACAAACGGCCAGTGAAAATATTACACACAAACGGCCAGTGAAGATACCACACACAAACGGCCAGTGAAAATATGACACACAAACGGCCAGTGAAAATATGACACACAAACGGCCAGTGAAAATATGACACACAAACGGCCAGTGAAGATACCACACACAAACGGCCAGTGAAAATATTACACACAAGCGGCCAGTGAAGATATTACACACAAACGGCCAGTGAAGATACCACACACAAACGGCCAGTAAAAATATTACACACAAACGGCCAGTGAAGATACCACACACAAACGGCCAGTGAAAATATGACACACAAACGGCCAGTGAAGATACCACACACAAACGGCCAGTGAAAATATTACACACAAACGGCCAGTGAAGATACCACACACAAACGGCCAGTGAAAATATGACACACAAACGGCCAGTGAAAATATGACACACAAACGGCCAGTGAAGATACCACACACAAACGGCCAGTGAAAATATTACACAGAAACGGCCAGTGAAAATATGACACACAAACGGCCAGTGAAGATATTACACACAAACGGCCAGTGAAAATATGACACACAAACGGCCAGTGAAGATATTACACACAAACGGCCAGTGAAAATATTACACAGATACGGCCAGTGAAGATACCACACACAAACGGCCAGTGAAAATATGACACACAAAACGGCCAGTGAAAATATGACACACAAACGGCCAGTGAAGATATTACACACAAACGGCCAGTGAAAATATGACACACAAACGGCCAGTGAAGATACCACACACAAACGGCCAGTGAAAATATTACACACAAACGGCCAGTGAAGATACCACACACAAACGGCCAGTGAAAATATGACACACAAACGGCCAGTGAAGATATTACACACAAACGGCCAGTGAAAATATTACACACAAGCGGCCAGTGAAGATACCACACACAAACGGCCAGTGAAAATATGACACACAAACGGCCAGTGAAGATATGACACACAAACGGCCAGTGAAAATATGACACACAAACGGCCAGTGAAAATATGACACACAAACGGCCAGTGAAGATACCACACACAAACGGCCAGTGAAGATACCACACACAAACGGCCAGTGAAAATATGACACACAAACGGCCAGTGAAAATATGACACACAAACGGCCAGTGAAAATATTACACACAAACCGCCAGTGAAAATATTACACACAAACGGCCAGTGAAAATATGAGACACAAACGGCCAGTGAAGATATTACACACAAACGGCCAGTGAAGATACCACACACAAACGGCCAGTGAAAATATGACACACAAACGGCCAGTGAAAATATTACACACAAACGGCCAGTGAAAATATTACACACAAACGGCCAGTGAAAATATTACACAGATACGGCCAGTGAAGATACCACACACAAACGGCCAGTGAAGATATGACACACAAACGGCCAGTGAAATATGACACACAAACGGCCAGTGAAGATATTACACACAAACGGCCAGTGAAGATACCACACACAAACGGCCAATGAAAATATGACACACAAACGGCCAGTGAAAATATTACACACAAACGGCCAGTGAAAATATGACACACAAACGGCCAGTGAAGATATTACACACAAACGGCCAGTGAAGATATTACACACAAACGGCCAGTGAAAATATGACACACAAACGGCCAGTGAAAATATGACACACAAACGGCCAGTGAAAATATGACACACAAACGGCCAGTGAAAATATGACACACAAACGGCCAGTGAAAATATTACACACAAACGGCCAGTGAAGATATGACACACAAACGGCCAGTGAAAATATGACACACAAACGGCCAGTGAAGATACCACACACAAACGGCCAGTGAAGATACCACACACAAACGGCCAGTGAAGATACCACACACAAACGGCCAGTGAAGATACCACACACAAACGGCCAGTGAAGATACCACACACAAACGGCCAGTGAAGATACCACACACAAGCGGCAGTGTAGGCACACAATTAGTAATACCGCCAACTCAAAGTGGCCAAGTGTTGTCGATTTAGATATATCACTGTCCAAACCTGAAGTACATAGCCCACTGCTTTAAGTGGGTGGCTCTTAATATAAATGATATATAATCACACGTGTTTTTTTTCCTAAAAAAAAAGATTTCCTTTCATGTTTACTGAACTGAAGAAGCTCTGTTTTGTTTTCATTCTACTGCGTTGTGTTTGTTCGGCAGTGTACACGATCAAAAGGCCTCGGAAAGAACTGACCAGATTTCAGTTTTCCGTTGCTCCATCTTCTCTTCAGTTATGCAGTCTGTCAAGTCTCAGTCTGTTAGATGTTTGAGCAAGATCAATACGAACGATTTTTCTGCGGATATGAGGAAAGGTCTACCTGCTATCATGTCATTACCTGATTATAACTTTCACTTGAAAACTGTGCTGGATAAGCCTGTACTGTGTGTCAGCAGATGGAGCGCCATCGTGTTCCACCTCGTGGTATGATTCTATTGCTGATCAGCTAACGGTGCCAGACAGTGGGCGACGGAGGGTAGAGCGCTGCTGGGGTTCCTCGCTTTTGTCTGTTCAGAGAGAGAGAGAGAGAGAGAGAGAGAGAGAAGAGAGAGAGAGAGAGAGAGAGAGAGAGAGAGAGAGAAGAGAAAGAGAGAGAGAGAGAGAGAGAGAGAGAGAGCAACACAGAAAATCACTGACCTTGTTGAAGGTGCAAGAACAAGTCTTTGTTCTAACATGGTGTCTTCTAGCATAACTTGTAAACAGCTGTTTCATAACATGAACACCATGCTTGGCAAAGCCAAACTTGTGTTCTTCCCTTCAACTCACAATGTCAAGGAACTTCCAGATCTGCTCAATGATTTCTTTAGGAACAAGATCCCTTCCATCCGCAGGAGTTTTATCCGTGTGACACAAAAGAATGATACTCGTCAGGTGGATAAGTTCTCTGGTCCTCCCTCTTCTGCCTTCTCCCCGGTTTCTGAAGAGGAGGTGAAAAAGATTGTTCTCCAAACTGCTCCGAAGGCCTGTGAGCTCGACCTAATTCAACCAAACTTCTTTTCCAAAACTCGATTTTTTTCTCCCCGCCACAACCAATGTTATGAACATATCTCTCGTACCAGGCCTAGTTCCTTCAGATTTCAAAAGCGCCATTTCCAAACCCATACTGAAAAAAACCGATCACTTGATCTGAACGAATTGAAAAAAATTACGGTCTAGTTATAATCTAGTCTTTTAAAAAAATCTTGCAAAAATTTGTTCTCCAGTAGCTTACCTCACACTTGTCGGCTAACAACTTACCCAGAGCTTACCAGTCTGCATACAGGTCCGGCCACAGCACTGAAACTGTACTCCTTCGTATTTTCAATGACATTCTTACTTTATTAGACAAGAATAAAATTGTCTGTTCTTTTGCTGTCTGACATGCCTGCTGCTTTTGATACGGTAGCTCATGCAATCCTTTTCTCCCGTCTTCAACATGTCTTTTGGCATTTAAGAAGCTGTACTGACTGGACTGGTTTTGATCCTACTTATCTGAACGCAAACAAATGATGTAGTTAAGATCAAAAGTCTGCAGGAATGTCCTCGAGTTTGGTGTCCCCCAGGTCTCTGTGGTGGGTCCTGGACTATTCATCATGTACACTACTCTCACTAGTCAAACTGATAAACTGCCATATGGTAATGAAATGTTTGCAGACGATACACAGCTCCATCACCCTGAATCACTGTGATAACTCCAAAGAACTGGCTTAAATATTTCAAGAATACTTTAAGAAAGTCAAATTATGGTTGGAACAGAGCAAATTGAAACTCAATGATGATAACACAGAGGCTATTAGATTCTCTAAGGCTGTTTCCACCAGCATTGTTCCTTCTCTTTCCACTACTATTTCATAAAACAGCTTCGACATTGAATTTTCTCACACAGCTGGAAATCTTGGCTTCCTGTTTGATAATGGTCCAACCTTAAAGCATTATGCTTTGAAAACATGTAAAGCAGCATACATTAAAATCAGACGCCTCAATTTCATTCGCCAGTATCTAATTGTTGACGCAGCCAAAAAGCTAGTGAGCTCTTCCATCCTGTCCAGACTGGACTATTGCAATTCCCTGCCAGCCAGCCATCCATTGAAGGTAATGAAACTGACCCAACAGGTCCAAAATGCTGCTGCCAGGATTGTTTACAGATCTTGTGTGACCACGCACATTGCAATTCCCTGCCAGCCATCCATCCATTGAAGATAATGAAACTAACCCAACAGGTCCAAAATGCTGCTGCCAGGATTGTTTACAGATCTTGTGTGACCACGCACATCAAACCACTACTTAGGAACTTCACTGGCTTCCAGCGGAACAGAGAATCCAATACAAAATTCACTGTCTGTGCTTTCAGATCGTTACTGGAAAGGCTTCTTTGCATTTATCCGAGTTACCTCAAACCTACACCCCATCCAGAACTCTTCGTTCTTCCGCTGACAGTAGAAGATTTTGTAAACCCCATACGGTCAAGAGGAAACAACATGTTGGACGTACTCTTTGTGACGTATGCATGCAGTTCTGGAATCACTGTCTTTTTCTATCCGCCATTCCTTTTCTCTCTCCGCCTTCAAATCGAATTTGAAATCCCATTTTTGTCAGGCAAGCTTTCAGATAGCTTCCAATGGATTTTCTGTTTCTGCCTCTTATATGCCTTTGTGTGCGTGCGCGCTTGTGTTAGTCTGGGAGCGCACGCGCATGCTCGTGTGTGTGTGTGTGTGTGTGTGTGTGTGTGTGTGTGTGTGTGTGTGTGTGTGAAATGTTCCTTGCGGGTGTTGTATTGATGTAGAAGACTGGTCTTTGCGAGCAGTCCGTGCATTTCAATATGTTTTTGTATTAGATGATGGACGTATGTTACATGGTTTTAAAAGGTATTGTAAGCTGTAATTTGTCCGTACTATTAAATACGATTTCAGAATTTTTGTATATATTGTAAAACTCTTTGGGTTTCAGAAATGCTATTTAAATGTCCATTGTTATTATTATTATGATCATCGTTACTATTATCATTATTATTGTGTTATTATTATCATTATTATTATTATTATTGCTATTATTATTTATTATTGTTATCTTATTAATATTATTATTATTATCATCATTAGCAGCAGCAGCAGCAGTAGCATCATCATCATCATCATCATCATCATTATCATTGTTCTGATTATTATTATTGTTAAAACAATAATAATTATTATTGTTATTATTATCATTATTGTTATTATCATTATTGTTGTTGTTGTTGGTGGTGGTGGTGATGGTGGTGGTGGCGGCGGTATTGCTGCTGCTGCTGCTGCTGTGTGTTGTGTTATCAGTATTAAATCCTGGCGTGATAAGGCCCGAGAGACACAGACAACTGCAACGTTTGTCAGGAAATTTGATCAACACTCTCAGAAACGCATCCATTAAGTAGATGAAACTGTGTGGTTCCAGTCTTCCCAGTTGAGTCGATAGCTAAACACTGGATAGGGGCCGGTCAAGGCATTAAATTCCCACACATTAATGGCTCTGATGGGAATCATAGATAACTGAGTTGGCATAGCAGAAAAGAGAGAGAGAGAGAGAGAGAGAGAGAGAGAGAGAGAGAGAGAGAGAGAGAGAGAGAGAGAGAGAGAGAGAGAGAGATCTTGAAGGGCGTTGATGTACGAGGTCAACGTCGGGCGGCGCAGCCAACTGTCCGGCCACACAGGGTGACCGCGGGTCTAACCTGAGTCGCCAGGAGACAG
>CM065723.1:70922311-70932311 GCA_033310375.1 Conus canariensis
TGTCACAAAGAAATAGATGGCTGTATCTCACGACTTTCATAGTCTCCAGATTTCCTTCAAAAGAAGACCTTTTTTTCATGACCTGGGGGGCAAAGGTATGTGCATTCCTTCTGAGGCGTCTAATTAACTGTTATCTAACGTTGGTAAATTTGTCACATGGATATAGTTCTCTCTCTCTCTCTCTCTCTCTCTCTCTCTCTCTCTCTCTCTCTCTCTCTCTCTCTCTCTCTCAAGACTTTCTTAGTTTTCAGATCGTTTTCAGAAGAAGGCCCTTTAAAAATGGATTTCCTCCCTTTTTATTCATGTTGACATCATCTCTCATTATTTTATATCAACTGGTAACTGACATAATGCCTTTTTTAATCTTTAGAATTCAAATGTATTAAAAAAAAAAAAAGCACACACACTCCTCTCGGCCTCGTGGGTGCCCATCTTCTTCTCAGCGTTAAATGAATCCCCTTTTCGTTATTTCTTCAGACTGCTTCTTCTTCTGTGTGAAGAAGGCTATGCCCTCTCCTTGTGGGGAAAAACGTTTTCTCTTGTCTGTGTATTTCATTTCATAAATTCTTTTCAATTTCTCTCAAGATATTTTTCTTCTTTACGCTGTCAGTACGAGATGTTTCTCTTATTTCTGCCCATATTATGTTCTAGAACAGTCGTTGGGATATCTTAAAATTCATTTTGTCATTCGGTATGTACCCATTTGTATAGTCCGACTAATGACGGGTTGAAGTTCAACAGACTTTTGTTGTGTCCTTTCTCCAGCTTTAAAGGAGATTTCCACCATTATCAAAAAAAGGTCAAGAACCCCCCCTCCCCCCCCCCCCCCCCCCCCCCCCCCAAAAAAAAAGTAAACACACACACACAAAAAAAACAATAATAAAAAAAACAAAAACAAAAACAAATATTTCAGAGAGTATTAAACAAGGGACGTAATGCCCATTTGACTCACATAGCTGTGACAATACACATGAATGAAGAAGGCCAAAGGGTGGACAGGACAAAATGGCCCGGAAGAGAGAGAGAGAGAGACGCTTGACGCTTGACGCTTGACGCGCGCTTTCACGCCGCGACTTTTATTGTGGGGCCCTCGGCCCGTCCACAGGAGTACGCAACATACATTACAACATGACAACAACAAAAACATTGATTGAAACGTTGATTGTAAAATATTTTGTTTTCTGTTTAGAATTTCTATTTTTCCTATATGGTCAATATTACTATTACATATGGGTTTCTCTGGTTTTTAAGGCATAGAAGATGTACATTGCAATATCTCTTATGATTTCAGTGTTATCGTTTTGTAGCAGACTTTCCAGTGTGATTGCGTTTCTATTACTAAAATGTTTGAAAATGTATTTTGTTCGCAATTGCCTGTAATTGGGACACCACATTAAGAAGTGCATTTCTGTTTCTACTGTTGGGCAGAAGGGGCATGTTGTTATAGCTTGATTATCTATATATTTTTTATTGCCATGCAGTTCGTTTATTCCTAACCGTAATCTTGTCAATGCTTTTCTAAACTTCGCGATTGTGATTGCGCGAAAGTATTCTTCAGTTTGGTGAATAGTTTTAAATGTATGGTATGTTGTAAATCGTTCACTATTCGCTATTTTGTTATGCCAGTTCTGTTTGTAACAATCTATGATTCTTTGTTTTAGTGTTATGATAAATCTTTGCTCGTTTTGTACGCCTTCATTCAACCAGACTTCAGAGAAGCCATACATATCCAAACAGCGTTTAATTTCCAGCGCCCAGTTCTGTGGTTTGTCAATTTCTGTTTTTTCTCTTTCATATGCTTGTCTAGGTATCCTGTCTGGAGTCATCTTCATTATTTTGAACCAATATCTGATTGCTTTTATTGAACTATCTATACTCATCGGATATCTTCCTAGTTCTCCGTATACTAAGTTGTTTGGCGTTTTTCTCCCTACCCCCATGTATCTTTTACATGCGAATAAATGTATATTTTCCACCGCTGAATAACGAGTCAAACCCCATACTTCTGCTGCGTACAGTAGCAGTGACTTGACCTGTGTATCAAATAGCTTAAAAAATATATTTATATCTAAGTGTCCTAAACTATACATTGTTTTCATTATTTCACCTATTTTCCCTTTCGCCCTTCCTGCATATTCTGAAAGTGAAATATCTACTGAGAGTTTAGTCGTTAGAGTAAAACCTAAATATTTGTAGCTATTTACTACCTCAATTTCTTCCCCTTTGTAATTCCATTTTTCTAGTCTGCCAAAGAGAGAGAGAGAGAGAGAGAGAGAGAGAGAGAGAGTCCAGTAGCAACTGTGGGACGATGAGTATTAAGGTGCTGATGAAACAGGCCCCTTTTCAGGAGTGACCCCAAATTTGAAAGAGAGGGAGAGAGATAGAGAGCGGTGGAGAGACAGGCAAGTAATCATCAGCGTGGTCACATCTTCGGTTAGACCAGTTCTGCTACTGAAGTGGTTCCACTGTCTTTGTAGACTGCAGATGGCAAGATTGGGAATGTTATGTCCAAAGCAGTGACTGATTCTCTGTGCACAAACAATTTAAGATGAATTATTCAGCAGAACCATACACAGGAATAGATATGAAGAGATCTATAAAATGTGCTTTTACAAAGTTTGGTTTAGGTGTCTCTGACATAACAGTGCATAGTCAAAGGTGTGTGTGTGTGTGTGTGTGTGTGTGTGTGTGTGTGTGTGAGAGAGAGAGAGAGAGAGAGAGAGAGGTGTGTGTGTGTGTGTGTGTGTGTGTGTGTGTGTGTGTGTTTTCTATTGCTCGCACACACACACACACACACACACACACACACACACACACACACACACACACACACACACACACACACACACACACACACACACATACACACACGCACACACACATCTCAAAGTACAATGCTGTCTCCTTTCTTTTAGCTTTGTACACTATCGTCTTTGAAGATCTTTCTATCTCTGACTCTGTCTTTTTGATTAAACAAAAAAAAACAAACTTTGCTCATGGTGCAAAGAAAATGATCTTGAAGTGAATGTTTTAAAAAGATGTTTGTTGAATTTTGTAACCATCCACCGCCTGCACCAAATGCTATGATAGATGGCCAAATCGTGTACTAAATGTTATGATAGATGGCCAAATCGTGTACCAAATGTTATGATAGATGGCCAAATCGTTGAGACGGTAGGCGAAGATATGTAGTCACAATAAGCTGGTTTTTGACGAAAATATTGACAACTTAATTTGAGAAAAAAAGAAGAAGGAATCAGGAATCATTTATCTTTAGAAACTGAGGAATACTGGAGTCTGGTCAAAGATTTTTACAAAGATATTTATCGTTGTTGCGTTGAATCTTTGCTCGCAGAGTCACTTTGATGCTGGTGTGGAAGTTTGGGTGTGCGAAACAGGAGAGGTTTAAGTGGTGTAGTGAATGTGTGTGGTAAAGGTTTGTGTGTAAGACAAGTGGGCTGTGTGCAAGATACAGGGGCTGCATGACAGTGCTGCATGAGAAACGAGTTGTGCGAAAAACAAGACGACTTGGAAGCGACGACAGTCATGCTTTAACCAAATACTATGATCTTCTATCACGAGGATGCTGTTTTAGGACAATGAGGATTAAATCTAGAGGAAAGTAAACTTTTATCCCAAAGATCAATCCATTTCTTAAATTTTGAACACTTGACGCCACTTCCTCCTGTGAACACAGTTTATGTGTGTGTGAACGTGTGACCGTGCATCAGTGTGCCGCTGTAAGTGAGAGTGTGTGTGAGCACATTTGGGCGTATGTGTATCCTGTGAAGACGGGTGCAGTTGTGTGTATGTGAGTGTAAAGATAATGTGTTTTTATTTCTATTTTTTGTTGTTGTAAAAAGTAATATCATAATTATATGAGACGTGTATATCCATCTATCTATCTATCTATCTATCTATCTATCTATCTATCTATCTATCTATCTATCTATCTATCTATCTATCTATACGCAAAACCGCGTGCAAATGTTTGATTATGTATACCTTAGAAATAGATATATCATTTGCTTTTTCAACATAGCTGCTGCTCCGTCAATTTTTGCCTTTGTGATTCTTGTCTCATTTGACACAATTTCTCCTTCCAGAGATGATAAGGTTTTTTCTTATCTTACACGAGAAAGATAGCGCGCGGGCCTGCACCCGACCCCTCCCTCCGCGCACACACACACACACATACACGCATGCACGCACGCACGCACGCACGCATGCATGCACACATACACGCACGCACGCACGCACACACGCACGCACACACACACACACACTCACACACACACACACACACACACACACACACACACACACACACACACACACACACACACACCACACACACACACAAATAGGCCAAGGACATATATTACATGAGACGAAGTGTCATAATTCGATCAAAGTCAGATCTCTCTCCCTACCAGTAAATCCTCTCTCCACATTGTTATGTGAACAGTTTGCTCGGTTGTGTGTGTGTGTGTGTGTGTGTGTGTGTGTGTGTGTGTGTGTGTGTGTGTGTGTGTGTGTGTGTGTGTGTGTGTTACACATACATACAAAAAAAAGAAGAAAAAAAAAAGACACAACCAATGTTAGGTAGGCACACAAGGTCTGACCAGCGCGTTGGGCTAATGCGTAGGTCAGACATCTGGTAAGTCGTAGCCACGAGACCCTCTTCTACAATTATCTCATCTTAGTTTTTAATTCATTTATCCATCAGCTTAAATTCATGCGCAGTGTGGTCTCAAAACTTAGCGGATGTGGTGTAGCGTATATGGACTAGTCCGCATGCTGTGACGCGATGAAACTGAAACTGTGTGCGTGCATGCGTGCGTGCGCGTGCGTGCGTGCGTGCGTGCGTGTGTGTGTGTTGTGTTGTGTTGTGTGTGTGTGTGTGTGTGTGTGTGTGTGTGTGTGTGTGTGTGTGTGTGTGTGTGTGTGTGCACATTCTCACTCGTATATTCGTGCGCGCTCTCGTGCATATGCTCGTGTCTGGATGACCTATCTCTCTCTCTCTCTCTCTCTCTCTCTCTCTCTCTCTCGCTCTCTGTGCGTGGGTGCGTGCGTGCGTGCGTGCGTGCGTGTGTGTGTGTGTGTGTGTGTGTGTGTGTGTGTGTGTGTGTGTGTGTGTGTGTGTGTGTGTGTGTACGCACGCGCGCGCGCGCGCACGTTTGTGTTGTGTGGTTGGGAGTGTGCGCGCGCGTGCACGCTAGCGTGCGCGTATTTTTTTTAAGCGTATGCGAGCGCGCGCATGGTAAGGTTTGCACTACACATTTTGAACAGAAGATCGCAGCTGCTGCTGATAAGGAGAGATACTACTACAGCCCCCACCCACCCCTCACCACGCTCTTCCTCTCTCTCTCTCTCTCTCTCTCTCTCTCTCTCTCTCTCTCTCTCTTTCTCTCCTCACCCTCACCCATATCCTCCCAGCCTCACGGACCAGAACACGATCGACTTTGTGTGACTGTTGGCTAGAACGATGTTGAAGTGGACGTCAGGTTAGTCAGTCCCTCAGCTGTGGCCGTTCCGTCTGCCCCTCTTCACACAGTGTTTGTCGGCACAGCCAGAGCCAGGCAGACCAGTGGACAGACAGACAAGCAGGCAGACAGGCAGGCAGGCAGGCAGGCAGGCAGGCAGGCAGGCCAGTGAATAGACAGAGAGACAGGCAGACAGAGAGACAGACAACAGACAGACAGACAGACAGACTGGCAGCCAGGCAAAGAGACAGGCCTGCTGGAAGAGGACAGACGGATAGTCAGACAGTCAGACAGACAGACAGACAGACAGACAGACAGACAGACAGACAGACAAAGGCAAAGAGGTAGGCCTGTTGGCAGAGGACAGACGGACACTCAAGCAGAGAGACTAGTACGTCGTCGTACAGACGAACGGACGGACAAACAGGGCAACAAGGCACTTTAATAGAAGACCGACGGACAGACTAGCAGACGGCCAGACAGATAGACAGACAGATAGAGTGACGGACGGACAGCCACAAGACAGGCTCAGAGACCGGCAGGTAGAACACAGACTGGCGGACGGACGGACGGACGGACGGACAAACAGACAATTAGAGAGACTATCCAATAAGCAGAGAGAGGGACGAACAGACGTGCAGAGAGACAGTTAAGTCAGCAGGCAGACGGACAGACAGACCGACAGACAAGGAGGCAGACGGGCGGACTGACAAAGAGACAGACGGACACACAGACTAGCGTGCGGACAGACAAGTAAACCGGTACACAGGCGAAGAGACGGACAAGCAGGCAGACACACGGGTCTGAGGTCGGCCAGACAGAAAGACAGGTGGATAGACAGGTAAGCAGACAGACAGACACACGCATAGGAGGTCGGCCAGACAGGAAGGCAGGTGGGCCAGACAGGTAAGAAGGCAGACAGAGAGATCCTGGGTCAAACTCTCTGCTGTCTTCGGTCTGTGGGATGGGACGATCACTCACGAAGGGAGCTAACAACCTGTTTCTCGGTAAGTGGTTAAGAGAGAGAGAGAGAGAGAGAGAGAGAGAGAGAGAGAGAGAGAGAGAGAGAGAGAGAGAGAGAGAGAGAGAGAGAGAGAGCGGATGACTTTATTTCTTGAGAGAAAGTTGAACATTCCCTTAACGTAAACATAAACATTTCACTTTAAATTGCTTTATCTTTGTAGCAGTTTAGAGATAACACCTAGGTATTTTTGTTTAATTTACTAATGATTTGTAATGTGGTAAAGAAGAGAAGAGGAACCTATTGTGGCAGTTCAATAGTTCTCTATTAGAGGACAGAATATGTAGAAGAAGTAAACAATGTGATAAAAGAGGTAACCTCTGCTCTGCCTTTTTGTCGTAATGGCATGGAAAACGTGCCAAAATTTGGTGTGCGGTTTGTTATCTCTGATCAGCTGGTTCTGGGTACACTACTGATGAAAATTAGAGCGAAAACTATTTCCTATGCAACAATGAAGAAATGGGATGTTATGGGGAAAAAAAGAAAAAAAACATTGAAAAGAATATAGAACAACTGCTAAGAAAAGATCTACTCATTGTCGAAAAGAAAAGAGAACTCGAAAATAACAAACAAGAACAGATCAGTTTGAGACAAAAATATAATGGAAGGTGTCTTTGTTACAGTCAAGGGCAAGATAGAGAGCTGAAAGGGGAAAAGAAAACAAAATACTTTTGCAAGCTTGAAAAATGGAATGATGTGAGTAAGCGTGTGATGAAAGTTACCTCCAGGGATGGTACAACTCCAACTAATGATATTGCGAGAGAGGTCAATTACTTTTATAAAAGTTTGTATTCGGAAAGTGTGGTAGAGCAGCGTGAGATTTCCTATCTGGTTGATCGATTGCCGTAAAGAGGAAAAATACTCTTGAAGGGTAAATAACTTTAGAAGAGGCTGAATAAGCACTAAATAACATGAACAATATTGAAAGCCCGGGAAGTGATGGTTTCATTGGTGAGATAAAAAAAAAACCCAACAAACAACGTTTGGTTACAGTTAGAAACGTATGTCGTATGATCCCTTATCAATAGGTTTGACAAAATGGAAGTCTCTGCTACTCAGAAAGAGGGGGCCATAATATGCATACTTAAAATGGACAACCATAAAGAGAAAAAAAACAACTGGAGGCCAATATCACTTCTAAATGTGTTGTGTTACACTGGATCTACTTGCATTGTTGACAGATTAAAATATCTTAAATCCACTTATACATGATGACCAGAGTAGTTTCGTACCAAATCAAGATTTGGGCGATAATAATCGTCTTATCTATGACATCATGGACTATCTTATGAAAGCCAGAAAATCTGGTTATTACTATGTATAGATTTTAAAAAGCATTCGATAGTGTAGACTTAAAGTTCATGTTTAAGGTCTTAAAAGCTTTTGGTGTGAGCCCTGGCTTTTGTTAGTGGATTAGCACTTTTTACAGAAATGCAAAACGCATGATTTCTGTTGATGGCAAACTGACTAGGTGGTTTGCCATATAAAGAAGTTGTAGACAGGGTGACCCGTTATCGCGGCGTTTGTTTATCATGTGTAGAAGTTTTAGCTCTTATGGTAATGGAAAACCAAACATCAACGGTATTAAATTTAGAAACATTGAAAATAACGCATCTCAGTATGCAGACGATCCTGAGTTTACTCTGGAAGGAGACAGAAAATCTGTTGAAGAATCAATTAGTGTAACTGACAAATTTGGAACAGTATCTGGGATTACGTTTCATACAGACAAGACGAAAGCAGTGTGGCTAGGGAGTATGCGGAATTCATCAGTGATTTTTTTTTTAATCATACATTTATTAATGAAATGGGATCGTAAACGTTTTAAAATATTAGGGGTATGGTTAAAGATCATTTAAGAGAATGTGCAGTTGTAAATTTTGAGGAATCGTTCAATGAAGTAAATTTTCTCTGCAGAATATAGTTAAAACGACAAATTGCACCACTCAGTAGAGTGACAGTTCTTAAGTCACTTGTGCTGTCAAAAATCCTACTTTCATGGATGCTGCTACCAAATCTTTCTGACAGTCTGTGTAATGAAATAAAAAAAAAAAAAAAAACAGTATGCAAATTTGTATGGAATGAAAGGAAAGGCAGAATAGATAGAAAAATTATCTGTAAACAGCATCAAATCCGAGGATATAGGTATACCCAACATTAAGAAATACCTGAATGTATTAACGTTGACATGGGTTCTTAAAATACAATCAAGCTGCCATAAAATGGAAAGCACCAAATATCGCCGTAATTGAAAACTTAGGGTCCGATTTGCCAAATTAACATTTTGTAAACACATTTGGAAAGCTGTATTTAAAGCATACAAAGGATTTTGAGAAGTAGATATGTAAAAAATACAGAAGAATTCTGTTCTAAACCAGTATTCTGTAACAGTCACATTAAAGTTGGGTGAAAAGTCAGTTTATCATAAAAAAAATGGATTTAAAAAAAGAAGGTTCAATATATCGGAAATTTGTTAGATGATAGTGCAACTTTTTAACATTCCAGACTTTCACTGTCATGTATCCCGGGCTCATATGTGCTATTAGAAAATATACCAGAGAGGTAGGACTGGAGCTAACATACAAGGCCTCGAATTATTCAAACAAATGATTCTTCAGCTCCTAGAGGAGCAAACTATTATTACTATATATGTCCTAATGAAAGATACAAATGAACCCAAATGTTGTGGCAAGTGGAGAGAAAGGCTTGGAACTGAAATGTGTTGGCGCAAAGCATCTAAGAACATTCGACATGTAAAAGATGTTAAATGCAAAAGGTTTCCAAATCAGATTAATTCACAGAATTTTAAAAAGAAATGTAATTCTACAGAAAATGTTTATAACTGACACTGACAAATATTCCTTTATCATGACCAATTATGAAATATAGGCCATGTTTTTTTTTTATATGTGACAAAGTAAAAAAAAAAAAAGCTTCTGGAGAGCGTTTCTGAATTCGGTAAATAAAAAGTGTGCCAACACAATTATCAAGAGAAGTTGACTTGGATGCGATGACCATAACAGGACAGACAGTCATTTGACTTTATTCTGCTAAATTTAATTCTACAAATGTAAGTTCGAAGGTAGACAATCTCAGTTCCAACACTATATGCTTTATATAAAATAAAAATTGGAACTTGAAAAAAAAAAAAAAAAAAAAATATATATATATATAAATGCCAGTCCTATAGAAATGTCTCAGAGGAACTTACTGGCACGATGGCAAAATAATATAATCTACCTCTCTTTGAATAATATACAGAACTTCATAACAGTACAAGTCTGTGTTATGCTTTAATATACTATGTACTCTGTCAAACTTCCTGGTGCTTGTATGTGTGTACATTGTCTATGCAAAAAGAGAAGAATACAAATGTAAAAAAAAAGAAGTAGTCAGACACTCTCTACAACGCACGACTTTATCATATAAGTACAGGTCTTGTACACCTTACAAGTAACGACAAACTAATAAGTTGATGCAACAATCACCTAAA
>CM065723.1:70937311-70942311 GCA_033310375.1 Conus canariensis
CAACGCTCACTCGAATGCATCCTGATTCAAGACTCTAATCTCAGCAGCAGCGCAGTGCTGTGTCTCCTCCGCCGGGTTATGTCATGACATCCAGATATAGTGATTCTTCCCTGTGATTGCGGGCTGCTGGCATGGTACGGGACAGGACAAGTCTAGGTGTGTCTGTAGTGTAGTGGCGGTGCCAGAATGAGTGGAAGGAGACCGATGCCATCGAGTGACATGGAAAATGAGGCCGCGGGAAAAAAACCCATGATCTTTTATAAATGGACGCACTGCATTCTCTACTAACTCTCTTCTGTTGTTGTTGTTGTTGTTGTTGTTGTTCTTCTTCTTCTTCATCTTCTTGTGTGTGTGTGTGTGTGTGTGTGTGTGTGTGTGTGTGTGTGTGTGTGTGTGTGTGTGTGTAATTGTGCGTAGCTGTGTGTCTGTGCGTGCGTGCGTGCGTATAAACTAGGGTGGAGGTGGTGTTCAAATGCTTGACAGTTCAGACTAATTATCTCAATGCAACTTATCTTCCAACGACAGTGTATGGGTTTAAAAAGTGCAACTGTGTAGAGATGTCTGTCTGTCTGTGTTGTTGTTTGTTTGTTTGTTTGTTTGTTTTCAAATGTACTGTCAGCGCTGAAATAACAAGTAAAAGCACGAAATCTTCGGTTTTATGAATAAGTAGAGCAGCAACACCAGACTTCCTGTGTATGACTTCCCGACATGATTCAAAATTAAAATGTTTGGCTGCCCGTGGATTTCAATCAAATCAAATCATAGAGTGCAGTTGGTGTCTTAATCTTATTTAAAACAAAAGCACGAACTACTACTACTACTAACTACTACTACTACTACTACTACTACTAGGCTTACTACTACTACAACTACTACTACTGATGTAAAATCATCACCACTACTTTGAGAAACGTACTCGTCTTAAATTACAAAGTAAAGGCAAACGCTTTGTTCTGCGATTTAATGTCATTCCACCTGCGAACACACACACACACACACACACACACACACACACACACACACACACACACACAGAGGAGTACTCTCTCTCTCTCTCTCTCTCTCTCTCTCTCTCTCTCTCCTAAGGGAAATAACTCACAATGATATCACGCAACAATCACTAGCCTATGTCGTCTGCTTCTCAGAAGCAGAGGTGCCAGTCGCGTTTGGATTCTATTTATGATTTTAATGCATAAGCACTTTCCTGCAGCGGATAGGGTTATTGGAAACATTGTTTTGTTTCAGGAAGCGGGAGTCCGGATCTCCGGTGTCAAACATTTCAAAGAAGCCGACGACCACAAGCCTGAAAGCGTTGCTCGTGGATCGGCTGAAGTGACGTGTTGTCGTTCACACTGTAACATTCTCCAAGACTGATCGCCCAGGCCAAGGGCCTACCACCACCATGCCCATGACCATCCTCTCGGCCAGGCCCCGGAAATACGTGACGTCATCATGGAAACTGGGCTGTGTTCTCCAACTTAACGCGCTGCAGATCTAACGCAGGGGAAATTCCTAACTTCGTCATTTGGAAAAAAAAACCCAAAACAAAACTGCTCATTGAAGACGGACGTTGGAAAAAAAAACCAAAACAAAACTGCTCATTGAAGACGGACGTTGGAAAAAAAAACCCAAAACAAAACTGCTCATTGAAGACGGACGTTGGAAAAAAACCCAAAACAAAACTGCTCATTGAAGACGGACGTTGGACTCGCACATGAAGGTTTGGACCATGCGGCCACAGAGACTAGTCTTGACATCATCCTACGTCAATGTCGCTTCGTCGTTGTGCCTCTTGTTGATGGTTTCTGTGACGTGGACCGGGGTGAATGTGGGTGCTAGAGATCTGAGAGCTGGCGCGAACGTGAGTGAGACGCAAGTTCACCGTTGGGGGGCGGAGGCTGAAGGGACCAAGTTGATCAGTCACATGTGTGCCGCCCAATGCAACGCATTCTGCAATGAAAACGTGAGTCGACAGTGCATGTGTACGCACTGTGCATGCGCGCGCGCGCATACACAGACACACACAGGTACGCACACACACACACACACACACACACACACACACACACACACACACATCAACACACACACACACACAGTCAACACACACACACACACACACACACACACACACACACACACACAGAGAGAGAGAGAGAGAGAGAGAGAGAGAGAGAGAGAGAGAGAGAGACTTTGACACTTTCATATTTTATTGTCATTACCAAAGAGGTCTTTTGACAAGGGGGGGGGGGGGGGGGGGGGAGGGTAACAGAACAATAACATTTCCCTCTTCTTTTCCTGCAAACAAATAGTACACTTTCATTCCTAGTGTGTATCAAATCCAAGGTTAACAAAAACAAATAAATTCGTAACATTTCGTTATGTCCTCACGCATAGGAGTAATGCAGTAAGGTTTAAAAAAAACAAACAACAACAACAAAAAAACTTAAGACTGACTCGACCATCCACTCAATCAAATGATGACATTGTATTTTACTGATCTCTTCCACATGCGATGAATGATAACATTCATTCAGATATCTCTTATCATGTATTATCTTAAATTTCACTATCCTTCTTCTGTCTAATTTTCAATTGTTCTGAGAGAGAGAGAGAGAAGAGAGAGGAAGAGAGAGAGAGAGAGAGAGAGAGAGAGAGTTCAGTCTATTTTATTGCGCGCACCTCGTTTAAGGCGTGTGTGTGTGTGCACGCGCGCCTATGTGTGTGTGTGTGTGTGTGTGTGGGGGGGGGGGGGTGGGTGGGTGTGGGTGTATTCCACACCTACCCACACCCTTGTTTTGTCAGCCGTTGCTGTCTGTCTGTCTGTCTGTCGCTTCTTCTTCTTCTCTGTGAGTATGAAATAATCTCCCATCTTCTCACTCTGTTTGTCGGCCTGCCTGTCTGTCTGTCTGTCCGTCTGTCTGTCTGTCTCTTTCTCACAGTCTGTGTGTGTGTGGTGTGTGTGTGTGTGTGTGTGTGTGTGTCTTTCTCTCTCTCTCTCTCTCTCTCTCTCTCTCTCTCTCTCTCACAGAGTCTCTGTCTGTCTGTCTGTCTGTCTGTCTGTCTGTCTCTCTGGCTATACGGACAGGAGTCCACCGTCAGTTAAACATACAATCACAGAATTCCGACAGCGTTATTTTCGGCAAGCAGGAAAGCTTTAGTGCCAGTCGAGAGCTATGATTTTTATGGACACACAGAAATGAAAACCACATCAAGCATATACATTACCTGCGAATTCAGTTCAACGCCTTAGTTTTCTTCCCATCTGCTTTTTGAGTCAAGAAATACCAAAGGCAAAGCGGAACCATTAGCATTTTAACACAATGTGCACTCTATGCGACGCAACACCTGGGAAAGTCTCCAAATTGTTTATTTCACAAACAAGGCCTATGCATGTCATTTAAGAGCTCAAAGCATCACGAATTCTGCATGTTTACGTCGAAAATAGGTGCTGACGTGTGTCCACTGAATGACGTGGGTGTGTAGGGGAACAGAACGAAAGTTTGCACAGACAACAGCGATGTACATGTGGCTTCAGCTTACTAGAACGGAAACAGTTGAACTCAACAACAGCAACAACAACAACAACAACAACAACAACAACCACAAAGCTTCAAATCAGTCCACGTCGTTTATAATCTTACGACATGTTAACATAACAGAAACAGTCTCAGATGTCCAAGAATAAACAACGATGTGATGTGATTTGTTTGAGTATAACGAGTATTTGTTAGACTTAAAAGCAATTATTCGTAAATGACAGATATTGCGTATATAGGCAAGTCAAACGGAACTGGCTTTGGAAACTTTATTTTGACTCTATCAAAAATATCTCTCAGCTGTTCAAATTAAAAGTAGGCGTATTGGACATCAAGACATGTCTATAATGTTTTGGGGAAGGTTCTGACGCGCTCTCTCTCTCTCTCTCTCTCTCTCTCTCTCTCTCTCTCTCTCTCTCTCTCTCTCTCTCTCTACCCCCCCCCCCCCATCCCTCTTTCTCTCCATATCAATCCATCAGTCTAATTCCTTTTTCGATTTATATATCATAGACTGAGGCTTATAAATATGGTACAATGAAAACAGTTACTGATATATTGTGATCTGAAACTCTAAGAACTATACAGCAAATATTTTTCACGTTTATGAATATATGATTTTGAATGGAAATGATAAGCTTAGGTGAAAGTGTGGCGAGTATATTGAAAAGAAAATTAGGTTCATGCTGAATATTTTGCTGTGGAACTCCGTTTTGCTCTATGATCACGTACCAGGGGCATTACTCTCCTCTTTCTTTCACAAAACATCCAAGCGTCAACCAGACCCGAGAGATACATGTATACACCTGCAGCGTTGGTTAGGAAATTTGTACAACACCCTCAAACATGCATCAGTGAAGTCTGTAAAACTGGACTGTGTAGTTCCGCTCTGCCCATATGAACCCAAAAGACTACCAGCATGTGTGACCGTAGACGCGACCACGATCGAAAAAAATCATACAGTTTTTAATGCCTCTCGAGGGGCTCGAACCCACAATCCCCCAACCGGCAAGCCGCGATCCGTGGCACCACCACTACTGATTCCCCGCTCCTTTGGTTGGGGTGGTGCATTGCGGAATTATCAGTCGACATCCCGGACATCGCCAGTCAGCCCAAAGGTTAGCTGTTAAAAGTTCCTATTTCGCTCATGCAGTAGTGCGTTGCTTTCTGTGTGAGTGTGGCGCTGATGTCTCCAAGGAAGCGGTGTGCTCACATTACGGCGCCGTCCTGTTCAGTTGTGATAGTGGAACTGCCTGCAGAAACACACAGGGTTCCTTTTCTGTCCCAGATATACATGTCACAATGATGAGATTTTCTCAGACGGCGGAGACTGGGTTTTTTTTTTTTTTTTTTTTTTTTTTTAATGATCAGTTTGAATATCTTTTACCATTGTAGACGTGACTCTCGGCTGAAGCAGACTGTGATATGATACACTAGGCGACCGCTGTGCAATGCAAAGCATGC
>CM065723.1:70947311-70952311 GCA_033310375.1 Conus canariensis
AAAACACCAATAAAACAATGTGCCATTCTTTCTGAATTAGTTTTCAAAACCTAACTGAAAGTTCCACATTCCCATAGATCTGTTTTTTTCTTTATCATTTTAGGCATTTGAAAAAAAAAATTCCAAACTATTTTTCAAAACCTGACTTAACATTCTGTCATTTCCGCAAGGTTTGTTATTTTTAAGCTGTTTTAAGAATCTGAAAATCTCTTTAGGGACTTCACTGTTCAGTAAATGAATAACGAGGGCAGTCTTCTGTTCGGTAAAACTCAAAGGCATCTTCCTGGGAAGAGTCAGACAATCCCGCGAAATAATCACAGAACTGGTCAGGTTTAATGTTTTCCTACGTCAGAGCGCTTTTTACTGTGTATTAATTTCCAACAGCCACGTGAGTCTGACGATCTCATTGACCGCAGTTGGTTTAGCATCTGTTTGACATATAATTTGAACCCTTTATTCATAGCCTTTTTTCTCTCTGGAATACACTTTGGCTGGACTGGTTTTTGAGATACCATAACTTTAAAGCTTATCTGCTTGCATCACAACCTCCTGCAATCTGGCGTCTGCTCGAAGGAAAGTTAGCGAAGATGTGGGGAGGATGGGGGGGGGGGGGGGGGGGGGGGGGGGAGGAAGAGGAGGTCACAAGGTTTCATATAACAATTAGCGTAACGTTAGGGAAACAAGTACAGACGGTGACCGTTATCCTGTGTGATCATGTTCTTCGCGGCGACGTCGAATCCAGCTCCCTGATGAAAGGAATCGTAGCTGGGGGAGGCCCCAGGCTACCACATGTTTGTTATGGTTCCCTTCTTAGATCATTATCTCCCTCCAGGGGAGTTGTTTCCCACGGCATCTGTTTGTTTGTTTGTTTATGTGTCAGCACGATTCAGCAAGCACTACGGAGCCGAAATTAACGAAAGTTGGTTGAAAGCGATTCAGCAAGCACCACGGAACCGAAATTAAACGAAAGTTGGTTGAAAGATGGTATGGCCGTAAAGACGAACGCACTAAATTCTGGTGTGGCTTTGGATCGGGGATTGGATCCATGTACCTAAACAGTTCTTCAGTACTGCTGCATAAAGGGGTTTTGACGTTTCCCCTCTCTTAATTTATCAAGAAAGAACGTAAAGAACCAGGTAAGAAACAACAGCAACAACGACAACAAACACGGTTAATTTGATATGTAGATGTCTATGAACATATATTTGGTTTGGATCCGAATTACAACCTGGATCCAATCAGTAAACTAACATCCATGCAGCGGGTGGGGGATCACTGCATAGTAACAAACCAACACCAATGTGTAGGTGGGAGTCACTGTATAGTAACAAACTGACACCCATCAAGAGGGTGGGTGTCACTGTGTAGTCACAAACTGACACTAATCGAGAGGGTGGGGGGTCTCTACATAGCAACAAACCAACACCTATTGAGAGGGTGGGGGTCACTGCATAGTGACAAACCAAAACCCATGGAGCTTGTGGGGGTCACTGTATAGTACCAAACCAACACCCATGGAGCTTGTGGGGGTCACTATGTAGTAACAGACTGACACCCATCGAAAGGGTGGGGGTCACTGCATAGTGACTAACCAACACCCATGGACTTGTGGGGGTCACTGCATAGTAACAAACCAACACCCATGGACTTGTGGGGGTCACTGCATGGTAACAAACCAAACTGCATAGTAACAAACCAACACCCATGGACTTGTGGGGGTCACTGCATGGTAACAAACCAAACTGCATAGTAACAAACCAACACCCATGGACTTGTGGGGGTCACTGCATAGTAACAAACCAAACTGCATAGTAACAAACCAACACCCATGGAGCTTGTGGGGGTCACTGCATAGTAAGAAACCAACACCCATGGAGCTTGTGGGGGTCACTGTATAGTGACAAACCAACACCCATGGAGCTTGTGGGGGTCACTGCATAGTAAGAAACCAACACCCATGGAGCTTGTGGGGGTCACTGCATAGTGACAAACAACACCCATGGAGCTTGTGAGGGTCACTGTGTAGTGACAAATCAACACCCATGGAGCTTGTGGGGGTCACTGCATAGGGACAAGCCAACACCCGTGGAGCTTGTGGGGGTCACTGCATAGTGACAAACCAACACCCATGGAGCTTGTGGGGGTCACTGCATAGTGACAAACCAACACCCATGGAGCTTGTGGGGGTCACTGCATAGTGACAAACCAACACCCATGGAGCTTGTGGGGGTCACTGCATAGTGACAAACCAACACCCATGGAGCTTGTGGGGGTCACCGTGTAGTAACAAACCGACTCCCATCCAGCGCGTGGGGTTGGGGTGGGGTTGGGGGTGGTCACTGCATAGCAACAAACCGACCTCCATCGAGCGGGTTGGGGTCATAGTAACAAACCAGCACCCATGGAGCGGGTAGGGGTCACTGCATAGTCAAATCTGACGCCCCTCGAGCGTGTGAGGGTCACTGCATAGTAACAAACTGACACCCATCGACCGAAGGGGGGTCACTGCATAGTCACAAACTGACACCCATCGACCGAAGGGGGGGTCACTGCATAGTCACAAACTGACACCCATCGACCGAAGGGGGGTCACTGCATAGTCACAAACTGACACCCATCGACCGAAGGGGGGTCACTGCATAGTCACAAACTGACACCCATCGACCGAAGGGGGGTCACTGCATAGTCACAAACTGACACCCATCGACCGAAGGGGGGTCACTGCATAGTCACAAACTGACACCCATCGACCGAAGGGGGGGTCACTGCATAGTCACAAACTGACACCCATCGACCGAAGGGGGGTCACTGCATGTCACAAACTGACACCCATCGACCGAAGGGGGTCACTGCATAGTCACAAACTGACACCCATCGACCGAAGGGGGGTCACTGCATAGTCACAAACTGACACCCATCGACCGAAGGGGGGGTCACTGCATAGTCACAAACTGACACCCATCGACCGAAGGGGGGTCACTGCATAGTCACAAACTGACACCCATCGACCGAAGGGGGGTCACTGCATAGTCACAAACTGACACCCATCGACCGAAGGGGGGTCACTGCATAGTCACAAACTGACACCCATCGACCGAAGGGGGGTCACTGCATAGTCACAAACTGACACCCATCGACCGAAGGGGGGTCACTGCATAGTCACAAACTGACACCCATCGACCGAAGGGGGGTCACTGCATAGTCACAAACTGACACCCATCGACCGAAGGGGGGTCACTGCATAGTCACAAACCGACACCCATCGACCGAAGGGGGGTCACTGCATAGTCACAAACGACACCCATCGACCGAAGGGGGGTCACTGCATAGTCACAAACCGAGACAGAAACCTGCAATGGCCGCCATGGGCAAGAAGAGCGAGTCGTCAGTTCCGTGCGAGCAGTGTCGATGTGGTAGTCCCTTTTTATTTTAGGAGGTAGAGAGATCTGGAGATTTATTCGGGTAGCGTTTGATTGAAGTTATGAAACTGTTCGACCTTGGTAGAGGCTACCGCTTGCTCTCTGTCTCTCTCTCTCTCTCTCTCTCTCTCTCTGTCTCTCTCTCTCTCTCTGCTTCTCTCTCTCTCTGTCTCTCTCTCTCTGTCTCTGTCTCTCTCTGTCTCTCTCCTCCTGTCCTCTCTCTCTCTCTCTGTCTCTCTCTCTCTCTCTCTTCCTCTCTCTCTCTCTCTCTCTCTCTCTCTCTCTCTCTCTCTCTCGCTCTCTCTCTCCTCCAGTACATACACTGCAAGGGTAAAAGTGTTTGTCATGCTTTCAATCTGAAACGGGAGTTCCATGTATTATTTACTTTGTCTGTCTCTTGGTCTGTCTGTCTGTCTGTTCTTCCGTCTGTCTGTCTGCATGCCTGCTTGCCTCTCTCTGTGCCTGCCTGCCTGCCTGCCTGCCTGTCTGCCTGTCTGCCTGCCTGCCTGCCTGCCTGCCTGTCTGTCTGTCTGTCTGTCCTCTGTTTCCGTCTCTCTCTCTCTCTCTCTCTCTCTCTCTCTCTCTCTCTTCTCTGTCCTACCCTTACCCCCCCCCCCCCCCCCTGCTTTGCCTAAGGAGGCCGTTTTTATTTTGTACATTGTTCATCCAATGTTAAGCGATAGCGGTCACAGCAGTCTGAGACTTGAAGATAAGTAGTAGTCCGTCGGAGGGCAGGCGACCAGCCCTGTGGGATCGGCCCAGCTGACGTCTTGGTTTCTGTTCTTTTCTTTCCAGAGGAATGATAACCTCCTTTTCCTTTCTTATCAATGACCCACTACACAACAACAGTCGCTTCTAACACGTCAGACATTTTTAAAACTAAGCGTTATGGTGCATTTTTGTGTGTGTGGTCCCGCCGTTGCGGTCAGTATGATGACCGTTGTTTGCTTTGCCATCTCTCTCTCTCTCTCTCTCTCTCTCTCTCTCTCTCTGTGTACGTGCGTGCGTGCGTGCGTGCGTGTGTGTGTGGTGTGTGTGTGTGTGTGTGTGTGTGTGTGTGTGTGTGTGTGTGTGTGTGTGTGTGAAAGAGAGTGAGAGAGAGAGATTGATTGATTGACTGATAACTTTTATATCCAAGGGCAACAAATAAGCAAAAGATGCTTTTCCTTTTCATCTGGCCTTTGTCCCTGCAGGACTAAGGATACTAACACATTAACACTATTGCACAATATAAAACGGATTATAACAAAACAGCGACAATTCATATTGTCATAAAAGAAAACACACATACACATTAAAACTGTCCATCTGTTGCCCCCCCTCCCCCCCCGCCTCTCTCCCTCCCCCTTTCTCTCTCTCTCTGTTTCTTTCTCTCTCTCTCTCTCTCTCTCTCTCTCTCTCTCTCTCTCTCTCACACACACACACACTGGAGAAGGAAGTTATAAAAAGCATTAGTCACCATAATAGTATGATCAGCACAGTCTAAGGAGGAATGAACAGTGATTCACGAGGCAGTCCTGTTCAAGTAGTCGAGCACATTATTCATAATAAAAATTCTTATTCATAATGTAAGACTAGTTT
>CM065723.1:70957311-70959811 GCA_033310375.1 Conus canariensis
CATGACGAAATGCCTCTGTCAAGAGAGAGAGAGAGAGAGAGAGAGAGAGAGAGAGAGAGAGAGAGAGAGAGAGAGAGAGAGAGAGGAATACGAACGCATACACGCACGCGCGCGCGTGCGCACGCACGCATACACACGCACATGCATGCACGCACACACGCTCGCACACACACACACACACACATACACGCGCGCACGCATGCACGCGTGCACGCTTGCACACACACACACACACACACACACACACACACACACACACACACACACACGAAAAAAAAACCAAAACAACAAACAAACAGAGGCGGAGACAGACAGGTTTTGAAGAGTGGACAAATGAACCCTCGTCTTCTCACATGCAGGACCCCCTGCTCTCGTAACTCCGGGTTAGCAGTCTGCACGCAGGAGTAAGCTAACGGACAGCACAGGGGAGGGGACAGTGGAGGCCGATGAAACGTGATGCTCTGATGACACTGGAGAAACCCTTCTGTGCCGCCGTCAGGGCAGACCCTCAGCAGATTTCAGCCTTCATCTTTCATGATGACGTTTTGTTATGTGAGACGGTGTCGCTTGGGCTTGTTAGTCTGCTGGTTTCTCTTCGTCTCTTAGTTTATTTTGGTTCTCTTTGGCGTTTCTTTCTTTCATCTTTTTCTGCTTTTTTTTTTTTTTTTTTTTAAATCTTTCATTTATTTTTTGAAATTCGTCTTAGATTCCTTTTCGTGTGCTCCCCCCCCCCCCCCCTTTTTTTTTGTGTGGTGTTTTATTCATTTGTTTTTTTTGTTGACATTCTTCCCTCGTTCGTTTCTAGTTTTCTTTATTTCACTTCTTCATCCACTTTTCCTTTTTGTGTCTTTTCTTTCTTTCCGTCTCTCTTTCACTTTATTTTGTCTTTGGTTTTTCTGTCTGTCTTTGTTTGCTATCTTTCTTTCTTTTTTTTAAACTCCCTTGTTTTCTATCTCTCCTTTTTAACTTCTTTCTTCCTTTGTCTTTTCCTTTCTTTGAGTTTTTTTTTTTTCTGTTTTCTTTTTGCTCATTTTTCATTCTTTCCTTCGTTAAGAAATCATACGCTTTTTCTTTGTTTTCTTCTGCGGTGATAGTGAGTCAATCATTCATCCTCCCTTGTGAGGTGGCACTTACTGACCCAGCCAGAACTATCCGTAATTAGGCACCAATTCGGTGTTCAACTGGTTTCAAACTTTGTTTCGAAGTGGGATAACTGAAAGCGGAAACTGAAAGAAGAGCAAAAAACAGAAGTACTGCGCCGCCAAACCACAGAACAAAACTTATAAAACAATCATGAGTTTCCACGTATTGAGATGAGCACAGTGTGCCTTAAGCTCATATGCGCCTTTTTTTTTTCTTGTCATTGTCTTTGTCTGTCTGTTTGTTTGTTTGTCTATCTATTTTTGTGTGGACCTGTCTCTGTCTCTCTCTGTCTCTGTCTCTCTTTTTATATCTATATCCGAATCTCTCTCTTTCTCTCTCTCTCTCTCTCTCTCTCTCTCTCTCTCTCTCTCTCTCCATATACATATACATGTATACAAACACATAAACACACACACACACACACACACACACACACACACACACACAACACACATATATATTTATTTATTTATTCTATATATATATATATATATATATATATATATGTGTGTGTGTGTGTGTGTGTGGGGGGGGGGGGGGGCTTGTGTGTGTGTGTGTGTGTGTGTGTGTGTGTGTGTGTGTGTGTGTGTGTGTGTGTATGCGTGTGTGTGTGTGTGGTTTGGGTTGATGAAGGAGGACGTCGGCCAGATGTTCAGAGGTGCGCGTCTCAAGCGTGCGGAATGTCTCACCCTGCATAGATGTACGTGTGGGACTCGTGGAACCCTACCAATTAGATTAGAACTCTTTGATGGAGAGCTTCTGTCCGTCAAACGTGAAGCTCAAACAACTTTAAATGTGCCGACCTGTGTGCAGGATTCACCTTACTAGAACATTTGTGGTTTTTGAAATATTCACTTTGATCTTTGAAGGCCACAAAGTGCAAGGGAGAGATATCATGTTTGAAGGCGAGTGTCGAAAGCAGAGGGATGGGGTGTGGGTGTGTCTGAAACTCCAGTTTTGCAGGGTCGTTATGTCCGGTCCTGTGAAGCAGTCAAGCTAGGGTTGAAGCCCCGCAAACACCAAGCTGACATGACTGACCAGAATAACCATCAGATGACGGAGGGGGCGACGAGTTGTGTGAGGGTAGGGGAAGCTGACATGACTGACCAGAATAACCATCAGATGACGGAGGGGGCGACGAGTTGTGTGAGGGTAGGGGAAGTGTGATGTTGGGTACCGGGTGTGTGGGAGAGGAACTTATTTTGAACTAAACAGATCTCGCCAGAACGAAACACGCGTTTTGGACCCGAAAGGTCTTCTCTTTGAATTTTTTTTTTCTTTTAAATAATGGATCCCAGCGGGATTCGGTCTCGAAACGTGTTGACTGCGACCTGGGTTTTCTGCCTCTGAGCTCGCG
>CM065723.1:70967311-71017311 GCA_033310375.1 Conus canariensis
CAAGAGTCTATGGTAGATGTCATGATGTTAATAACGGGTATGACCACCGTTCGCGTTCAAACAAGCGTCACATCGACGTCTCATGGAGTGCACCAGGCGGCGGAGAGTGTCCTGGGGGATCGCCTGCCACTCCTGCTCCAGCAACTGAAACAGCTGGTCCACGGTGTCTGCTGGAGGGTTGTGGGCCCGCACTCGCCTCCCCAGCACGTCCCACAGATGCTCTATGGGGTTCAAATCTGGTGACCTGGCAGGCCAGTCCATTCTTGTCACCTGCTGCCCTTGTAGGAACTGATTCACGATGGCGGCGCGGTGGCACGGCGCGTTGTCGTCCTGGAACTGGGCGCCCTGGCCAACTGCCCTCAGGGCGGGCATCACAAGGGGGCGGATGATGGTGTCGCGGTAGGTGGCACCGGTCAGGCGGCCTTCAACACGGTGTAGGGGGGTCCTGTGACGTAGGCTGAACCCACCCCACACCATCACGGACCCACCTCCATAGCGGTCATGCTCCCTGACGGCAGCGTCAACGTAGCGTTCTCCAGGACGTCGCCAGACGCGAACCCGCCCGTCGTTGAACCTGAGGGTGAACCTTGACTCGTCTGTGAAGAGTACTGTTGCCCATTCAGCTCTTGTCCACCTTCTATGACATGCTGCCCAGGCCCGACGATGAGCTCGATGCGCTGGGGTCAGTATTGATCTCACTGCTGGGGACCTTGACCTCAAGTTGGCGTCGTGGAGCCGGTTCCGAACTGTCTGGGTACTGACGTTGACGTTGCTGGCTTGTCGTAGCTGGTCTCGGAGTACTGTGGCACTGGCTGAACGGTCTCTCAGACAAGCGATAACAATGAACCGATCCTGCTGTCTGGAGGTGCTTCTCGTCCGTCCACGTCCCTGCTGTTCTTCAACACTTCCAGTGTTAAGCCAACGGTCTCTGAGCCTCAGAATGACTGGGTGACTCACTCCAAGCCGTCGACCAATCTCCCTCAAGCCAATACCTTCTTGGTACCATGCTATCGCTCTTCCTCTGTCGGTGTTGCTTAGTCGTTGTCTCGCAGGCATGGTTAAATCTTCCTAAATTTCGCGACTTTTTATACCCGTCAAATGTGCTAACTGATTGCAATTCTGCTCAGAAAAGACCTTGCTTTCACGTGCATCACATTTTTTTTTCTTGCTGTGTCTGTGTCAAAATCTGGGAGCGACACAAGTTCGATAATTTCTCGGGATTTTTTTGCCTCAGATGCGACGCGGTAGATAACTGCTGACCGACTTTAACATAACAAAAATGCACGAGGAGTAGTATTTGAGAACCGGGTAAGCTTATCCAGCAGAATTTATTCAATTATCAATATTAATTGGTTTATCAGAGCTTTTTAAAAATTGCATACAAAAATTAGGGGTGGTACTTCAATTGTTTTGAGTAGTATATATATATATATATATATATATATATATATATATATATATATGTGTGTGTGTGTGTGTGTGTGTGTGTGTATGTGTGTGTGTGTGTGTGTGTGTGTGTGTGTTTTATTTTGTTTTATTTGTTTATTTATTTATTTATTATTATTATTAATATGAAGGTGATGGCGATGGTGCTAATAATGATGATGTGATGAGATTGCTACTGAGAGCAATAGTAATAAAAGTAATGTTAGTACCAGCAATAGTAGGGGGAAAGGAATGGAGATGGTCAATGAGTAAAAGTTAACAGTGCTGCTGGAGTAGGGAGAAGGTGGTGAGGATGAATATTGCAATGTTAATAATATTAACGATAGGTAAAAAGGAATAGGGATGATCAAAGAGTGAACGGTTAACAGTAGTATTGGAGCAGAGGATAGGGAGAGGGTTGGGAGAAGAGAGAGAGGGAGAGAGAGAGAGAGAGAGAGAGAGAGAGAGAGAGAGAGAGAGAGAGGGAGAGAGACAAAGAAAGTATGTGTGTGTGTTGTGTGTGTGTGTGTGTGTGTGTGTGTGTGTGTGTGTGTGTGTGTTTCCGCATAGTTACAAACATCTACACAACATATGCACAGGAAAGAGGGAAGGTGGAACAGAAGCTCTTGTAGAGGAAATAGTGTGTGAAATTAAAAGAAAACCAAATGAAGAAAATGGAGTGGACAAGTATCTGAATAAACAGTAGATTGATGTGACAAATAGAGAGAGTGTAGTGAGAGGGGAAAGGAAGATAGCTGTAAGTTATGTGTGAGGTAAATAGTGGGAGATATGGTAGTATGTGTGTGCTGTTGGAGGATATCGTGGGCTGAAATTGCAGTGGTGGATAGGTACATGCTACGTTTCGGTGACGATGCTATGAGGGTGGAGGGAAGAAGGGGATGGGTTTACATACTAACTGGGAGAGGGGAGGGGCAACATACTTACACATATACGCAATATTTCTCTCTCTCTCTCTCTCTCTCTCTCTCTCTCTCTCTCTCTCTCTCTCTCTCTGTCTCTCTCTCTCTCTTCTTTTTTTTTTTTCAAATAAATAAGTTATTGTATCTAAGTATTACTACTAATTTAATTCTACAATTAATGCTGGCATGGGATTAGTGATAATAGATCATGATGATTATAAGTATAATGGTAAAAATGATGATGATGGTAAAAATAACAACAATGACATCAGTATTGTTGTAATGATGTAGTGATGGTGATGATGATGACAGTAATGGTAATAATGATATGATGATGATAGTAATGACAGTAGCAGTGGTATTAAGTAATATTGGTAAGGATAATACTGGGTGGAAAGGTGTTGAAATGCTCAATGAATAACAGCTGACAGTACTGTTGGATGATCATAATAATGATAGTGGCAATGATAAGTGCAGCAACACCAGCAGCGTCCGGAAAGGGATGGAAACGATTAACGATAAAAGATCTAGCATTTCTATCTTGTGTGTGTGTGTGTGTGTGTGTGTGTGTGTGTGTGTGTGTGTGTGTGTGTGTGTGTGTGTGTGTGTGTGTGTCCATTTGTAATGCCAGCCTCACTCATTGATCACCCCCACCCCAACCCACAGCCACCGCCATCCCCACCAACACCACTACACCCATCATTACTAGGGGAGGCGGAGAGGGGGAGGGGAGGGAGTGAGTAGATCGATGTAGAAAGTGGAGAGACTCAGAGAGTGTAGGGAAAGGGAACAGGATGATAGGATGTAACTTATGTCTGAGGTAAACAGTGGGAGGTATGGTAGTATGCGTGTGTGTAGGTGGAGGATATTGCAGGCTGGTGCTGCAGACTTTTTTTTTTTTTGATGTTGATGCCATGAGGATGGAGGGTGCCAAGTTTGGCAATAAGATGAGATTCCTGCATTAAGAATCTCATCTTATTGTCAAACTTGGCACCCTCCATCCTCATGGCATCAACGTCCAAAAGTAGTATGTACCATTCCACCTCTGCAGCTTACCACTTTTCCAGCCTTCTATAGCATCACTATCATTACTCTATGGTTGCCTGCATCCTTGGTGGTAACTAACCCCTCTTCTTCTAAACAAATAATGAATGAATGAATGAATGAAAGCAGTGTAATGAGCAAGACACGTGACAATGAAAGGACACGAGCTGTATGTGACTAATTACTGTGTTTTGTTGTTCTTTGCGAATGTCCTCGATTGGCGTTGTGACTAAGGCTTGTGTGAGAAGATTCCTTTCTGGAAATGACGGACATGGGCGCGTGTCGTTTGTTTGTTCATCTGCTACACGCTCGTAGTTTCTTCGCATATTCTCTTCCTGTGTGTCAGTGTCTCACTCTGTCTCCCACCCTCTCTCTGTCTCGACACCCCCATTCCCCCTCTTTGTCGCTCTCGCTCTCTCTCTCTTTCTCTCTCTCTCTTTCTCTCTCTCTCTCTCTCTCTCTCTCTCTGTCTCAGTCTGTCTGTTTGTCTCTCTCTCTCTTGTTTGTTCATCTTCTACAATCTCGTTGTTTCTTCTCACTCTCTCCCTGTGTGTCTGTGTCTCACTCTGTCTCCCATCCTCTCTCCGTCTCTACAACCCCACCCCGTCTCTCTCTCTCTGTCTCTCTCTCTGTCTCTCTCTCTCTCTCTGTCTCTGTCTCTCTGTGTCTCTCTGTGTCTCTCTCTCTCTGTCTCTCTCTCTGTCTCTCTCTGTCTGTCTGTCTGTCTCTCTGTCTCTCTGTCTCTGCCTCTCTCTCTGTCTCTGTCTGTCTGTCTGTCTGTCTGTCTGTCTGTCTGTCTGTCTGTCTGTCTGTCTGTCTCTCTCTCTCTCTCTCTCTCTCTCTCTCTCTCTCTCTCTCTTTGCCTTCATACACTGCGAGGCGGCATCATGACCGCACACGAACTCATCTTTTCGTACTCAATAATTTGAAATGACATGACCGCACTGCACGGAGAAACAACAACTCGTTCGGATGAAAAACAAAGAAAAAAAAAAAAAAGAAGACGATGGTTTCAGCTTGCAGTTTGTTTTACCGAAAGACACGTGACAGCCGCGCCGGGTCCTTTCAATGGGCGAAACACGACATGTCTCGCCAACCTGTATGGCTGATCGACTTCCCGTCATGACCCTTAATCAGCGTTGAATGTGGTCAGCATGGTGTCGCTGACCGTCCATAGATCTCACAGACAGAGATCCAGAGATGCCACGGTCTGTTAATCACATGGTGTGATGACTATACGGTGGTCAGTTCCGTGGTAAAAAAGTTCGTTTGTCCATATCTCAGTGGTCTTTAGATCTCATGGGATAGATCCTGTGGCCAATAGATGCCACGACTTGTAGATACCATGGAGGGCGGACGCGATAGATTCTGTGGCCAATATTTGCTAAGGCCTATAGATCTCACGGTCCATGAATGCCACAGCCTAGAGAATCCAAGATGCCGCAGTCTATAGATCTCATAGCCGATAAATACCATACTCTGTAGATCCCGTGACTGATAGATACCACAACGTATATATCCTATGTCCGATAGATGCCTTTGTCTCTAGATCCCATGGCCGATAGATGCCAAGTCTATAGATCCTATTCAATAGATCCCACGATGTATACATTCCATAGCCGACTGATGCCGTGGTCGATAGATTCTGGAGATAAATTATGCAGTCCATATTGTGGGTACGGAAAGGGAGGCAATTTGAACCAACGTTCGCACGTTTGGGAGATTGTTTTGGAGAAGTGTCCTGTCACGGTCGCTAAGCCGGACGGCCCTACCACCCTTACCCACGCCTATCACACATTAGGTCAGACAACACAGCACACTAACACAGTTTTACAATCACGCACGCTTCTTTATTTCACTCACACTCCATGGCGCCACCACTCACGCACATCCACAACTGCACACAAGTATCCCAATTCCCGCTGACTCACCCTACTCTACTGTAATGACCTGGAAGACCCTAACCTAACCTAAAACACCAGTTACAGTATATCACTGTGACCTGGGGACACAGTGATAGCCCGCACACGTGGTGACTAACTACTAGGGACAAGGATTTACCAAAGGGACTCTAATCTCTTAACGACCGCTACCACCCACACCTCTCCCCAGGACTCACCCTTCCCTTTTAACCCGGGACCACTACCAAACTGGTCGCTGCGTCCCTAAGGGAGGCAACGACAAGTATCCTACACTGTGCCGGCCACTACGTCCTAAAAGGAGGCAGTAGCTAACACCCCTAACCCTACTGCCTAACACTACACCCCTTCTATCACAAACATGGGACAACCCATCCCGGCCCGGAAAACTCCAGTCCTCGGCGCTGTACGGGGCCCCTCACAGGCTGACACCTCCCCGGAAGACTCTGCACCCCGGCGCTGTCCGTGGCTCCTCCGCGGCCCGACACCCTCCCCGAAGACTCTGCACCCCGGCGCTGACCGTGGCTTCCCGCAGTCTGACTCCTCCCCCGATGGGCACGACACCCAACGTACACACACCAGACGCCCTCTCGACGGGTCCGGGGCTCGTAGGACGCCTCCTCCTCTGAAGGCCCCGCCGGACACCAAGGGTGGAAAAAGGCCTGGTGCAGCGCCCTCTCACAGGACGCCTAAACAGGGACGAGGAACCAGTGCCGGAGAACTCCCGGAAGAGCACCGGTAGCTGGAGGAGAGCTGCCCACAGAAGGCAGACGGCCTGGGTGGTCTCCCTCTCCCGGGAAAACAACAGGCACTGGAAAGCGCCGCTCACCTGCCGGCACGCGGCAGTAGACTGCGGTGATCTGGCCCCAGCCTCAGGACGGAACAGGATACCTGCTGACACAACTGTAGGCCACTACTGTAGTGTTGCTACTACCCGAGTCATCAAGGCACATAGGCTACTTGGTAAAGCTTTAACTCTCCATCTCCCTTGCCTACTTCCCACTCGGGCATGAGAGTGACCCCTTTAATTTCGAACACATCCCCCAACCCATTACTCACTTTGGGGTTATCAGACCCATTTCCTGCCAACCCTTACAACAGCAGTAAAAAACAATACTCTCCCTGAGCCAATCCACGTTATTACATATGAAATTATGAATCACACCCAATTCTCGGAGAAATAAACCAATCTAAGCGATCCAACACGGACTCCACGGGCCCCCTTAGGACATACTAAATAATCTATGAAATGGCCAATTTCACAAGGAAATGTCTCCACACAATAACCAGTAGTAATACACATCTCTCAGAGAAAAAAAAAACATCAATTTTTAGCGGTTCACAGTTCCAGCATGTTCACACAAGAGAACCGGCTCGCAGCCACAATCCTTCACATTATTACCCCTCTTTGCACTGTCAATTATAATCATATATCAAAAACAACATGATTTGTTCGCCAAAATTTCCATCCAGCACCTCACTCTCATGTCATCTCTTGTCAGATAACCCAGTGGTTAATCCTTGTTCATCCGTTTTTATCCTATCGACTGCTAAGCTACTCGCCTTAAACTTTACCTTTCCCTTCTTTCTGCTTACTAAAATTCATAACTGGGTTGCCTCCCCACAACCTAAGATATCTTTCTCCAACCCCGTTCTGTCACAAATACATACATCCCTGCACGTGTGACGACTGTCACTTTCTTACAAAACTTCTAACCATATGGACTCACTGTCCTGTACCAAATGCGTACGCCACAGATACAGACTGCACGCGCACGACACCCGCGTCGAGAACCCTAACTCGTAACGAAAGTGAAAAGACACCAATATAAGTTGAATGGTTACGACCGTACCCCAGTGTAAACCACTCGACCACAAATTGGCCTTAGCCCTACTACACAGTTAACCGATTCCAATACTGTGCAGGTCAACTACGAAATCGTACATCAATTTCAACGAACTATTACTATTTATGACTGAAATTGAGCACAATCCCTTTATGATTCACGCAGACACATCCGCACCTGACTCATATTATGATCCTCAACAAAAAGCAACCTCGTATTACCTTCTCATTGAACACACGGAAATTAACCTAGACAAACCACAAACAATATCTACATCACCGCCCATCAACGGTTATTATATCGAACCCACATTGTCTAGCCAAACTGTCACATGACAATCGAACTCAGGAACCACTATGTACACTACTTACAGAAATATACAGGAAAAAGGTGACAACTCAAACCGGCTGACAACAAATTTCAATCACGGAACCAAGACGACATCATACCAGACAACCAGTATACGCAACGAACACATACAACTAATCCCAACATGAGACAACTACAGTACAACTCGCCATAATACAAGACAACACGACGAACTACAACGAACCTAACAGATCACCAACCTGGACATACAGACGATCAACCACACCAGTTCTGCAACTGGCTGACAGTGGCTGCAACAAGGACGACACCGACTCAGCACAGGCCAAGGGCACCCAAACCCGACGAGGACCTGGCACTAACTATGACTCGAAGTCACTCTTCAAAACTAACGGCGCTGCCGCCGCACCTACAAGGAGTACGTCCACTCCGACGAACACCAGGGACCGAAGTGAAGCTACCCCAACGCATTCCGCCCTGGTCGGAATCAAGCGAACTCTACTCACCACACAAAACAACGATTGGTCAGAGCAGTGTATCCCTCCGCAGAGCTGACACACCTGACCAACGGACTAGTTGTTGCTCGTGCAACAACACGACAATTTACCACAACAACTCACAGACTTGACAACACAACAACAACCGATATCCTGCCCGCCTTCTCTGGTGTAGAACCAAAGTAACAAAAGGGTAACAATCGGGAACGAAACCAACCTCCCGCTTCCATTCCATTCCTTCAATAAGTGAAGACTGGAATGAAAGAATATTGTATGTCCTATTTCCCCAGCCTCCTACCTAGCCTAATCTTTCTACCTAACCCTGAGGAACTTCACCTAACTCTAGCTAACTAAACCCCAACCTCACATACGTGCGAGCGCACACACACACACACACACACACACACACACACACACACACACACGCATACGCGCACACGCTCTCTATCTTGAACCACCACTACTCTTAAACACATGGACATACTAGTTTAGTACCGCCGATCGGTGACACACCCCCCTGCCTAAGTTTTAACTACAGGTTAAAACAAACAACAACTTCTCACTCGATCGGCGTTTTAGCCACACCTTACCTATGACACTCCAATTCCCCATCACTCATTCTGTCCTATTGTTACCTTGACGCACTCCAAAACTTCCATCCCAACAGCATCAACTTTTAAATACATCAACAATCACAGGTTACATTAATCAACCTGGTCTAACGCTGCTTCACACGACCTTAACGCAGGCACTTACAGGCAGCCGTTACACTACGCACTACATATAAATTCCATAACTGAGGGGGCTCTGATTACGCACAACTGCTGTGTAACACGTGCTACAAATACCACACCCTCAGTAACACTTTGCTACGTCATTCTCTACCAAAGATAACACATGCATAGCTTCGACAATGACAACCTCTCACGACACAGGTTAATGGAACCCTCAGGTTCTCTCTCTCTCTCTCTCTCTCTCTCTCTCTCTCTCTCCCTCCCTACAGCAAGCGACTCAAGAAGTCTGCCGCCACATTGTCCTTTCCAGACACTGCCTGCACCGTAAACTGAAATGGCTGCAGCTGCAGTGCCTACCTTGTGATCCTCCCACTAGTACTCTAGACCCCACAGCTACCTTCCTGGGTTTCGTCCTCAAATGAAAATGTCGCTTGTACGTGCAAGCTGCTGTTGCCAAGTTCTTCTTTGCCAACTCACACGTCTTAGCTATTTTGTTCCTTAGGTTGACGACGTACTCTGTAGCTGTGCAGAGCTCTTGCCTCTCGGGTTGCAACCACCGATCTCTCAGTATCTGCATGGGCCTGCGCATCAGTGGCATCCTTACAAGGGGAACTCTTGAGACTCTTCCCTTGTCCACAGTACGCTGACACTGGGAGCATGACTGGCAGTACCGACGAATGTCAGCATGCATGCCTGGCCAATAGAAATGGCGACCAACTCGCTCCTTGGTTCGGGTGGTACCTAAGTGTCCAGACATGGGTACGTCGTGGCCTAACTTCATCACCGTGGTCCGTAGTTCTGCTGGGACGCAGATCTGACTCGCTACGTCCTTGGGACCCTCAAACCGCCTAACCAGTACACCAGACTTCAGCGCGTACTCGACTCGTCCAAACTTGGTGTGGAAGTGCGTCCCTGCTTCACACGCACTCCGAGCCTTCCTCAAGGTTTCATCCTGGTCCTGCATCTGAATTAACTGCTGGGTAGAGGTATTCAGAATGCATTCCTCGACGGGCAGTGGTACAGGTTCTTGCTGCTCCCTGGCTCTCTGCGCGCGTGTCTGCACTGCCCCTACCAACGCCGGGTCTGCGTATACAGGCACACGTGTCCAACCGGGATCTCCTACTCTCTTTGCGAAGTTTCCGATCAGGACTTCCTGCACAGGGCTATTCATGACCAAAACCTCCAACTTCCCTGCGATGAATGGTGACTTCAACTCTACTACCGCCACAGGCAACACAGACCTACATCTGGATTCAGCCAACACTACTGGGACTGTCTCTCCTGTGTACGCATCTGCCGGTACTAACCACTTGGCCACTACGGTGTGTCCGGCACCAGTGTCCCGTAATCCATTGGCCGGAGACCCGTTAACTTCTACAATGCACGCAGGCTCGTACCGCTGCTCAGCGCATGGGCGACACAACGTAGGGACTACTCGAGCTTGGGGCTGGTCACAACAATGAACAGCTCCAACAGAATGGGGCTCAGGGCATTTCCTAGCGATGTGGCCTGGCTTCTTGCAGTTGAAACAAACTATGGTCGATCTAGGCCCTTCTGATCTCCTGTTCAGCTGCTGTAGTGCACCATCACTTTGTTGGGACCTCCCTGTTGGCTGGCTCCCTGCTGTTTCACGTGTATTACCCAGGTTGGGCTGGTTAACTGTTCGGTCTTGCCTCGCCTTCCTCCCCAATCTTTTGGCCTCTGCTAAAACAGTAGCTTCCGTTGCAAGTTGTTCAACAGTTTTCGGGCATGTCTTCCGTACCTCGATCGTGAACTCTGGGGACAGCAGCTGGTAAAACTGTTCTTGGAAAAGCAGATCCTTTACATCCTCTGCCACACTCTCATCCTTGCCCGCTGCCGCACACCAGAGGGAAAACCACCGCTTCATCCTTCCCAGCATCTGGCCAAAAGTCTCAGCAGCGTCCTTCTTGATGCTCCTGAACTTTTCCCGGTAGGCCTCAGCATCTAGCCTGAAGTGGCTTAACAGGGCGCCCTTTATCTGATCATAGTCGCCTAACTCATCCGCACTTAACCGCATCACCGCTTCTCTAGCCTTTCCTCTCAGCAGAGACATCAGACGTGTGGGCCATGAGGTCTTACTCCACTTGCACATCTGGGCTACACGCTCAAATTGGGCGATGAAAGCGTCCACGTCGTCGTTCTCTCCTAACGGCTTAAGGTGGACATGCTTCGTTTTCCTCCACCTCAATCAAGCGTTTCCTATGCGCTGCTTCATCTAAGGCCTGTCTCTCTTGTATGATTAGCTCTCGCTCTCTTGCCTCTAACTCGGCTTCATCCCTTCGTCTCTTGAGATCTAACTCGGCTTGCCGTGCTTGAGCTTCTATTTCCCTTATTGCCCTTTCTTCCTCCATCTTCTTCCTCTGCAGTTCCAGTTCCAGCTGTCTCGCTGCTTTCTCATCTTCGATCTTCCCTTTAACCTTTCCCTCTCCTCTTCGATCTTCTTCTGCTTCATCTCTAGTTCCCTCTGCCTAGCAGCTTTCTCCTCTTCTATCTTCTCCTGCTTCATCTCTAGCTCCCTCTGCTTCATCTCTAGCTCCCTCTGCCTAGCAGCTTCCTCCTCTTCTATCTTCCTCTGCTGCATCTCTAGCTCCCTCTGCCTAGCAGCTTTCTCCTCTTCTATCTTCCTCTGCTGCATCTCTAGCTCCCTCTGCCTAGCAGCTTTCTCCTCTTCTATCTTCCTCTGCTGCATCTCTAGCTCCCTCTGCCTAGCAGCTTTCTCCTCTTCATCCCTCATCTTCTGCCTAACTTTCTCCTCCATCCGGAGCTCCAATTCTGCTTCTCTCGCCGTCTTCTCACCCTCATTACGTACTGAGTCTGTGACGAACTTGGCGAGGTCTCCCCCAGCTAAACCCATCGCCGCTCCCAACTTGGCAAACTTTGCATAAGCCCCCGTCCCCTGTTCTTGATCCACCCCCGCATCCTGGTCACTAACCTTAGGTTTGGTATCCGCCGTAGGGGCCTGTGGATCCATGACACTATCGGGGTCGTACTGCGGATGGGCTCGGGTGTGTTTAGACATAGGGTACCCCTACCACCACAGAACTAGCAACGGACAGTGCGATCTGAGCGCAACTGGAGGTTCCTGACTACGCACTAGCCCCTGAAGCAACTCAGCACAAGCACACAATACTCTCAATGAGTCACGCACCAAGCACAACTCCACCCACACTTGTGTACCTCATACATATACCCACATGGGCTCCAACCCATACAATACTACCAATGCACTGTCTGGTCACTGACTGAACCACGTGACACCGTGTGTCCACCGTCCACTGTGCATGCGCACCAGTTACCCACAGTCACAGGCCTCACTGTCTCTGGTAGGCCGCACCCACACGATCACAGTGCACTTGCACCCCGCAAGTCCATATGCACTCCCAGCACACCTTAGTGTCACAACCCTGCGCACCCTCGTGCTTCCCACACACAGTCACCTGGGCTTGCTCTGCCCTTAATCCCCACAGGATATCCGAGCACACAGCGTGCACAGTCACGGGCTGGGTACCACTCTACCTACTCACTGGGGTATACCACATGTAAGGGACACAAAAGACACCTGGTACCCTCCGGCACCTCACCTACACTGTACGGTGTAATCACTCACACTTCCAACAACCACTCAATGTTTATTGACCATTCATACCTCACCCACACGGTAGCGCCAACCCATTCACACCAACACAAGTGCCCTGCCCAATGCCAATGGAAACCTGCCTGAAGTGAGCAGGGACACTACGTACCACCTCCCAGGGTACTGGTACGCTCCCACCAACCACCCACTTACATTTCACACAACGTACACACCGGACACAACACCCCCCTACCTCCCTCCTAGCTACCTATCACCTACCCAGAACCGCTTACTACCCCGCATCTCCACCAAAGTGTCACGGTCGCTAAGCCGGACGGCCCTACCACCCTTACCCACGCCTATCACACATTAGGTCAGACAACACAGCACACTAACACAGTTTTACAATCACGCACGCTTCTTTATTTCACTCACACTCCATGGCGCCACCACTCACGCACATCCACAACTGCACACAAGTATCCCAATTCCCGCTGACTCACCCTACTCTACTGTAATGACCTGGAAGACCCTAACCTAACCTAAAACACCAGTTACAGTATATCACTGTGACCTGGGGACACAGTGATAGCCCGCACACGTGGTGACTAACTACTAGGGACAAGGATTTACCAAAGGGACTCTAATCTCTTAACGACCGCTACCACCCACACCTCTCCCCAGGACTCACCCTTCTCTTTTAACCCGGGACCACTACCAAACTGGTCGCTGCGTCCCTAAGGGAGGCAACGACAAGTATCCTACACTGTGCCGGCCACTACGTCCTAAAAGGAGGCAGTAGCTAACACCCTAACCCTACTGCCTAACACTACACCCCTTCTATCACAAACATGGGACAACCCATCCCGGCCCGGAAAACTCCAGTCCTCGGCGCTGTACGGGGCCCCTCACAGGCTGACACCTCCCCGGAAGACTCTGCACCCCGGCGCTGTCCGTGGCTCCTCCGCGGCCCGACACCCTCCCCGAAGACTCTGCACCCCGGCGCTGACCGTGGCTTCCCGCAGTCTGACTCCTCCCCCGATGGGCACGACACCCAACGTACACACACCAGACGCCCTCTCGACGGGTCCGGGCTCGTAGGACGCCTCCTCCTCTGAAGGCCCCGCCGGACACCAAGGGTGGAAAAAGGCCTGGTGCAGCGCCCTCTCACAGGACGCCTAAACAGGGACGAGGAACCAGTGCCGGAGAACTCCCGGAAGAGCACCGGTAGCTGGAGGAGAGCTGCCCACAGAAGGCAGACGGCCTGGGTGGTCTCCCTCTCCCGGGAAAACAACAGGCACTGGAAAGCGCCGCTCACCTGCCGGCACGCGGCAGTAGACTGCGGTGATCTGGCCCCAGCCTCAGGACGGAACAGGATACCTGCTGACACAACTGTAGGCCACTACTGTAGTGTTGCTACTACCCGAGTCATCAAGGCACATAGGCTACTTGGTAAAGCTTTAACTCTCCATCTCCCTTGCCTACTTCCCACTCGGGCATGAGAGTGACCCCTTTAATTTCGAACACATCCCCCAACCCATTACTCACTTTGGGGTTATCAGACCCATTTCCTGCCAACCCTTACAACAGCAGTAAAAAACAATACTCTCCCTGAGCCAATCCACGTTATTACATATGAAATTATGAATCACACCCAATTCTCGGAGAAATAAACCAATCTAAGCGATCCAACACGGACTCCACGGGCCCCCTTAGGACATACTAAATAATCTATGAAATGGCCAATTTCACAAGGAAATGTCTCCACACAATAACCAGTAGTAACACACATCTCTCAGAGAAAAAAAAAACATCAATTTTTAGCGGTTCACAGTTCCAGCATGTTCACACAAGAGAACCGGCTCGCAGCCACAATCCTTCACATTATTACCCCTCTTTGCACTGTCAATTATAATCATATATCAAAAACAACATGATTTGTTCGCCAAAATTTCCATCCAGCACCTCACTCTCATGTCATCTCTTGTCAGATAACCCAGTGGTTAATCCTTGTTCATCCGTTTTTATCCTATCGACTGCTAAGCTACTCGCCTTAAACTTTACCTTTCCCTTCTTTCTGCTTACTAAAATTCATAACTGGGTTGCCTCCCCACAACCTAAGATATCTTTCTCCAACCCCGTTCTGTCACAAATACATACATCCCTGCACGTGTGACGACTGTCACTTTCTTACAAAACTTCTAACCATATGGACTCACTGTCCTGTACCAAATGCGTACGCCACAGATACAGACTGCACGCGCACGACACCCGCGTCGAGAACCCTAACTCGTAACGAAAGTGAAAAGACACCAATATAAGTTGAATGGTTACGACCGTACCCCAGTGTAAACCACTCGACCACAAATTGGCCTTAGCCCTACTACACAGTTAACCGATTCCAATACTGTGCAGGTCAACTACGAAATCGTACATCAATTTCAACGAACTATTACTATTTATGACTGAAATTGAGCACAATCCCTTTATGATTCACGCAGACACATCCGCACCTGACTCATATTATGATCCTCAACAAAAAGCAACCTCGTATTACCTTCTCATTGAACACACGGAAATTAACCTAGACAAACCACAAACAATATCTACATCACCGCCCATCAACGGTTATTATATCGAACCCACATTGTCTAGCCAAACTGTCACATGACAATCGAACTCAGGAACCACTATGTACACTACTTACAGAAATATACAGGAAAAAGGTGACAACTCAAACCGGCTGACAACAAATTTCAATCACGGAACCAAGACGACATCATACCAGACAACCAGTATACGCAACGAACACATACAACTAATCCCAACATGAGACAACTACAGTACAACTCGCCATAATACAAGACAACACGACGAACTACAACGAACCTAACAGATCACCAACCTGGACATACAGACGATCAACCACACCAGTTCTGCAACTGGCTGACAGTGGCTGCAACAAGGACGACACCGACTCAGCACAGGCCAAGGGCACCCAAACCCGACGAGGACCTGGCACTAACTATGACTCGAAGTCACTCTTCAAAACTAACGGCGCTGCCGCCGCACCTACAAGGAGTACGTCCACTCCGACGAACACCAGGGACCGAAGTGAAGCTACCCCAACGCATTCCGCCCTGGTCGGAATCAAGCGAACTCTACTCACCACACAAAACAACGATTGGTCAGAGCAGTGTATCCCTCCGCAGAGCTGACACACCTGACCAACGGACTAGTTGTTGCTCGTGCAACAACACGACAATTTACCACAACAACTCACAGACTTGACAACACAACAACAACCGATATCCTGCCCGCCTTCTCTGGTGTAGAACCAAAGTAACAAAAGGGTAACAATCGGGAACGAAACCAACCTCCCGCTTCCATTCCATTCCTTCAATAAGTGAAGACTGGAATGAAAGAATATTGTATGTCCTATTTCCCCAGCCTCCTACCTAGCCTAATCTTTCTACCTAACCCTGAGGAACTTCACCTAACTCTAGCTAACTAAACCCCAACCTCACATACGTGCGAGCGCACACACACACACACACACACACACACACACACACACACACACACACGCATACGCGCACACGCTCTCTATCTTGAACCACCACTACTCTTAAACACATGGACATACTAGTTTAGTACCGCCGATCGGTGTACGTGTGCGTGCGTGTACATGTGAGATTGTTTTGGAGAAGTGTCCCTTGTATATGCGTGTGTGCATATGTGCGTGCGTGCGTACGTGCGCATGCGCGTCTGGATGTATTGCGAGGGATTGAAAAAAAAAACACCAACAACCCAAAGCTTTAGGACTTTCTATTATGTGCGGACTCTTTTAATTTCTAGGCTGAAATAGAGTTGTCCAAATTAGCTGAAAAAGTCAAAACAAAGTCTATGAGAGGGAAAAAAAGTTCTTAAAGAATTTCTATGTATGTAGACTTTTTTTTAAGGCTAAAACAGATTTGTCCAAATCAGCTGGAAAAAGTCAAAACAAAGTCTAGAAAAGTGCTGGCTTAGAAAAGCAAGGGGCAGTGTATTTTTGGCTCTGTAGCTGATTAAATCTGCTGGCCCGACACGATTTAGGTAATATACTGTATGCACTACGGTACTGTTTTGGGCAGCGTAGTATTTAGGGTTTGTTACACAGATGTAACAGCCAGAATCAACGCGCGAAGAGCTACCTTGGTCACTGTGACGCGCAGCAGCTCAAGCTTTGAACGTTACCGCAGTGCCCATGGTGAACGTCCCTAACACAAAGACATGCAGAACGTGCGCATACACCACACCTCCAACAAAGAAAGACCACGCTGTCTTCGAGCTACGTACACAAGCCATTCACGACGACGTTCTGTTTTCCTATAGTGGCGGTGAAGAACACCCTCCCAAAGGTAGTTGGTAGCCACCCGCCTGAACTTTGTCTCTACCTGGCAGATCTCGCAGTGTTTTAGAATGCGGTTTTGCTATGAGCGCGTTGGAACGTCCATTTTGCAAGTTGGGGTAGTCATTCTGGACAAGTGTCCCATGACACCTACTTTGTTGCCAAAATCAAATGGAATTCATTTGAAATTGCCATTAAAAAAAACAAACAAACGAAAAAGCGTTATTAAGGCTAAGATTAATTTGTCGAAATCACAGGGGAAGTCAAAACTATATCAGTTGTACAGTCTCGGAAAAAGTGAGGGATAGCATAGAAAATTTCGTTTGGGTACCTGTTTGGGTCCTGTCTTGGCGAGAGCTTTTTCTTTTGCCTCCAACCTCCTGTTATGCCAGTTTTTTTTTAAAGTTTATTTTTTTTTTTCTTCTCTTTTAAGTGGGGCCTCCATCTTCCCCCCCCCCCCCCCCCCACACACACACACACACTTTTTCTTTTTTCTTCATTTTCCCTAACACTTGCTCAACCTGCAGATCTGTTTAACGATGGACATTCGAATGCAAAGTTTAATGTTTTAGTGTTGGATACACAGTGTCTAGGTTTATTTCTGTTCTAATGTTTGATGTACTGATACTTTCATGCTGTTTGTATGTGACAAAAGCATTATATATACATATACATACATACATACATACATACATACATACATACATACATACATACATACGTACATACATACATACACACACATACATATATACACAGACAAACGGTTAGTAAAAGCTTCGGGGAATACAGATCAAGAGTACGAAAGTGTGGCAAATGTGGAATACAGGTCTTGGCGAAAGTTGTTACCGCATAAAATAGCGTTCACAGCATTCGCCAAAAACCCAAGTGTAGTGTCTAAAGTGTATGTTGTGAACACTGCAATGATGCATTTAGCAGGGTGGTAACCATAGCGTGATACACAAGTGAAACATAGTGTGAACGTTGCCATGCCACAAACTTTACTACCAGAAGTCACTTAGTGGGCTTTTCAATTGGAAACTCCCGTTTTAAAATCTGACGAGATAACGCCCCTTTGATAAACGGCAGTTTTCTTTCAGATATTAAGGTCGAGTTCGTTCAAACAACCGATTGCCAACTTGTGTGTTTGTTTGGCATTTGTGTAGAACATTAATGTGTTTCCTAATTACATTAATGTGTTTCCTAATTACATCTCTTTGATGCTCGTTTCTCTGCCTTTATGGGTCGTTTTCATGCCTTTGTTCTGGAAACTCTTTTTAAATGTTCCATAACAATATTTATGACATTCTAGGTTTAAACCACATTGTTATCTGGCAATTAGGGAATGAAAATTGTACACACTGTCCGGAGTGGACACCAGCTGTCTGTTGCGCATTGTCTGTTCGCCTATATGGCTTTTAACTGTATATCTGTGGCACTGAATTTTTTTCTTTTTTCATCTGCGTTTTACCTTTTTTTTTTTTTTTTTTTTGAAAAACCGGGATGGGGAAAAGACATGACCGCTTGTGCTGTTTATTTCTTTTCAAGATGGTATTAATATCATTTGTTTCATTTTTTCGACTTACTTTGTGATGTGACGTTGTTGTGATGTGATGTGATGTGATATGATGTGATGTGATGTGATGTGCAGTGTGTGTGTGTGTGTGTATGTGTGTGTGTGTGTGTGTGTGTGTGTGTGTGTGTGTGTGTGTGTGTGTGTGTGTGTGCGTGCGCGCGCGTGTGTGTGTTTGTGTGTGTGTGAGTACACACACACACGCATACACACACACACACACACACACACACACACACACGCGCGCACGCACACGCACACGCGCGCGCGTACACACACACACACACACAACACACACACACACACACACACACACACACACACACACACACAGTGACGTAGTTTTTTGTGTACTTGCCACTCAATCAGAGATAACCTTTGGATGTCAGACAAAGATTTTTACAAAGTATATCACACGGTAGAGTTCTTTGACTCTGTGCCACATATTTCCTTTAAAGTTGAAGTTTGTTCCCTCCGAAACACGTGTGCGAGCGCGCATATGTGTGTGTGTGTGTGTGTGTGTGTGTGTGTGTGTGTGTGTGTGTGTGTGTGTGTGTGTGTGTATGTGTGTGTGCGTGCGTGCGTGCGTGCGTGCGTGCGCTGTGCGTGCGTGCGTGCATGCGTGCGTGTGAGAGTGAGATTTTTTTTTTTCATCTGTGAAGAAATATGCGTTCTTTATTCCACAGTTATGGTTATTTTTGACAGTTCTTTGCATTTTCAACGGCTTTAGGGCAGCGTCAAATTACGTGTGCGTGACTTCATGATTGTCTTCAGCCGCAGGTTTTGTTTTCAAAAGTCAAACAGAATGCGTAGATATATATATATATATATATATATATATATATATATATATATGAGAGAGAGAGAGAGAGAGAGAGAGAGAGAGAGAGAGAGACATCACTCCCGTTCACGTCCTGTTTTTTTCTCCACACAGAAACTAAGAAATCAACATTTAACATGAGCAAGCCAGCCAAAGTAAGACGAAGCGTGTAGGAAAAAAAAAGGGGTCACGGGAAAGTAAAGGAGGCCAAGAGGGGAAAGAGGAGCAAGGGAGGAGTAGGGGAATGTGATAGGGGAAAAGAAAACAGGAAGGCTAAAAACTCCACAGACAAATAGTGACCGCCCCTCTTGTTTCGCAATGCTGTATGAAACGGACAACACGGAGTGAGACAAAGCAAAAAAAAAAAAAAAAAAAAAAAAAAAAAAAGCAGAACATGAAAGGGAGGTTATTCAAGACAGACCATTTAACGTTGTTGTTGTTTGTGTGGTTGTTTCCTCTTGTTGTTGTCGCTGCAGCTGGAGAGAGAGAGAGAGAGAGAGAGAGAGAGAGAGAGAGAGAGAGAGAGAGAGAGAGAGAGAGAATTTGCGTTTTACTGTAATTATGCGGTGTGTGTGTGTGTGTGTGTGTGTGTGTGTGTGTGTGTGTGTGTGTGTGTGTGTGTGTGTGTGTGCGTGCGTGCGTGCGTGCGTGCGTGATGATAAATTACCGTCATTGTCTGAACAGCCGCTGTGAGAAAGGGAAGGGGTGGGAAAGACTACACGCGATTCATTTACACACACACACACACACACACACACCACACACACACACACACACACACACACACACACACACACACACATTTTGGAACAAATAGTCGTGGGTGCAAACAAGTGCATGGTTGCAATTCCTCCATCATCAGAACGATGACTTGGCAAAGACTATTTAAGGAAAAGACAGGTTTGTGAGCGAAAGAAAGTGGGAATGATAAAACAGGACGTTAGATTACGAATATCAAATCCTTCGCTAGCAGCATATGAGGACCATCGCACTCCGCCTTCGAAACAGAACTGTTCACACCGCCTGCTCAGAGGCCTTTCGTCCACTGATTCGGACTCATCAGCGAGACATGGTTAGTTGCGCCGGTCCTCCATTGGCATCAGATGAATATATACCATATATTCTGTGGTATTCTGATCAACTAAGCGTTCAAAAGCAGATTCCAACGGCACGCCAAAGCAGCAGTGAAGAAATCTGTTAGGTAGTGAGTTGTTGAAAAAAGACTACAATCATTATAGAAAGGGTAATAAACATAGGAGGACGTCTTTAGAGCCGATGCTTGAGGATCCATTTAAGGATACAAGGGAGGTAAAAAGGTGATGAGCTCTGCTGTTTAATAACGCGAGCATTGTCAGTCACATAAGGGCTAACAGCAGCTAAGACTTGTGCAGAACAGGCAGCCCTGTACCTGGATCTCTCAAGATATGCGATCTCCCACTGACTGACCAAACAATAGTATGTTGAACAAATTGGTAGTGGGGGAAAAAGCGAATTCAGGCAAACGATGCATACAAGATCACGGCAATGACTTTGCAAAGATTAAAGAAAAGAAGAAAAGGAAGGATTTGTAAGAGAAAGAAAGCGGGAATGAAAAATTAGGATGTTAGATTATATACTGTTCAAAAAAAGTTAAGGACCAACATTGAGAATGCACAAAAACTTTAAAAAAAATTCACAAAAATTCAATTGTACCGCCTTTGTGGTCCAAACAAATTGAACCACACGCACAAATTGATAGTGAATGCGGCAACTGCAATTTTGTGGCACACATTTCTCACGCGCCTTGAAAAACACGTGTCGCGACTTGTCATTTTTGGAACAAATTGGGGTGAATTTCTGATGTGCTTGGGATCCGAGGAGCATGTGCTGAATCAAAATCATGTGAAGCACGGGCTAAATCAGGCTGTAGGTCATAAAGTATGCTCAACCAAATGTCTTTAAAAGCCACTGTACTGGTGAAAAATGCAATGCAACAGCATGCCTCCACGTCGAAGACTGAACGAGCTGGATCGAGGAAGAGCAATAGGATGGCTCCAAGAAGGAGTTGCAGTCCGGGAAGTGGCACGGAGACTTGGGGTATCACACTCTGTTGTTATCAGACTCAGACAACGCTTTCAAGACACAGAAAGAGTGCAAGAACGACCACGCTCTGGTCGACCCAGAATAACAACACCACGAGAGGACCGATACATTGAAAGGCAGGCCACACAAGAAAAAACAGCAAGTGCAAACAACATTAGACGTCGCCTTAGAGATGCCACCAACACTGTTGTCAGTGATCAGACCATACGAAACCGCCTAAACGCCGCTAACCTCCGTGCTCGACGACCAGCCGTAAGACCTCGTTTGACTGATGCCCACAGAGCAGCACGCCGAGTATGGTGCACGCAGCACGTGAGATGGACACATGAACAGTGGGCTAACGTGATGTTTACAGACGAGTCGCGGTTCTGCCTGGATCCCACCGATAGAAGGAACAGGGTCTGGAGACGCCATGGGGAGCGTTTTGCAGAAGCTGTCCTGGAAAGGAACCGCTATGGTGGGGGATCCGTTATGATTTGGGGCGGCATAAGCACACGCTACAGAACGGTTCTCTAAATGTGGCAGGGAACTTGAATGGGTTCGCTACCAAACAGAGATTTTGCAACCCCTGGTGCTGCCAGCCCTTCAACAGCTTGGACCTCAGGCAGTCTTTCAAGACGACAGTGCACGGCCCCATCGCACCAGAGCAGTAAACACGTTTCTCCAAGCTGCTGGTGTCAACAGAATGCAGTGGCCCGCAAACAGCCCAGACCTGAACCCCAATCGAACATCTTTGGGATGAGCTGGGCCGGAGACTGCAGCAGCGTCGTCCTCCTCCTGCTAACCTGGGTCATTTGTTTGAGTCACTCCAGCAGGAGTGGGCTGCTGTCCCCCAGGCCTTTCTGCGCACACTGGTGAACTCCATGCGACAACGCTGCCTTGAATGCCTTGCCAATAACGGGGGACACACACGTTATTAACCATGACGTTGAACAAACACTCCTCTGTGACTTTCAAATTTGGGGGTGGGGGTGTTTGTACTGCGCTCGATTCCAGTTTGTTGATTCCTCGGACTTGTCATTGTCTTTACACACTTTTCACATATTCAATAAATTCATGTTACACTTGGAGATTGATCACTTCCCAATTTTCTTTTTTATAAGTCAGTGAAATGTTGGTCCTTAACTTTTTTTGAACAGTATATATATATAGAATTCCTTCACGAGCAGCATGTGGTGACCATCATAGTCCCTCGGGAAAACGGAACCGTTCATATTTCCTGCCCTCTCTCTCTCTCTCTCTCTCTCTCTCACACACACACACACACACACACACACACACACACACACACACACACACACACACACACATAACATATATACGTATATATAAAGCACAGCAGACCTTCCAGAATGGAAGAACCATCCAGAAACCATCAGAAAGAAGGGTATGACACTCGACCCAGGTTCATCAAAACAAAAGATTCTTCTTTTTTTTAAACATTTTTATTTTCTTTTATTGTTATTACAGAAACTGAAATATGCAACAACATCAATATTCAGAAATTAGGTATATGGCAAGCTAAGCATAGATACATAAAACAAAAGATTCTGATCAAACGTACCGTGCCACACGAAAGCAGAATAGAGCAAGCTCACATCTACAAGACTGAGAAATATGCCACTCTATCCAGCAGCTTTACGGAATCTGGCTTCCATGTCAAAGTCCTCGCCACAGTGGTTAGATAGAGCGATGGGATTTGTAAGCTGATCGGCTTATGAACTTACGACACAGCTCACGACTTCTGGTAAAAAAAACAACAACAAACAATCCCAGAACTCTGAAGACTATGGCAGAGGCAGCTGGAAATAGTTCCAACCGGACCTGGTCGAGGAGGAACAAAAGTGGACCTCCTAAGGCTTCAATTTCCCGGCTTAGAACAGGTGTCTGAGAGCGATGTGGGTGAAACATCCGTTTACAAAGATACACCTTGAGACGCCCGCCCATCCAAAAGTTGTGGGTTGGAATTCCGACGGCGCCAGGAAAAAGAGGAAAACAAACAAACAAACAAAAAAGACAAAGAGAAAAAACAGAAGGGTTTCTAAGACTCATGAGTTGGAAGCGGCCGGCCCCTCAGTGTAGGGCCGAAACACCTGTCAGAGGGGGAGGGGGTTTCTTCTCTGAAGACCCGCTGTCAAGCTCTCCCTAGAGTTTCTTCCTTCTACTGTACGACCGTATGTGGTCGACAGAACCGTAGACAAGGAAAGGTAGACACAAGTGTGATAAACATGGCAACAAGAACTGTTACAATTGTTCGTATGTTCCGAGTCCTATAATACATATCACGTATGGTACGCTATTGTCGTTCTCCACTTGTTGAAGTTATACAGGCTTTTATTATGATAAATTTCGGGCGCAAGCGCTCGCAGCACTGTTGCTTACAGATGAGTGTTTTCATCGGTCATGTGTACAAACACACTTGATCGATAAAACGCTCATCTGTAAGCAACAGCATTGGACAGAGCCACAGAAACTAGGACGTCAAAAGCCTCAGACGAGTGTAGATACTCCCGCCAAAAAGACAAATCCAAAACCCAGACATCAGTAAGGCCACGCAATAAATAAATAAAGACATAGACACAAAAGCAGGAAGAAAAACAACGAATCCAGACATTTTGTAAGCGTGTGCAGTAAACAAACACACAGACACAAAGCCAACAACAACAACAGCAACAAAACCAGACACGCTTAAGCTTTACACGATAAGCCTTATACGATGTATCAGCTTTTCAAGTGTGACAGAGAGAGAGAGAGAGAGAGAGAGAGAGAGAGAGAGAGAGAGAGAGAGAGAGAGAGAGAGAGGGAGCCAAGCTCTGACGTCAATTCAGGATGTGAAACCGGAAAATGGAAACGAAGAAGGACGACAAAAATTGAAATGTTTGATTTAGGGCCGATGAAGAAGATATCTAACGCCCCCCCCCCCCCCCCCCCCCCCAAAAAAAAAAAAAAAAAAAAAAAAAAAAAAAGAAAAAAAAAGTATTTTCAAGATTGCATACAACTGAGGCACCCTTCTCCTCCCCTCCCCCCAAAAACACAAACAAACAAACAAACAAACAAAAACAACAAACAAACAAAACAACCCCCAAAGAAAAGCAAAAGAAAACAAACAAACAAAAACAAACCGAAAACAACAACAGCAGAGGCGGCAACAACAACAGCACCAAGAAAACAACCAACCAAACAACGCCAAAATAACAACAGCAATATCCTCACGCTGAAGCCCCACTTCAAAACAAACAAACAACTACATAAAAACTGTGTACCAGAATGGACAGTTGCTCTGCGTGGCTACAACTCAAGGACAGAATAGGACAAGTCTGTATCATTCAGCTCTGTCAGTGTTCCGCATCCACTGACGTGTCTTCAAGGAACGGAAGTTTGGTTGTTGATGGCAGTTACTGGCTTGAAACCACCCCTCCCGTTCATCAGTTCTGCCCACGGGTCCAATCTCCTTCTTCACACACACACACACACACGCATACACACACACACACACACACACACACACACACACACACACACATCACCACACCCCCCCCCCCCCATCTACGTGCCTTCCTCCTATTTCTCCCACCGTTACGTTTTTGTGCAAAAGCTTTGAAGAAAAACGAAAGAAGTCTGAAGTACAATGAGTAGCCAACGGTGTGATGTTGCCACTTAGTGAATGGAGTTCTGTGATGAGAATTGATTGATTTCTGCTCAGACGACAGAGGGGTGAAAACACCTTTGTTTGACATTGTATAGCATTTATAGTACGCACACGCACGCACACACACACACACACACACACACACACACACACACACACACACCACACACACACACATGGACAGACACATACGCCCAACAACAACATCCAAAACAACAACAACAAAACAAATAAGAGCAAAGAAAACAAAGAAACAAACAAAAAACCCAAAGTGAAGCATTAATCACGCATTAATTAGCGTAGACAGACTGTCCATGAATAAAAAACAAACAAACAGAAAGAGAACTGTATGTGAGGACTTCCTTTGCACGGGAGTCATTAAAAAAAAGACAGCGAAACATTAATCACACAACAATTAGCGTACATAGACCATCTGTCCATGAATAAGAAAGCAAACAGAAAAAGAACTGCATGTGAGCACTTCCTTTATATGGCTGTCATTCCCGAAGATCATATTGTAGGACTTTGCGTATATATAAGGGCAAAGACAGCAAACCTAAATGCGACAATTATCGGGGTATTGCATTGCTGAGCTGTATTGGAAAGCTGTTCACAACAGTTTTGAATAATCGAATGGCTACTTTTGGCTATAAGCCAGAAAAGGGTTTTGACGTTCTCATTTCACACTGGATCAGGTGGATCGTGTTTTCAAAACTCTTGTTCAGGTTTATGCCGTTAAAAACGAGCAATTGTTCTGTGCTTTCGTCAGCGTTAGGAAAGCGTTCGACTTCGTGGGGCCACAGGGACTGAGACAAAAGGTCATTAAGCAAGGAATTAACAGACACGTTTTTCGTAAACAAGGAAATATTGGAAAGTGTTTTCGAGCAGTCGAATGCATGTGCGGTCAGATTAAATCTTGTCTTTTCGTCCAAGGTAAATAAAAAAATCTGATTTATTTTCATAGTTTCAGAGATATCAGATAGGGGGGTGAGGAGCGGGGAGGGGAGGGGAGGGAGGAGGAGAGGGGGAGGGGGGATCTCTCCCCATTTCTTTTTACATGTTTTTAAATAATCTCCCACATTATTTCATTGATCGTGACGTCTAACACGAATTTCCTGTTTATTACAAATCTTTGTCAGGTCAGCTGTTAACAGCAGTAAAAACAAGCGTACCCAGCGAAAACTCAAGGGACGGGAAAGAAGGAAGGAAGTAAAGGGGGTAGGAGGAGAGGGGGAACACGTGTACTCATGAACCAACACTCATCAGAAACAAACCTCATTTAACTAACGTGACAGTCACACACACTGAAGTAACGAATATGCAGCGAAGAAAACTGGAACTAAATAAACAAATGTCATGAACAGCTGAAGTAACAAACCGTCTTAGAAGATGACAAGTGACCAGTTGACCTTGGACTAACTGACTGGGAAAACGGTGTCATAACAAACACACAGACTGACAAAGTGACTGACCGACTGACTGACTGACTAATTCAGTTTTATGTTGTTGTATTCGTTTGCTTTTGCTTTTGTTCGCTGATGATAAAGTTTGATCGCTGACTCATTTGATGGTGTGTGCAAAAGGCTTTTGCTACATGGCTTAAGTATTGTACTGGATGTAAACAATGTTAACGTACTCAGAACTAAAGCAGTTGTGGTCAAGGAGCCTCCAAACCCAAGGCGTGTGTTTCAGTTCGGTGAGGAAACTACAGAAACTAACACATTCAAATACGTTTGGTTAATTTCAGAAGATGTGGTAAGTTTATTGATGCAAAAACTATGTTTATGATCAGGCGCAAGGTTTTCGTTGTTACAATTAATTGTAATTAAAGAACTACCGCTGAACATTGTTTTGGATTTTATCGGTTCTTTTGTATGGATGTGAGATACGGGGCTATGGCGACCTACAAAATCGTAGTAACTCTGCAGTTAAAATATTTGAAGTATCCTGGGAATATATCTAGTTTCTGTGCAAGTTAAAACTTCGATAATTCGATTTTGGACATCTTTATAGATGGTCTCACTTCAAGTGAAAAACAAAAGAACAATTTATAGAATACAACATGATCTAATTTTTTCGTAACTTGTGCCTTTTAGCTCAGTATTTATCGACATGTTCGTTGTCACCTTGTGTCGTCGTAACTGATGACGTTTATTTCTTTTGACGCTCTCTTTTCAGATGCTTCCCGTTTTCAGCTGCTTTGTGAACCTTCCTTTGTTTCCTTCTACAGGCAAATTGATACTGTAATACTTGATTGTTGTAGAAACAAATAATGCTATTTAATTTTCTGCACGAGGCTTCATCTGCTTTAATCACAAAAAAGAAGAAAAAAAAAGGAAAATACTCTCTCTACTATATTTAGCAAGATGTGCCTATATACGGCCAGTCCGTGTTCTCTGTTTCATAAATATATATATTTACATCTGTTCCTTTGCTAGATAGAAACTGCATTGGATGGCCTGATCTGGATAGAATGTAAATTAGCATGTGTTCCACTGTACGCACGAAATGCCCTTTAACAGTTTGAAAAACCAGTGTAGAATGGAATTTCAGTGTAACAGAACATAGTTTTTAAGGAAAGATCAGTTTAGTAATATTGTTGAAAATGTTGAGGGCAGATTTATGGCTTGTGCAAGATGGTGACATCTTCATGCAGGGGGGTGGCTGGAAAGGCTTCATCACGAATTGTTGTTATGCATAGTTTGGCTATGCTTGTATTGGTAACTGCTCATGAAATAAACGTCAAACACACACACACACACACACACACACACACACACACACACAGAGAAAACAAACGGAGTGAATAAATAGACTCACTGTGTTGCACGCGTGAGTCAGAGAGAGAGAAAAAAAAAAGCCCAACCCTACACGTGAGAGAAGTGCTCAAAATCCGCGTGACAGGAAACACGTGCCACCTCTGTCATGACCTGCCACTCCACCCCTTCCATTGTTCATCTGCCGCTTGCATAAGCAAATTGCTTTCAGACCCAATTTGATGCTGACTGAAGCTTATTAACAAGACATTCTCCTCCCCCTCCCCCTCCCACTCCATCCATCCTCTCCCTCTCCCATTAGGCGATTTTGTCTCATCCTCTTCATTCAGAAAAAGGGACCCCCCTCCCCCCCCCCCCTCATTCCCCCAAAGAAAAAAAATCCAACAAACAACAACATCAGTGACAACAACAAAACCAGAGCCAATCACCGTAGACAGCGATGTCAGTGAATGCAATAATGCTGAAGACCTAAGAAGGATCCATTAGTTGCTAGGATACTGGAGGTACAGCTCCGTGGTCTGGTATAGATAGACGAATGACAAGATGGAAACGTGGGAGGAAGACAAAAAACAAACAAACAAACAAAAAAACAAAACAAAACAAAACAAAACAAAACAAAAAACCAGCCACCGTGGCGAAGTGGTTAGCGTTGCGGACTCCCGGCTGGGAGGTCGTGGCTTCGAATCCCATCAGAGTCATGTGGGTTTTTCTGCCCCGACCGGCTCCTACCCAGAGTTGAGTTTGCTGCGGACTCAGTTGGGAAGACTGGGACCACACAGTCGAGTTTCATCCACTTAAATTAATGGATGCGTTTCTGAGAGTGTTGCTCAAATTTCCTGACCAACACTGCAGGTGCCTGTATCTCTCGGGCCTGGTTGACGCCGGGATATATTATGAAAGGAAGCGTAGAGAACAGCCCTGTCATGTAGTCTCAGACCGAAATGGAAATCCGTAGCATCATCTTAATCATCCTCATTCTCATTGATCAGCATAAAAAAAGTCTCAAATTCTGTGGCCCTTCACGCCCTGCTCTCATGGTGACCTCAATTTCGATGTCCTCTCCACGTCTGTGGCCTTGGTTTGGTTCTGTCGGGGTCACCGGTATCGGCGAGTCCATGGGGGCTGTCGTTGGACGGACGTGGTGGCGCCCTCCGGAGGGAGAGCTCACTCGCGCCGGCTCCGCGACTAAGCAATTATTGTCGTCAGTAGGGGGCTTAGTAGGTGGTGTCCTGCGTATGTTAGATCAGAACAGGCGCCACTGAACACCACCGAAGTGACTCGGCAGCAGTGCAGTGTCTCCTCCGGTGGGTTGCCTCTTGACGACTTGACATTGACTGCTCCCTGTGGATTGCTGGTGCCGGGGCTGTGGCGGGGCCGACCGGGCTGTGGCTGTGGACGGGGTGTCGGAATGAGCGGCGTGGGTGCACTGCCTCTGAGGTGGCGCACAGGTTGGGACAGCAAAAAAAAAAAAAAACAAAAAAAAAAAAAAAACAAAACAAACCCCAACCCTTCCCCCCAAACACCCACACAGAAATTGCTGTAGACTGAAAGGGTGATGTAGATACGGAAAATGGACGAGAGAGAGAGAGAGAGAGAGAGAGAGAGAGAGAGAGAGAGAGAGAGAGAGAGAGAGAGAGAGAGGAGATATTTTATTCCTATTAGGCCTCGGCCCATCATGAAGATGAATGTGAACATCTTAATTGAATGAACAAATGTAGTGGATTCAAATTACAAACATGTATTCATGTACATTTCAGTCAGTCACAACACCTCTTCATCTAAATCTTTCGTACACACACACACACACACACACACACACACACACACACACACACACACACACACACACACACGAAAGATTACGTATGTCTTCAGGTATGATCAATGACATTAACGGATTCAGTTTGAATAATGAAGGATGTGTATGATATTTGGGCTTAATTAACGTTTCACGTATATGTCTGAGTGTAGGGCAACAGAGAAGAAAATGCACCTCATTTTCTTAGCTTTCAGTACATAATGGACAAATGAGGTCATTAGACATAAACATTTTGTATTGATAACAATTTGATGCCAACTCAGAGATCCCCCAGCCTAAATCTCCTGGTAATATCTTTCGGAAGCTTATCAATATCTAAATGTAAATAAGGCTTTAAACTGTGATCACGGCAAAAAATTCTGTACAAACTGAATCTTTCACTAGTTTGGATATGATCGGACCAGGTTTGCCACCAGCAGTCAATAAGCCTTTGTCGGAAACAACCTATACAACCACGAACACGACCAACACCTCATGTCACCCAAACAAAACCGAATCCATATCTAAACAAGCATAAGCGAACATTAGTTGCCCAGTTTTTCTTAATCCTGCATCCAGGTAATACACAATATCTTATACTTTACATGGAATACATATATTCGGTGTTTGCTTCTCTACTCTTAAAATTTCTTCAAAGCAAAGAAGTGGACTGATTCACAATGGATAACAGCGTTGTCTAGACCCCATAATTCAGAGCCGCACTGAGCAATTGGCTGTGTCTCAGAATCAAATAATTCATGAACAAATTAAAGGAATTGTTATTTACATATACAACTTCTTCAGACAAATCAAAACACTCTAAGCTCTGCTTGCAAGGCCTTTGAATGCAGCAGTAAACCTCAAGCGCGTTGAGAACAACATTCCTAAATATTTATACACATTTACTACAGGCAGTGTAACATCATTATATAGCCATCTTTGGGAGAGAGAGAGAGAGAGAGAGAGAGAGAGAGAGAGAGAGAGAGAGAGAGAGAGAGAGAGAGAGAGATGCATTTATTCTTAACACGCCACGATCCCTCACACACACACACACACACACACACACACACACACACACACACACACACACGTGCGCGCGCGTGCGCGCGCGCGCACAGCCACAGCCAGACACACACACACACACACACACACACACACACACACACACACACACACACACACACACACGTGCGCGCGCGCGCGCGCCACAGCCATAGACAGACAGACAGACAGAAGACAGACAGACACACACACACACACACACACACACACACACACACACACACACACACACACACACACACCGTACTTCGTTTGATTCTGCTTCCTTATACTATGAAGAAATTGAAAGTATTGTTGACATCTCTGTGTCTAAAACTAGCTACCATGGAGCTTGATATTCCATGTCTGGGTTTGAAGGAATGTATTTAAAATTTGGATTTAAATCCAACAACAGCCGGGATTTTCCAATAAGATGCTTGGCAAGAGATTCTGTGCATCTCAGTCTGTCACTGATCTGAATGTATTCAGTCCAATTTACCAAGTACAGCATTTTGACCGCTGACAAACCGTAAGAATGAAATTGTAACACTTCTCCACTCCTTGATTATAACAAACAAGCCTAAACCTATTTGAAACAAACAAATAAACGTTTGTGACTCCCAATTTGCTTTACCTTTGACATTTAAATGACTAAACATACTAAACGTTTTAAAATTGGATTCTTTGCATTTCAGTGTGCGATAATTGTTAAACTAGTAGCAAATGCATTTGACAGCAGAGTTTACGGATATGGGATACCTATTACTTTGGCGATATGTGAGATGACTTGGGTGTCCTCATGTGGTGTATCCATGAGCATGTCTTTAAAGCATAATAATGAATTGCCTCTCGATGAACTGTATACTTACGTAAACCTTATGAAAGAAACGAGCTAGTATTAGGGATGTACGGCGTTTTCATGGTACAAATGACCGCATTTCAAGTCGGAATGGGAAGGTCGTTGCATGCGACAATAAAACTCAATGGAGCGGAGAAAAAAAAATTCCCAAATATCAAAACATTTACAACAGGCATTATACAAACGCCATAAAACCATCATCATGTTATACTTGAATTCGAAAGACTGTGGTATTATCATTACGTCAAGTTTTAACCCCCAAAAATGTTTATTTACAGAGAGTTGTTAAAAATTCATAAAAAAAAAAGTTGCAAGAGATTTGCGATTGTATGAAAACCGCTTTTGAACGAGAGCCAACAACGTAAACAGATAGTCCAAGTCGATCATCCTTTCCTAAATGCGGCCTGATGCTAATCTTTAATATTGTATTCTGTCATCTGGTACACTTTTGACCTTACCAATGTCCAGATGATTTTATTTCATTGGGATTTACACACATCTCCATTCATTCAGCAGCTTGATGCAATCATTAAACATACGTGATGATTCATTGACGTTAGTGTCCATCACATCCACAGTAATGATTCATTGACGTTAGTGTCCATCACATCCACGGTAATGATTCATTGACGTTAGTGTCCATCACATCCACGGTAATGATTCATTGACGTTAGTGTCCATCACATCCACTGTAATGTTCATTTTTCTGTGCATTGTATCATTGCACTGAATATTTGTATTTGAAGGTACACGTTTGTCATTCCACAGGTTTTTGTGTGAATGAATAAATGAATCTTCTGTTTTACGTGTTTTCACCATAATTAGTTATATTACACGGAGTTTTTGTGTGTTATAACATTAAGTTTACTATTTCGAACTTTGATTAGTCAGTAATTGATTTTCACAGGGAAAAGACACAAACATTAGTGAGAACAAGATCAGACTCTGTCCACTCAAGAGCAAAACTTCATGCCTGTTATAAACAAGGGCAAGAGTGCTGTCTGAAATGACACGGTGGTTGTTAACGTTGTTTCCAGAATCAGAGACAGAGAGTGTAGCATCCATTCAGGTCGCACGTTCGATATGCTCAAGCAGTGCACGTATTTCAAAGCAACTTGCTCTCATTGTTTGAATGACGATCTTCAGCACAACAATTCGTACCCACAGGCTGACTTTCGTACGTCAGGATCACCGTGAGCAACGTAATTGTGAGATATATTTCATTTCTTGCTGCTTAAATCCCAATTCAAAAGCAACATACATATGAATCTAGACTACATGCTTCTTACGTTCTATCAAAAGCATTAAAGGGAAAACGATATGGTTACCAATCCTGATATTTAGCAAACAAGAGAAAGAGCAAGAAATGATATGGAAAAAGAAAACTCGACACAAAGGTTTGTGCGAACAGACTGCATACAGTCTAATGTGCGTCATGCTATGCGTGTCAGACAGTAGTATGCTACCATGGCACCATCAGGACGGGACGGGGAGAGGGTTGTTAGTGAGTGGAATGAGCTAAAGATCCAACTGGACTGTTACCACCAATACATCCAAAAGCGTGTTAACACACTCATCTTGCTGTTTAGAACATATGCGTCGTTGCACATGCCAACATAATGATGCCAGGTCAACAAACATTAACAAATGGACAATTAAAAAAAAAAAGCTTTACGGACACATTTTCTCTGCAAAACCATTTTTGTATTTCATGCGTCAAATTGCGTTCAGTGTGTCAAACGTACAGTTCAATATATCATGATCCTGGAATACTGGTTTTACAAATGAGCGTAGTTACTATTTTGTTTTAGGAACCACGAAGTGAACTTTTCTTTCAAGCAGTCGGCACATTTGTTTTCTCGTTGGAGACTACCACGACTGCCGCTGTCAAGTCGACGGAAGGTCCACCGAGATTTATTTCTTTGGTTTTTTTTTTTTCTTTTTGCGAACAAAACAAGATAAAAGGCTGAAGGAGAAAACAGGGTAGGTGAACGCCATAAACAACAGACTAGAAAGAACGTCTGCAGGCTTGGGTACGGTAATTAAAAGATTGTCTCGTGTGCTGTAAACACAATGAAGCACACAGCCGATGGTCCATTGTACTTACATGCTGACGCAGTATACAATACACTGTTTGTAGGTCTACGACATTCTGATCCGATTGATTCCTTTGTGTCTGGCTTCGAAAATATCGTCCTAATTCATCAGGTCCAGTATCAAGATTGTCCGTCATGACCACAGTCTTTTTGTGTGTATAAGCCAGCTCAGTTTTTGTGCGCGCGCACTCGTGTGTGTGTGTGTGTGTTGTGTGTGTGTGTGTGTGTGTGCGTGCGTGCGTGCGTGCGTGCGTGCGTGCGTGCGTGCGTGCGTGCGCGAAGCGCGCGTGGGGTGCGTGCGTGCGTGCGTGTGTGTGTGTGTGTGTGTGTGTGTGTGTGTGTGTGTGTGTGGAGAGTGAGGATGGAAGTGGGGGACGTGTGGGACTGAGACGGGTTAGAATATGACGGTTTTTTTTTTTTTTTGTTTGATCAGATTTCTGAATGCGCTAGATGAAGGATTGTTGTCGTTATTGTTGTTGTTGTCGTTGTTGTTGAAGTTATTGCTGCTGCTGCTGCTGTTGGTAATAGTATTAATATTATCATCATCATCATTAAGAAGGTTAAGTCATGAACTGTAGAATCGAGATACAAAGCAAGTATTTGGTTGTCGATTATGGTAATTCTTGTTGTTGTTGTTGTTGTTGTTGCTGTTGTTGTTGTTGTTGCTGTTGTTGTTGTTGTTGTTGTTCTTCTTCTTCTTCTTCTTTACTTCCACTTCTTCTCTTCCTCCTTCTCCTAGGCTGGATCTCCGAGTAGCATCGCAGGTGATGATTGTAGCGAATGTGGAAGTTGTCTGATCTCAAGTTTCACCTGGCCACATTTTTTTTTTCTGCCGGGATGATGTACACAACAACACCAGTTTGTATTTTCTTTTTTTTTTGTTTTTGGTCATCCATCCTACCGCCCAGGATGAGCAGCTCTTCTACGAACATTGGAATCGGCGTTTAATATTCTCTACAAATAAATAAAATGTACATACAGACTCACAGACACACATACACACAGACACAGACACAGACACACACAGACACACACAGACACACACAGACACAGACACAGACACACACACACACACACACACACACACACACATACACACACACACACACACACACACACACACACACACACACACACACAATATGTATTAAAATCATCTGCATATGATACCTTTAGTAAAAAAGAAGTAAATCTGGACTCGCAACATGATTTTGTTAAAAGAGCAAAATATATACATTCTCTACAACCAATAAATACATATGTCTCGGATATGATTAACTCTGCAGATTTAAAAGATAAAGAGGTTGCCATGAAGCCTTCTTTCTCGCCAGTTCCATCATGGGAACAAGTTAAACCTAATTTTGATATAGACCATATAGATATGAACAAAGATCAGTCACCGAATATATTAAAAAATGTGATTAATTTACACATGGAGAGTCATTATAATGATCATATTAAAATATATACAGACGGATCTGTCCTCGAGAATGGCAAGACAGGGGCAGCATTTGTAATTCCTTCACTAAACCTAGTGAAACAGTATCATATCGGTAATCATTACTCCATTTTTACTGCTGAATTGGTAGCAATATTAAAGGCGGTACAGCATATCATAGATCTTCCAACAAACTGGCCCAAACGTAAAGTGTTATTATGTGTCGATTCGAAATCTGCACTACAAGCTATCAAATGTCAAAATATTAAAACGCGTCTCGAAATGATACTAGAAATAAAACATGCAATACATCAGTTATCAGCTAAAAACATCAGTATCACTTTTTATTGGTTACCTTCACATTATGGGATATATTATAATGAAGTGGTTGACCGAGCAGCTAAAAGAGCAGCGCGTAATGTTGAAGGAACAATACAGCTGAATATAAAGTTAGATTTACATGAATGCTATAAACATATTGACAAAATATCTAAAGATGAATTTGATAATATTCTGATGACATCAAACAGTCAATATTCACAAAATTGTATTAAAGGATTAAATGAACCTATCGCAGATTCAAAGTTACTCTTGACATATCTTAGTAATACAAAATCCAGACATATTATAGCTTTGATGTTTAAACTTCGTCTAAATGCTCTTAGAACGAAATTTTCTAAAGATGTAAATTGTATATGTGGAAACCAGATTACTATAAAGCATTTACTCCTACACTGTTCTGAAATTAAAGCACTCATTACTAAAACTTTAGGGGGCGTGCTGCTACCTTATGAGCCATTATCCATTGAAAAAATTGTAAATGACTTTCAGCTTCTTAAAATTTTTTCACAAATTTTGCATTCCAGTCCTGTTGGTATTTTTCTTTGATTTGTTGATTTATTGTTGTTCTTTCCTGCGTTATTAAATTATATCTGTTAATTGTTGAGATAGTAGGACACATTGGGAATTTATTACTTTTAGATTTAAGATATTTAAAACAATCTGAATATTCTATGCAGTATGCAAGTCAATTTTTCTAACCATAACTCGAGATTACGGGATCGAACTTTTACACAGTGGCAATCCTGGGATGGCTTTCATGATTGGCTGGGCTGTGGACCGCATAACTTGAATTGATTTGCAGTCCAAATCTATAGATACTTTATAATGTATCAGATCTGTCAATGTACTAATAGAATAGATTAATACGTGAAGGACAAAAAGAAAGGGTGAAGGACAGATTATCCCACTATTACTAAAGGACACTATACACCATCACCACAAAAAATACAAACCCATCCAGTGACACATACCTACCCCCCCCCCCCCCCACACACACACACATTTCTTTATTATTCTATCCTATTTAGTTTATCTATCTATTATTTTGGTTTAATCAATTTATTTCATTCATTTAATTTATTTTATTTTACTCTACTATTATTTTATTTGATATTTATTTAATTTGTCTAATATCACCTTTGGGTGAACAGACGTTAAATCAAAGAACAACACACACACACATACACACTCGCACGCACGCACGCACACACGCACCGTGGACCAACAGGAAAATCCTTGATCGTCTAAGGCCGTGGGTCCCGTTTGGCTTTCAAGTTTGGGTTTCAAGCTGCCCACACAGGTAGGTGTTGGGAGAGGTTGAACGAGGACGGGGGTCGGGGTGGTAGACGTTGCGATTTATGTGTAGCTTTGGAGACTGGACGAGAGAAAGTGATGGGAGGGGGGGGGGGGGATGGTAGGTGGTCAATGTAGGGTAGAGATGAGCAGTTTATAAGGTAAGGATGGAGTGGCAGTTAGTTCAGTGACTTGTGTACTCCTCTCCAGGGACAACAGACGATCGATGACAGAAAGGGCGTGTGGAACGTCTGCTAGTCACGTTAGGACGACGAAGGTCTGAACCAGTACGTCACCCAGTACCACCTCTTTAGCGCCCCCCCCCCCTCCCGACCCCCCCCCCCCCCCCCGTTCCCCTAACTCACCCCCCCCCCCCCCCCCCCGCTCGTTCCTCATTCACGCGTGACGCTCAGCTTTCAGGAACTCGGTCAGTGAGACTTCATGGGGCAGAGAGGGAACCACAGGTCATTTGAAATTCACCGTGCCTATGAAGGCGCTATACACATGAAGATACTACACACATGGACATTGATGCCGGCAGGTAGAGATAGGGGAAGATTCACTGAAAGAAAACATAGGCTGATTGACACCACTGCACAAACACGCATGCGCGCGTGCACACACACATGCGGACGCACTCACGCACGTACGTACGCACGCGCACGCACACACGTGTGTGTGTGTGTGTGTGTGTGTGTGTGTGTGTGTGTGCGCACGCATATCCAAAACAAAGGCCATATCCAAGCTCCGGTCAGCAAAGTTAAACACACACACACACACACACACACACGCGCGCGCGCGCGCGCGCGCGCGCGCACACACACACACATACATCCCCCCCCACACACACACACACAGAGACAGAGAGAGAGAGAGGAGAGAGAGAGAGAGAGAGAGAGAGAGAGGCGCTGTACTGATTTCTGCAAGACTCGATGGAAAGATGAATGTGGTGGTCTTAGTACGATCCCGTCAAATTTTGGAGCATGTCCATGGCGACATTTCGGATCAGAGCGGGGATCCAGCATTCTTTTGACCTGGCGAAGCTCTGCACTCGCACGTGAGCCCTTTCGCGTTCTGTGTTCACTGAACTGCCGCAGTAAAGCTCATCCCCAGCTTTTCCTTAGTTTGATTTTAATTTGATGTACCCCTGCTTGCAATGTCTACTGCTTTGATTCCCCCGTCATAACACTGGCGGTTACTGGTGGTTCATCATATTACAGTAAATCCGGGTGGAGTAGATTACTATGCTTTATTGGGTCGTTTCCAAGAAAGACAGCATTGTCATATTGGAGAAAAATGACGTGTGTGTGTATGTGTGTGAGCGCGCGCGCGCGCGCGCGCATGTGTATGTGTAAATGTGTGTGTGTGTGTGTGTGTGTGTGTGTGTGTGTGTGTGTGTGTGTGAGAGAGTGATATCCGGACCCGTATTTCCAATACTTTTTTCAGTGCAGCCACTTCAAATGTGATTTTCAATTTTAGTAACAGTTCCATCAAGGAGGTATCACTGCGTGAACAAAGTTAAATGACAGCATCAAAACTACCATATGATTTTAGAAAAAAAATGTATCATTAAGCTTACTATGAAGAAAATAAGTGAGCTGATTATTCAAAATTATCGTGAAGAGTTTTCCAACTTTAAGTTTGAAAACGGAGTGACTGAAGGCGGGAAAATGGAGCAAAAATTAGAACCCCCTCTCTCTTTCTAATTTTTTTTAGTTTAACAGAATGACATCTTGATAATATGTGCAGCTTGTTTTGCTGCTTTGTCCCCGCATTAGCCTATGGTGAAACGAATCTTACAACCTGTTTGTCTGGAATTACACCAGCGTCAAGAGTTGTATCGAAAAGCTGTCGTCAATAAGAGTTCACAGTTTTTAACGTGTTCACTGCGTGGTGTGTCATCCATAGAAGCTTTTCCATCTGTAGGTCCGTGTATTACCAGTTCTACATTTCCATCTGTGATTAGTTTGTCTACAAATTTCAGATCATATATATTATCACAGTCGAGATCTTCCTCCACATTTTCCACTCTCATCTAACTGAAGATTCCTAATGTCAAAATGTCCATGCTCAAGTCAGTCGACAGGACACGAAACACTGGTTTTCTTTTTTAATCTTTGCTCCAATACTTTCCGGGCCTACTTGCTGAATTCCTGAGTTTGTTTTGTTGTGTGCCATTTTTGGTGCAAGCTTTATCTGTTTTTTTTTTTTTTTTTTTTTTTTTTTTCCCGAAACCCCCTATAATCTTCACTTTTGGTTAGTAAGGTCACACGATTGATTGTTCAGTCACCGGGTCATGGTGGACCAGAACGTCTTCCTGAGGTGAACTGTGGAGCAGGATGCTGTATGAGGCGACGAGATCTGGGCTTCTGACTAGGGTCTGACTGAGAAAGTTGGAATGCATCAGAGAGCTTTTTAGTTCTTATTCTACGCACGACGTCAACTTCAGTGCCTTGAAAATGTTCTCTCTCTCTCTCTCTCTCTCTCTCTCTCTCTCTCTCTCTCTCTCTCTCTCTCTCTCTCTACTTTTGTGCCTTGAAAATTCTCTCTCTTTCTCTCTACTTTTGTGCCTTGAAAACTCTTTCTCTCCCTCCCTCTCTCTCTCTCTTGGCTTGCTACCAAGTGATGAATTTGTTTATAAGTTACATTGTGTTCGTTCTGCTGACAGCTATTTTGTAGATATTTGTACTTTGGTATCGCAGCACATAACCGTGGTAGAACAATACAGGCCGAATTTTTGGTTGACTGACATTCTTATAGCATACGATTTCATTGGCAGGTGCGGCTTCCCCACCCCCCAGTCCCCCATCCCATCAGAGTACAAAAAAATTATACATGGAACTGTGAAAGAGAAGAATCGTTGGACAGATGTGAAGAGTACATGAGAGGAAACTTTGGACGAATGTGAGAGTAAAGGAGAAAAATCGTTGGACAGATGGAAGAGTAAGGAAAAATCGTTGGATGAATGTAGGAGAGTAAAGGAGAAGAACTGTTGGATGAATGTGGAGAGTAAAGGAGAAGAACTGTTGGATGAATGTGGAGAGTAAAGGAGAAGAACTGTTGGATGAATGTGGAGAGTAAAGGAGAAGAACTGTTGGATGAATGTGGAGAGTAAAGGAGAAGAACTGTTGGATGAATGTGGAGAGTAAAGGAGAAGAACTGTTGGATGAATGTGGAGAGTAAAGGAGAAGAACTGTTGGATGAATGTGGAGAGTAAAGGAGAAGAACTGTTGGATGAATGTGGAGAGTAAAGGAGAAGAACTGTTGGACGAATGTGGAGAGTAAAGGAGAAGAACTGTTGGACGAATGTGGAGAGTAAAGGAGAAGAACTGTTGGATGAATGTGGAGAGTAAAGGAGAAGAACTGTTGGATGAATGTGGAGAGTAAAGGAGAAGAACTGTTGGATGAATGTGGAGAGTAAAGGAGAAGAACTGTTGGATGAATGTGGAGAGTAAAGGAGAAGAACTGTTGGATGAATGTGGAGAGTAAAGGAGAAGAACTGTTGGATGAATGTGGAGAGTAAAGGAGAAGAACTGTTGGATGAATGTGGAGAGTAAAGGAGAAGAACTGTTGGATGAATGTGGAGAGTAAAGGAGAAGAACTGTTGGATGAATGTGGAGAGTAAAGGAAGAACTGTTGATGAATGTGGAGAGTAAAGGAGAAGAACTGTTGGATGAATGTGGAGAGTAAAGGAGAAGAACTGTTGGACGAATGTGGAGAGTAAAGGAGAAGAACTGTTGGATGAATGTGGAGAGTAAAGGAGAAGAACTGTTGGATGAATGTGGAGAGTAAAGGAGAAGAACTGTTGGATGAATGTGGAGAGTAAAGGAGAAGAACTGTTGGACGAATGTGGAGAGTAAAGGAGAAGAACTGTTGGATGAATGTGGAGAGTAAAGGAGAAGAACTGTTGGATGAATGTGGAGAGTAAAGGAGAGAAACTGTTGGACGAATGTGGAGAGTAAAGGAGAAGAACTGTTGGATGAATGTGGAGATTAAAGGAGAAAAATCGTTGGACAGATGTGAAGAGTGAAGGAGAAAAATCGTTGGATGAATAAGGAGAGTAAAGGAGAAGAATCGTTGGACGGATGTGGAGAGTGAAGGAGAAGAACTGTTGGATGAATGTGGAGAGTAAAGGAGAAAAATCGCCGAACGGATGTGGAGAGTACAGGAGAAAAATCGTTGGGTGAATGTTGAGAGTAAAGGAGAAGAATCGTTGAATGAAAATGGAGAGTAAAGGAGAACAAACGTTGGATGAATGTTGAGAGTAAAGGAGATCAATCGTTGAATGAAAATGGAGAGTGAAGGAGAACAATCGTGGGTGAATGTTGAGAGCATAGAGAGTAAAGGAGAAGAATCGTTGAATGAAAATGGAGTGTAAAGGAAAACAATCGTTGAATAAAAATGGAGAGTAAAGGAAAACAATCGTTGAATAAAAATGGAGAGTAAAGGAAAACAATCGTTGGACGGATGTGGAGAGTGAATGAGAACAATCGTTGTGTCAGTGTTGAGAGTAAAGGAGAACAATCGTTGGATGAATATAGAGAGTATAAAGGAGAACAATCGTTGGATGGATGTGGAGAGTAAAGGAGACCAATCGTTGGACGGATGTGGAGTACAGGAGAAGAATCGTTGGACGGATGTGGAGAGTGAAGGAGAAGAATCGTTGGATGGATGTGAAGAGTGAAGGAGAATATGAAGAGTGAAGGAGAAGAATCGTTGGATGGATGTGAAGAGTGAAGGAGAATATGAAGAGTGAAGGAGAAGAATCGTTGGATGGATGTGAAGAGTGAAGGAGAAGAATCGTTGGATGATGTGAAGAGTGAAGGAGAATATGAAGAGTGAAGGAGAAGAATCGTTGGATGGATGTGAAGAGTGAAGGAGAAGAATCGTTGGATGGATGTGAAGAGTGAAGGAGAATATGAAGAGTGAAGGAAAAGAATCGTTGGATGGATGTGAAGAGTAAAGGAGAAGAATCGATGGACAGAACTGGAGAGTGAAAGAGAAAAATCATTGGACGGATGTAGAGAATGAAGGAGAAAAATCGTTGGACGGATGTAGAGAATGAAGGAGAAAAATCGTTAAAGGATGTGGAAAGGAAAGGAGAACAATCTTGGACGGATGTGGAGAGTAAAGGAGAACAATCGGTTGACGGATGTAGAGAGAACAGCATCATCACCTGCGACACTGAGCATGTTCCCCTAATCCACATGCACCACCTTACTCCACCTACACTAACCTAATGGCGATGCCCTGTGCTATGAATTTGTAACTATCAATATGAACGTGTAAACCGGACTTGGCTTTGGGCAGAATGTGACTTGTATCTTGACTTGATTCAGGAAGGATTTATACTTATTGATTGATTCCCCATGAAATTCGTTAAATATACATACATACATACATACTTACACACATACATACATGCATACATACATACATACATACATACATACATACATACATACATACATACATACATACATACTTACTTACATACATACATACATTTTTTCTGTTGTTTTCGTAAAAAGAAAAAAAAAAAAAGGAAAGTCTATATTTGGATCAGTGCTTGTATATCTTTATTGGAAGGAATCCGACATCTCTTTGGTGAGGTTCACACCACTATATTGTTGTCAATTATATGTAAAATCACAATGTCCCTGTTCGAAGAGTCACATTTAAAAAAGAAATTTCCTGTTTGAGGTGACCAGCATTGCACTTAATCTGTAGAGTTCATGGACACCTAGCTGTGAGGAGTCTGACCCTGTGGTTAAGGGGTGAACGGGCGTGTACAACACATGTGCCCAGCTATTAGTGCACTCATTAGTGGCCTGTGGCTGCCGGTTGTTTGGGGTGGAAATGGCCCCGGGTCGCCACCCTGATGTGAAGGCGACCGCTGGCAGCTGCCAATTTCAAATCCAGTGAATTGTGTAGCAAGCTGTCTGTCTGTCTGTCTGTGTCTGTCTGTCTGTCTGTCTGTCTCTGTCTCTGTCCCTCTCTCTCTCCCTCTGTGTCTGAGTGTCTCTCTTTGTCTCTGTCTGTCTGTCAGTTTCTTTTTCTCTCTCTGTCTCTCCTTCTCTCTCCCTGTAATACACCGTGTGCATGACTACCTTAACAGGAACAAATGTGACGAGTTTGTCATGCCTAAAATCAGTCTATGAATTGTGTGTTTTCTTTTAATTCTGACTCTCTCTCTCTCTCTCTTCTCTCTCTCTCTCTCTCTCTCCTCTCTCCTCCTCTCTCTCTCTCTCTCTCTCTCTCTCTCCTCTCTGTTCAGTACCTTGTCTCCATCTCTTTAGACAAAAAGAGAAATAAATGGTTTGATGAAGAATATAATATTGGAAGAAAAAATGTGAGAATGTTACTTTCGAAGGTTTGTAGAACGTTAAAAGATAATGACAGGACCGAGTCTTGTAAAGCACGAAGAGAATACAAAAATCTCTTGGAAAGAAAAGAAAAGGAATATAGAAATTTGCAACTTAATGATCTGGTGTCTTCTGTAGGTAATCAGTACAAGTTTTGGGAAACAGTGCACAAAATTGTTCCCAAACGACGTGGTATATACAATAATATTAGTACCGATGACTGGTTTTTTGCATTTTAAAAATATTCTTGACAAGCAGGTTGATAATACAAACTTAGAAGAGGAGTATGACTGTTCAGTTGAAGACAATGAAGAGAGATGGTTTAATCAGCCAATTACGAAAGAAGAGGTTATTTGTGCATTGGGGAAATTAAAGAATTCAAAATCAGCGGGTCCAGATGATATAATAGGTGAATTTTAAAGTTTTCTAATGATCATGTTGTTATGTTTTTGGTTAGGTTGTTTAATGCTCTGTTTGATAAAGGTGTATATCCTGAACAATGGACAGAATCCATAATTTGTACATTACATAAAAAGGGAGATGTAGATGACCCGAATAATTACAGGGGCATATCACTGAGCAATGTGAGCAGTAAACTTTACAGTTCAATAATTAACGTAAGACTGCAAAAATGGATTGAAGAAAATAATATCACTGGTGAGTATCAGGCTGGATTTAAACAGAATTATTCAACAATAGATCATATTTTCACACTTATGGCTCCGTTCAAAAGCAGTTAGTGAACAATAGAAAGTTGTATGTTGCTTTCATAGATTTTGAAAAAGCTTTCGATTCCATATCAAGAAAACTTTTGTGGCCAATACTTGTTAAAAATGGAATAAGGGGGAAAATGTATGCCTGTATAAGAAGTATGTATGATAATGTTAAAGCAAGAATAAGAAATAATGCAGATTTGACAGATTTTATTACTTGTTCAAGGGGTAAAACAAGGTGATGTGTGCAGTCCAGTTTTGTTTTCTTTGTTTATTAACGAACTTGCTTTAGAAATAATTGAAAATGGAAGGCATGGAATGACATTTTCGCCTGATTTCTCTGAGTTGTTTATTTTATTATTTGCAGATGATATCATTTTGATGTCAGAAACAGTGGTTGGACTACAAACTCAGTTGAATAGTTTGTATACAGCATCCAGTTATCTGGAATTGACGGTGAATATGAATAAAAGTAATATTATAGTTTTCAGGAAAGGTGGTTACTTAGCTTCAAGGGAAAAATGGATATATGGTACAACAGAAATGAAAGTTGTTAACAGTTATAAGTATCTAGGTATGTGCTTTTCAACCAAACTTAGTTTCTCTACAGCATGTGATGAATTGGTAAGTAAAGCTAAACGAGCATTAATAACAATTCAGAGAACATTGTATAAACTTGAGAATAATTCACCTGAACTGTTTTTTTAAGCTATTCGATGCCCAAGTTCAGCCTATAAATACAGTATGGTGCTGAAATATGGGCTTTGGATAAGGCGGCTTTAGAAATAGAAAAGGTGCACACATATGGTCTTAAAAAGTTCTTAGGTGTAGATGTAAGAACACCGAACGACTTCTTGTATGGCGATCTAGGTAGATACCGATAATAATAATAATAATAATAATAATAATAATGTATGGATTTTATATAGCGCAATTCTTGGGATCAACTCATTGCGCTCAGCACACACTCAAACACTCGCACTAACATGTGTTCACACACACACACACACACACACACACACACACACACACACACACACACACACACACACACACCTACCGACACAGGCGCACTTATCAAGTTCATCGGTTCAAGCGTAAACAATACAGTTATGCATGCAGTACATAAAAAGTCAGGTCATATTAATAGACACAGCATTCAGATATTATGGTTGAAGAAGGCTTTCCTAAAGAAGTATGTTTTAACTCTGACTTGAATTTAGATACTGTAGGCAGGTCACGTAATCTGTCAGGAAGAGAATTCCAAAGAGTGGGCGCACTAAAGTTAAATGCTCTCTCACCGACTGTCTTTAACGAGCGCCTAGGAATTTTCAGAAGTTTTTGAGAAGATGAGCGAAGAGACCGAGAAGTTTGATAGGTGGACAGAGAAGCAGAAAGATACTGTGGGAGTGTCCCATCAAAGAAACGATAGGCAAAAACTGCGATTTTGAACTGCCATCGATATTTGATGGGAAGCCAGTGGAGTTCACGTAACAAAGGTGTAATATGCTCATTTTTACGCTTTTTGAGAACAAGCCGAGCTGCACTGTTTTGCACCCTTTGTAATCGTGCAAGCTGTTCTGAAGGAAGTCCTGCTAACACAGAGTTACAGTAGTCTAGTCGGGACATTACCATGGCGGTGATGAGTCTGATTGTTGCCTGTGTGGAGAGGTAAGACCGGATAGAAGCAATACGTCGCAATTCCAGGAAGCATGCACGACAAACATTAGATAGTTGGTTCTGCATAGAGAGCGTTTGATCAATGCTAACACTTAAATATTTCACTGACTCTTTGAAAGGTAAAACAACACCATCAATTTCTGCCGACTCAGCTTTAACCATCTTGACACGAGAGGAGGTACCAACAGCCATGATCTCGGTTTTGTCACTATTCAGCTTGAGTTTGTTGCTGGTCATCCAGACTTTTACGTCCCTAAAACATGCGGTAATATCTGATTGAGCACCTTGAAAATCGCTGGTGGTTGCGCTCTTAGAGAGTTCAGTGTCATCTGCGAACTTGTGGAAGTCACAGCCATGGGCAGAAATAACGTCAGATAAGGGCTGAGAATAAAGGGTAAAAAGAACTGGTCCAAGGACAGAGCCCTGGGGAACACCATACAGAACAGGAGAAGGGGATGATTTAGCACCATTAACGATTACCGTCTGTGTCCTGTCAGAAAGGTATGATGTGAACCATTTGAGAACCATATCGTCAAATCCAAAAGTAACCTTGAATCTCTTGAGTAGGATAGAGTGGTCAAGAGTATCAAAAGCAGCACTGAGGTCAAGCAATGCTAGAAGGGAGACCAGTTTATCGTCTGTTTTACAAAGGAGGCAGTCTAAGACACTCAGAACTGCAGTTTCTGTGCTGTGGTTTTTCCTATAAGCGGACTGACACACTTCCAGGAGACCATTATCTGACAAATGGGATTGGAGCTGCTTCAAGATAACACGTTCGAGGATTTTAGAAAGAAATGGAAGATTCGATACTGGTCTAAAATTCTTCATATCATTTGCGTCAAGACCACTTTTCTTCAACAAAGGTGTGACAACAGCATGTTTGAACTGTGGAGGGACACAACCAGATGCCAGAGATTTGTTCACAATGGACGTAATCAACGGCACCAGATGTGAGGCATATTGTTTCATGAGGGGAGTGGGGATAGGGTCAAGGATACAACTTTTACCAGGAGAAAGAGCAATCAAATAAAAAATCTGCTTTTCACTAACGGGTTCAAAACAGGAAAACAAAGGTCCATCATACAAATCAAAAAGAACAGACCAGCATGAATCAGAGTCAAGATTGTCTCTAATACGCTTTATCTTCTCGGAGAAGAAATCACTGAATTGCTGTGGGAGATCTGAAGCCGGTATATTGCAAGGAAATGACAATGTTTTTGTTTTGCCAAGTAGAGTATTTGACAGTGAAAACAGCTGTTTTGACGAAGTACATGAATTAATTTTGTCACCATAATAAGATTGCTTGGAATCTTCAAGACACTGTCCTGCTTTGCATCTGTCAGCGGCAAATATCTGCCGGTGAACCACAAGGCGAGTCTTTCTCCACCGTCGCTCAGCACGACGGCGTTGACGGCGTGCTGCCCTCACATCCTCGGACAACCATGGGGCAGAGGGGCGATCAGTGACACACCTGGTCACTGCAGGGGCATGATGGTCGAGGATCTTTAAGAGGCCATTGATGAAAGCACTGACCAGCTCCACAACGTCGGAATTGCAGTGCTGTGTAGACTGCAGATCAGCAAAAGTCCTGACATCTTTGTCAAAATCAGTAGCACACAAAGCCTTCATGTTCCTGGATGTCACAAGGCGTTTACGGGAGGAGGCTTGGTGAGTGACATACGACAGACAACGAGATGGTGATCGGAAAGACCAGCACAGTCACGTACATCAGACACTGACAGGAGGCAGTTATCACTGTCACCAACCACCCAGTCAAGAATGTGTCCATGTTTATGTGTTGGGACCTGAACAAACTGTGATAAGTTGCGGTCGTTCAGAAGCGTTTTCAGTTGTTTAACCTGATTATCACAACAGTCATCGAAGTGAAAATTAAAGTCCCCAATGAAAGACACATCATGGCGAGAATCAGCATAAGAAGCTAAAAGCTCAGGAAATTCGCAGAGAAAAGTAGAGTTACACAGTTTGTTGGACTTACTTGGCGGCGGCCGGTATAAACACACCAAGGAAGCAGTAGCAGTAGGTGACTGTATTTTCAGCTCAACACACTCAAAAGAAGCACGATTTTGTCTTGTAAAAGAAATACAGCCAGACAGTGATTTGCGTACAATGACGCCTAGACCACCTCCTCTGGAACCAAGGCGAGGAAACGAATGGAAAACGTAGTCAGGAGGAGTCATATACTTAAACTCTTATGTACGTTGCATTAAATTCTGGTTAAAGCTGACCCGTATGGGGGAACATAGATTACCATTTGGGAGCCGGAATAGCTCAGTTGGCAGAGCGCCGGACTCATAATCTTGGTGATCCTGGGGTTGCGGGTTCGAATCTCAGCCGGGGCGTTTCGGTACAGGGGGATTTTTCCCTCGGAGTTAACATTGGTTCTGACTCCTTTTCCCATACAGTCCTTCGAATGAGACTATAAACCGAGGTTCCGTGTGTGAACGCACGCATAATATCTAGCACACACGTCAAATCCCATCACCAACTTTCGGAAGAGAAGGCCAGTTTGGCCGTTGGTATGGATGACACGTTACAAATAGCATGCACCCTGCGTGAGAAATTGAAAGAATGAAGGAAGTAAGGAAACTGAGTGAACGGTATTGACTGGATGACACGGGAAGTGACTGAATGAAGCGCCAGCTGGCAGCTCTTCAGTCGGCACTACCCAGGTAGGCAGCCCGTTGTGTAAACTAGTGTTGATTTAAAGCGCTTGAATTAGAGCTTGGTCTCTAGCCAAGAATAGGCACTATATAAGTATTCATTATTATTATTATTATTGTTATTATTATATAAGGCATATAGAATGTTATGTTGTCTTGACGAAAAGGGGAAGTATACGTGGGTTACACATGTTCGTACAACTTTAGACAAATATGGATTTTCTTATGTTTGGGATAATCAGGGTGTAGAGTCGGTTTCAATGTTCATTAAAGAATTTAGACAGAGAATAACTGATTGCAGGTGGCAGGAATGGGACAATCATACGCAAACAAGTGAGAGATACGGTTTTTACAGAGCGTTTAAAAATAGTTATCTAAGGGAGCCCTATGTGTCTATGAATATAAACAAATTTGTAAAGAATGCCCTAAGTAAATTTAGATTTGGAGTTTCACCTATATTGACACATTCTTTAAGGTATACAAGAACAACTGAGTCACAGATGTTATGTCCAATATGTTCATCTGCTGAGGAAGATGAGATCCATTTTGTCTTTATGTGTCCAGCTTACAGTGATTTAAGAAAAGAAGTCATTCCCAAAAAATACTACATTAATCCATGTATGTTCAGGTTGTGTCTTTTACTTTCATCGTCTAACATTGTAACGATGCGAAACTTGTCATTGTACTTATATAAAGCCTTTGCAAGACGTGCTGTCATCATGAACTAGATGCTACTATTTTGCATTGCACTGGTAGACATGTATTTACACTGGGTGATTATCGTTTGTAACTGTATTTTGATTGAGGCCCCATCAGAATGGGCCAATGGCCTTCTGATGAAAGAATTCATTCATTGATTCTCTCTCTGTGTTCAGTACCTTGTCTCCATCTCTGTATCAGTCTGGCTTTGTCGCCTCTCAATCTCTCTGTCCCCTATGCTTGTCTTCTGTCTCATTCCTTCTTCGTCTCAATCTTGAATTTTAATACTACGCGCCTGTCGCCGCGTGCGTGTGTGTGTGTGTGGTGTGGTGTGTGTGTGTGTGCGTGTGTGTGTGTGTGTGTGTGTGTGTGTGTGTGTGTGTGTGTATTGAAGTGATTGTGTGTAGTCATCAGTTCAGTTTTGTAGTATAATTTAAAACTTTGATCCTCTGGTTCTGAGGCTTCTATTATTTTCAGCAACAGTGTAAAATGACAAAACGGTCCTTTCTCTGTTTCTCCGTCTCTGTCTCTGTCATTCTCTCTGCCCCCCCCCCCCCCCATTCTCTCTCTCTCCACACACACACACACACACACACTCGCACACACACGCGCGCGCGCAGACACAGACACAGACACAGAACAGACAGACAGACAGAAAACACACACACACACACACACACGCGCGCGCGCGCGCGCGCGCTCACGCACGCACACAAGGATTCATCCGAGCATCGGAAATGGGACACTGAATCGACGGCGGACTGAAATGACCGGAAGGTTTCTAGTGACGTCCGCACCTCGGCCACACAAAATGGGTTGCCAAACTGGACACAGCTGTCACCCTTTATCGGCTAGTATGGACTTAAAACGTTGATTTGATTGCAAGCCAGCATGCATGCGGCTTTCACCATTTTACTTCGGCAGCGTGAAGGGGACTTCCTTCACTAGGGAGCTAACTCTCACGGTCTGTTCTAAACCATGCCACCAAAGGGGGACAGGATGGAGAAATGGGAGGGGGTGAGCGGAGTGGGCGCCTCCGAAATAGGAATTTGTTTCATAACCGTCACGCACCAGGACAAACAGAATAGTCGCCAGCTGTGCACAACGGCTACGTATGTGAAGTTCAAGTCATATCAACCGATCAACTAATCCAGTCAAAATTAGATTCTTTTAAGTTTCCAATTAACTCCTAGCAACACGAAGTTCACTTTGAAACGAACGTTGAATCTATTCATTTTTTTTTTCTTTTTCAAATTAAGCATGAATACCTCTCTCATCTCTCTCCTTTCTTCTCTCTCTTTCTCTCTCTCTCTTCTTCAAATTATATGTGGTGTTGGGTGTGTGTGGTGTGTGTGGTTTTCCTTCTCATGAATCTCTCTCTCTCTCTCTTTCTCTC
>CM065723.1:71022311-71024811 GCA_033310375.1 Conus canariensis
GACTCAAAGGTACGAGGGAAGCAGCCTAACGACAAAGGTGCCACATACACAAAAAAGAACACACACACACACACTCACACACTCACACACACACACACACACACACACACACACACACACACACACACACACACACACGCTCACACACACACACACACACCACACACACACACACACACACACACAGCACACACGTGCACGCTCTCACCCACACACATTCAACAGTCTCTCTCACACACACCACACACACACACACACACACACACACACACACACACACACACACACACACACACACACACACTTGCATGTGCGCTGTCTCTCTCTCTCTCTCACAGAGAAAGAGAGAGAGAGAGAGAGAGAGAGAGAGAGAGGTGGTGATGGTGGTGGTAGAATAAGTACGACAAGACAAACAAGCACACAAACAAATAAATCAAGTGTTGTTGCATGCAGTTCGGAGAGCAGCCTTCGCCGCGCATCCGTTGTTTATACTGTTGAGAGATCTGTTCCGTCTGCACACCCCTCTACTCCAACCCACGCAGCTCTCAGACATCTGCCAACGAAGTCTGCAACCACCATCCATCCGCCCTCCCCTACCATCTCCCAACTCCATCCAACCCACGCAACATGAGAAATTGTCACTGTCGAAGGATGAAGACCACAAAAAAGAGAAGAAGAAGAAGAAGAAGAAGAAGAAGAAGAAGAAGAAGAAGAAGAGAAGAACACGACGACGACGACGACGACGGACGATGACGACGACGACGAAGAAGAAGAAGCAGAAGAAGAAGACGACGACGACGACGACGGCGACGACGACGACGAAGAGAAAAAGAAGAAGAAAAAGAAGAAGAAGAAATACAAGAAGAACAAGAAATACAAGAAGAACAGGAACAAGAAGAAACAAGCAAGAGAAATAGAGGAATAAACGAACATCCACCTCTGCCAGCCTTGATGATTTTGTTGTATGATCTCATGTTCCTGTGCTCAACCCCACCCCCCACCTCCCCGCGTACAAGTATTGAATGGAAAGGGAAGATATGGGGGGGGGGGGAGGGCAAAGGGAGGGAGATAGGAGAGGAAGTGGGTGATGAGGAGAGCAGCAGCAGCAGAGAAGTAGAAACGCCATGCTATTTTGCTGTGTTCCCTTTGTTAAAAGAAAGAAGTTCACAACCAGTTTTCTACAGAGAATGGTAGAGGAAGAGTAAATACAGGCGCGCGACCGCCAGCAATATTAATCAAGTATAAGAACAGCTAGGAATATACATGTAGAGAAATGGATGTACAGAAAAGTGCGCGGACATGGGAACGCAGGCACGTGCTTATGTACATACATGCTTAGGCCTAAACGCATACTTATATGCATGCAGACACAGACATGTACAAACGTACGCGATAAACGTATATACATGCCTATGAATAGAGCATACATATGTAACGTTTTGTTACGTTATAAATCTTTACGTACATACATAACATTTTGTGGCATTACACTGTATTTCATGTATACATACATATGTACACACACACAACACACACACACACACACACACACACACACACACACACACACACCCTCGCACCGTGAGATCGCCGCCCACCACGACCAGGTCACCTCTAGCGGTTAGACACAGGGTTCCCCATACCATCAGCTTCTACCTCTGCATGGAAGTGCTTGATCAGTGCAGTTGGGGGGGGGGGGGGGGGTGGGGGGGGGGGAGGGGGACAGGTATTCAGTCTTCCGTACACGGTCTTCGTCAATCCAGGCGTGGCTAAGATCCAGACTCGTCGGAGAACCACACTTGTCGCCATCTCTGCATGGACCAGAGACGATGTTCACTTGCCCAGTGCACTCTGTCCTTACGCTGTTGTGTGGCCAGTATGTGATTCCAGACAGAGGTGTGTAACCATCCTCTTTGATGCGATTCTGGATGGTTGGTTCTGAGACACACTCATGTCCAGGCAGACTCTGAGCTGTTGACGGTGCAGACATAACATGCATACATACATACGTAGCGCGCACATACATACATACATAGGTTCATACACACACATACATACAAACAAACAAACAGATGCTTTATTTAATGGTTAGCGTCTTTTACCTGTTTTGTGGAAAAGACGAGAGAATACACGGACATGTCACTTAACGCGTTCACTCCCGTCGTCCAGTTTCCGCCTTCTTCCGCCTGAAGAAGGACCAGTTCCGAAACAGGAGCAGCTAAACCTGAGGGTACACTCTGTTAAGGAAAAGAAGGTTTCGTGTGTCACATTAAAAAATGTATGATTGAGCTCAGGTTTGGAACGAGTCTGTGTCGGTGCAACGTTCTCCATCATCCGTTCCCATCCCTTTCCCCTCCCTCCCCCCCCCCCCCTCTGTGTCGCTGTCTGTCTGTCACTTGTGACATGACAGGTTAGAGAGAGAGAGAGAGAGAGAGAGAGAGAGAGAGAGAGAGAGAGAGAGAGAGAGAGAGAGAGAGACGTAAATACGAATACTTTAATG
>CM065723.1:71029811-71039811 GCA_033310375.1 Conus canariensis
TTAAAATGTAGAACGAATGGACTGAATCAAGACGTAGAAGGAATGGACTGAATTAAAATGTAGAACGAATGGACTGAATTAAAATATAGAACGAATGGACTGAATTAAAATTCAGAAAGAAAGGACTGGATCAAAATATAGAAAGAGTGGACGGGCTCAAAATATTAAACGAATGGCCTGAACCAAACTGTAGCATCGAATGCACTGAAAAATGGACTACTCATTCGAAAGACTTTTGGGGAAATGGAGTCACAGCCAACGGTAACTCCGAGGGGAACGTCGCCCTGTACCGAAGCGGCCCGTCGGAGATTCGAACCCACAAGCCCAGAATCACCAGGTTTACCAGCCCGTCTAACAACCAAGGTATTCCGGCTCATCACTACACTTCTACACAGATACCACCAGAACGACAACATGTCAAGAGGGGCAGCGAAAATGCTTATTTTATTGTTAGACAACCGCAGGATTCGAACTCGGAACATTTGACTGCGAATTCCGTGCTCTGTTCTTACCACTGGGCCTACCAGGCACCAGTGCGGCGTGTAGTGGTGCTTGTTGACATGAACATACGCAGAACACCGCTAAGAAAGCTCCTGCTGACGACAGTCACTGTTGGGTCTCGTTACCGCAGTGAGTGGGAGTCCATCTGAGTAGTGGTTATCGTCACTGCCTCCGTCCCCACAGCATCCGCAAGAACAGTCCTACCATGGGAGACTTCAGCACAAGGATCACTGCGGAGGTTGCAACACACACACACACACACACACACACCACACACACACACCACACACACACACACACACACACAAGCGCGCGCGCTCGCACACAGACAGACACAGACACACACACACACACACACAACACACACGCGCGCGCGCGCGCGCGCGCGCACGCACCTATACACACATACACTTATAAACACACAGACATACACAGACACACAGACACACACACGCACACACACACGCACTCAAACACACACACACACACACACACACACACACACACACACACACACACACTCTCTCTCCTCTCTCTCTCTCTCTCTCACACACACACACGCACACACAACACACACACGCACGCACGCACGCACGCACGCAACGCACATACATACTCTTTCTCTCTCTCTCACACGCACACACACACACACACACACACACACACACACACACACACACACACACACACACACATACACACACGCATGCCACACACACACACACACACACACACACACACACACACGACGCACGCACGCGTTACAAAAAGAACGGAAAGGGCAGCCTTGGACAGGAAGCCAGATCGGAGAGATGCTAACGCATCGTGTTCGTTTACGTAAAACACGTCTCCATTATTCCATCAGTCTGTCTGAGGACATGTGATTGGCAATCACTATCGAATGCATCAGAGAAAACGAGGTCGCATTTTCGCTATTCAGAGAGCTGCAGAAATGGGGTAAATGGTCTTCCAAAGAATGTTGTGTTATATATGTGCAGGTCTACCCAGCCTACTACGACTCTGGGGATTCCTACTTAACGGTAAGTCGGAAGAATTGACTGGCACTGGGGGGGGGGGGGGGGGGGGGGTTGTAATTCGTTCAGTGAGGCTGTTCACAGTCGATTCAATATTATTCTATATTGCATGATGTAAAACTGATGTACATTGTACTGTGTCGTGTGCCGTGTACTGTACTGTCTGTTTACCCAGAAAGAGAGTAATACATCGTCACAATTTCGCCTGAAATACCTTCCTCTTTGCTATGGGCTCTTTTACGTGTGCAAAGTTCATGCGCCCTGAAGTATGTATTTTGTACGCCGAGAAACTACGGAGAAGTAATCGTTCAGCTGTCATTTTCATCCAGTTTCTAATAACAAAACAATACCTTGTTTAGTTTTCATTCATCTAAGTTAGTTTCAAAGTGGTGTGATTACAGGCGGAAATTGAAACAAGAGCGAAAAGGGAATTATTCTCCGTGCGTTTGGCGGCGCAGTAATTGTGTTCTAGCTCATGTCCATTTATGTTGTTAATGTTAACCCGTTCTAATGACTATAGATAAGGGGGTGGGTGAGGGAAGCTTCATCCACAATGTCTGATGGAAGAAAAACAATTTCCTTACAGGGAATGTTTTTTTAGTTTTCATAAAGACTTAAGATGGCAGAAATTGATGAATGAACGGTATTTCTCGTTCTTGTAAGTTATGGTTAACAATTATAGACGTTTGTAGGGACAGCAGAAAAAGTCAGTTACGATTAATAAGCATTGAAATCCACAACGCGTTAAGAAATTGAGATAAAGATAGTCGGGCAGAGACAAATACCACCTCACATCTACTTTGGTAACTGAAAATTTTGGTCCAATGGGCTGGCTGTTAAACAAGCGTATGGTGGGTTGAAAATGGCAACCACAGGAGGAGCCTGAAGTCGTTTCGAGTTAGTTATAAAGGTGGTTTTCGCCGAAAACAATCAAACCCAATCGACATGTTTTTACCTCGAATCAAATGAGAACGTTCACTCAGATGCTCAAATTGTCAATTATTTGACGTGAGATGTTTTCCTTTTAGCTTGCTCAGGATCAGTCTTTGGCAATTAGTCTCCACTATGAAACTAGTTATTCAAATACAAATGTTGGTGACCTTTGCTGAAAAAAAGTTTGTTACTCAGTCATTTTAAAGGTAGAAAGTGTACCTGTGCGTCGATAAGTATAAGTATTTAGTGCGTGCGCTTGATTTAATTTGTTCGGAAGGTTAAAGTGACCTTTAGATAAATGAATTTTATTTTTACGTTTAATATAACTAGCATGTTTTCCGCCATGTTTGTTGATGACTTTTCATGTATTTGTTTGTTTGCTTTTAAAAAAAAAAATTATTTATTTTTTTTTACAAATGACGACCAGACAAAAAAAGTAGAGTGTGCTGTTTGATGGTGTTTTCAGATTTTTGTTTAATTTTTCGGACATTTGCTATGGGAAGAGACGGGGCAAGGGGATGAGGGCAGTTTGAGAGGCGAGAGATAGGGAAGTTGAGGTTGTGAGGGGGAAAGGCGAAGGTGGGGGAGGGGTAGCGGAATCCCAGGATCTCCCTGTCCTCTTATGCATTTAAGCTTGTAAGATATCTTTTTTTTTTTACGAATAGCATGCTCTCTCTCTCTTTCTCTCAAACATACGGGCACGCGCGCTTGCGGGCCTTCTGAAGAATAAGTCATGTAGTAATGGAGATGCAAGTCCTCTATGTATGTACTCGTATAATGTCTGTCAACTTTTTTAGTTGGTTTGTTCTAGGATAAAAAAAAAGTGTTCCTTGATTTTTTATATAGAATATGATGCTTTTTTTTTTTTTTTTATTATTATCTTGCATTGCATTCGGGTGTCTTAAACACATGTTCAGTGACGTACCCGTATAATCCTAAAACATCCTTCCCCTTTTTGTAAGTTTTGAGCAGCAGCGTGATATTATGGGGTAATACATTTAAAATGACATGATTACGGGGCTATTCACAATGAGTACCATGTCTTTGTTGCTGAGAAATGGAAACCAAACCGATTCTAAGTGTTCACAAAAGAGGAAACGACATATAGGCTGGTACGTTCATCTTCTTGTTTTTGCCTTGCTGCCTCATCTTTAATGCCAGCCCAGAAACATTGCTCCTTCGGCGCTCATACCGGCTGAACACGCCAGAATCACTGTACACAAGAAGCACCACCGCTCACTCGCCTTCAGATATTCCCCTTCCTTGCGTTTTCTTTCGGACAAGGATCGAAGTGAATGAGATTAGAAAACACCTTGATGTTATATATAAATACTAAATAAACATACAGTTTAACACATCTATTGTTGAAAAAACCCGACCTTAATATTTTCAAGTCGTAGTTGTCGTTCAAAAGGAAGTTATTTTTGGGGGGGGGGGGGGGGGGGGGGTCTTAATTAGGGGCCTCCTGAAAACACTGATAACTTCCCTTGATAGCGTTTCTGGCGCAATAGTTTTTGTAGCGGTGCGCTGCCTACCCGTACAGAATCACTCACTGGCTTGGCCAGTCTCAATCTCAAGCCCTAGCCGTCCACAAGGAGCAGTCTGTACCAGGTTGCTATCGGGCAACCTACCACTGGACACACAGCACTGCTGCCGAGTGATTTCGGTGTCGTGCAGTGGTACCCGCTCTAATCCTTCACGTGCAGGACACCACCTGTTAAGCCAATGTTAGCTTAGTCACGGGAGTCAGTGTGGAGCAGGTGTTCCCCCCGAAGGAGGACCACCCGCTCATCCACAAACAGTCCCCACGGAACTAAGAACTAATCTGTCAGGCGTTTGGCGCGAATTTCACGCAATGTAGGCTACGGTGCGAGTCATGAGCATTGGCCCATATGCATTGCGTGCAGCTGTCTCGTTAAGTGACTTTTGGGGGAGTAGGGGTGGGAAATGAGGGGGGGAGGGGGTGGGCAGATGTTTCCGGTGTTTAATCATACACGGCTCATCGTGTGAGGCTGAGATCAATCGGTAAGCTTCAACAGCAAGTCTGTAGCGCCATGTGTTGCTGCCGTGTAAACATCCGGTCACACTGGCAACAGTTGGAGCGTATTAGGTTGCATCGCATGTTTATTGTATTGCTTTGTCTGTGGCGCATTACATTATACTGTCTTGTATTGTGTGCATATGTTTTGAATGGTCTCGTATCGTGTGCATAATTATGTTTTGAATGGTCTCGTACTACGTAACGTTGCGTTGCTTTATAGCTCTTGCATTGCATTAAACCATGCCGTTTCGCATTATCATGTTTTGCGCTGTAATTTACGTTATTTTGTGTTGTAGGGTACTGTGCAATCTTCGGCTGTGTTGTATTATTACATGCTGCTTTGCCTTGTGCATGTATGTATTTTTGCCCTCACGAGGATAGTATCTTTTCGCTTAATCTGTCTGTCAGTAAGATAAATAAATTTAAAACAAAGGTCTCTGAACAGATTTCAACGAAACATTAAAACGTAAGTGGTGTGAATCGTATGTTGATGTGAAGTGAAATGCTATGAATCTTTGTAAAATGTTCTGTTCTATTTGTTGTTGCCGTGTAAACATCCGGTCTACAAGACTGAAAAGTATGCTGATCTGGCAAACAGCCTGAGGAGAGAAGGCTATCAGGTCAAAGTCCTCACTGCAGAAATTGGAGCTAGGGGGTTTGTAGGAACGTCTGCATACAGCCTCATGAAACAGCTCTCAGTTGCAGGGAAGGAAAAAAAACCAGAGCCCTGAAAGCAATGGCAGAAGCGGCAGAGAGGTGTTCAAGCTGGATCTGGTCAAGGAGGAACAAAAGTGAACTTCATAAGGCTTAATTTCCCTACAAATATCAGGTGTCCCTGTGGCTCAGTGGTTAAAGCGCGAGTCATTAAGTGGAAAATGAGCATGTCCAGAGGGTCATGGGTTCGAATCCCAGCCATGGCTCGTCCCAAGATGGGGAAAAAAAAAGGGGCAGCAGAGGGACATCCGGAGTCATGAACCGGGTGTGGCCCAACCCCCTAGAGTGTCAGGAGATAAGGGCCGAAACACTTGCTTGAAGGGGGCTTCTCTTCTGAGGACTCTCTGCTGCCACGCTCTCCACGAGTTTCTTTCTACATTGTGTCTTGCCTGAAGAAAACCTAAGAGGTCGAAACGCGTCGTGTTTTGTCTTGTGACTCGTTTGTCCACGTTTCTCTTGCGGTTCGCTAACATTTATTGAAGGTTTGTTTAGATTTCCGCCTGCAGTCGTCTCACTTTGCAACTAGAAACATTGTGGAAAGAGGGAATGTGGCCCGAAATTGCTCCAGTTCAGTTCTGGTGCGGATCTATGATACGGATCTGTGATACGATCTACTATGCGGATCTAGATCAAACAGTGGATCCATGATGATATCAACAAGATTAGCACATTTTTACCACAGAAAATGAACACCGCAAAATTATTACAACGAATAGATGTCTGTTGAATTAATACATATGAAATGTTCTATCTTTCTGGTGTCGCAAAGGTTGACATTTCGTATTTTCAATGTCAAATTAAAAGATGCACAGAAAGTGACTTCTTTTGTTCGTACCAGGTATTACCTCCTGTGGCGGAAAAAAAGTTTTCGTTCAGTCAATCCAATAATCGTATCTTAATTGTTAATTCATTTATCCATCAACTTAAAATTATGGGTAGTGTGGTCTCAAAACTTAGCGGACGAGATGTAGGGGAAATGGACCAGTCCGCACGCAGTGACGCCCCCTTGACGAAATTGAAACTGAAACTGAAACAATAATCGTATGACCGTGGCTGCGGTGGTCTGCAGTCTCCCTGGTGCCTTTCTCGTTTCAAATGAGTTTGTTTTGCATTTTGCAGCCTTGCATTGCATAGTGTGTTGTACGAAGTCTGTTGAGTGCAGCCGAGAACATGTACTGCATGGTCATGTGTAGTTTGCCTTGGACTGTTTTCACAGATAGATCCGGTCTCGGTAGATCCCCATCTCGGTAGATCCCCGTCTCGATAAATCCCCCACTACATGTGGACGAATTTCCGTCTCGGTAGATCCCCGTCTCTGCAGATCCCCATCTCGGTAGATCCCCATTTCGATAGATCCCCCAGTACATGTGGACGAATTTCCGTCTCGATAGATCCCCGTCTCGGTAGATCCCCATCTCGGTAGATCCCCATCTCGATAGATCCCGTCTCGGTAGATCCAAAAACAGTAACGGGGATCCATCGAGATGGGGATCTATCGAGACGGGATTTATCAAGACGGGGATCCATCGAGACGGGGATCTATCGAGATGGGGATCCATCGAGACGGGGATCTATCGAAGACGGGGATCTATCGAGTACCCCCCATTTTTTTTGGCATGCTTCGTTCGGAAACATTACTTTGTTGTGCTGTGTTGTCGTTTTGCAACACTCCTGTCAGTCACGATAAATCTTTCCGCCTGGAAGACCAGACTTCTGCAAGTCAACACTCACCGCGAAGAGAAAGAAAGCAAAAAGAAAGTTACAACCAAACACAGACCTCAAATCCCAGACGCAAAAAGTTCTAAAGCCACACACACTATCGAGTAACAACAACGGCAACAAAAACCCCCAGACACAGAAGTTAGAACTTCTGGAATTTGCCTAATGATTAAAGTGCAGTCTGGGAAAGTGTGATGCATCCGTTCCGAAAACAGAGGAAATGAAAGGGGAGGGGTGGGGGGGGGGGGGGGGGGAGGGGCGGGGGGGGAGGGGATTGCTTTTTCGCAAGATTGTATAGTATGTAGGATAAGTGATGTTTTCCCCTTCCCCTCCTGCCCCCTTTTCTCCCTCTATCCCCACACCCCTCCCCTTCTCTCTGTGTCCGAATGTGTGTGTGTGTGTGTGTGTGTGTGTGTGTGTGTGTGTGTGTGTGTGTGTGTGTGTGTGTTTGTGAAGTGTCGTTTTTTCCCTTCCCCTCCTGCCCCCTTTTCTCTCTCTCCCCCCACACCCCTCCCCTCTCTCTGTGTCTCTGTCTCTGTCTCCGTGTGTGTGTGTGGTGTGTGTGTGTGTGTGTGTGTGTGTGTGTGTGTGTGTGTGTGTGGTGTGTTGTTGTTGTTGTTGTTGTTGTTGTTGTACTCTACCTGTGAAAGTTGATTAATTTATAAAAAAAAAAGAAGCACCGTCAGTTTGTGGCAGCAGATCATATGCGTACAAACGTGCGCGCGTGAGCAGTGTGATGTGATATGATGTGATGTGATTTGAGGTGATGTTGATGTGATGTGATGTGATGTGATTTGAGGTGATGTTAATGTGATGTGATTTGATGTGATGTGATCGCGCGCGCACATGTGTGTTTCTGGGGGTTGTGGTCGCAGGCGTAATATGTGCGCGAGCTCACATGCATATGGCTTTACGTGTGCGCACATGTGTGTTTCTGGGGTTGTGGTCGCAGGCGTAATATGTGCGCGAGCTCACATGCATATGGCTTTACGTGTGCACATATATTGGTAAAGGCGGAAAAAGGGAAGTGTTTTAGACAATTATTTATGTAGCCCCCCCCCCCCCTCTCTCTCTCTCTCTCTCTCTCTCTCTGTTTTATTGTCTTAGAAATTATGTGGTAACGTTGATGTCTTCTTATGTTGGCTCTGTTCACGCAGTTTTATGACCACATGGATACTGTCTCAGAAATTTTAAGAATTATGTTTACTCTGCTGTAGGAGTTCAGTGGTAACGTTGACTGTGTTTTAGAAGGGAGTGCCTTGTATTTTGTTTGTTTGTTTGTTTTTCGTTCGCGGCACAGTCATTATTTTCGTTTTCACTCAACGCCCATCTTGTGCTGAAGTGGATGAAGATAAGTGATTGCTCGTTCATTTTCGTTGTCCTGAGTGTTTTGCATCTTCTCTGAAGAAGACCTAAGAGGTCGAAACGCGTCGTGTTTTGTCTTGTGATTAATTTGTCTACGTTTTTCTCGCCGGTGCGCTATCAATGACATTCAAATGATGAGTTGAATGATAATCTTGAGTCCATTAAAGGAATTTATTGATAACGTTGACTCCATGTTTGGTGTTTAATGGTAAATGTTTATTCTGCCATAGGAAATGAATTGGTAATACTGACCTTGTTTTCTGGATTTTTGTGATGATTGGTTTGACTCAGTCAAAGGATTTTTAATTCTGTCGATGAATTAAGTGATGTAGATGTTCTGTGATTCGGGGTTAAGTGAAATGTTGATTCCGACCAATGAATCCGTTGCCAGTGTTGTAACCCTCTGATGATCGTTAATTAGTCTGATGATTCAGGTGGTAATGTTAACTCGTCTGATGATTCAGGTGCTAATGTTAACTCGTCTGATGATCCAGGTGGTAATGTTAACTCCGTCTGTGATTCAGGTGGTAATGTCAACTCATGCTGATGATTCAGGTGGTAATGTTAACTCTGTCTGATGATTCAGGTGGTAATGTTAACTCTGTCTGATGATTCAGGTGGTAATGTTAACTCCGTCTGATGATTCAGGTGGTAATGTTAACTCTGTCTGATGATTCAGGTGGTAATGTTAACTCTGTCTGATGATTCAGGTGGTAATGTTAACTCTGTCTGATGATTCAGGTGGTAATGTTAACTCTGTCTGATGATTCAGGTGGTAATGTTAACTCTGTCTGTGATCAGTTGTAATTTTAACAATGTCTGATGATTCAGTGGTAATGTTAACTCCATCTGATGATTAAGGTGTAATGTTAACTCTGTCTGACGATTCAGGTGGTAATGTTTGCTCTGTCTAATGATTCAGGTGGTAATATTAATTGTCTGACGATTCAGGTGGTAATGTAAATTCGTCTGATGATTCAGGTGGTAATGTTAACTCTGATGATTCATGTGGTAATGTTAACTCCGTCTGATGATTCAGGTGCTAATGTTAACCTGATGATTCAGGTGGTAATGTTAATCTGTCTGATGATTCAGGTGGTTCGATGATAACTGTCTGATGATTCAGGTGGTAATGTTAACTGCTGATGATCAGGTGGTAATGTTCACTCTGTATCGGTGATTCAGGTGGTAATGTTACACTATTCTGATGATTCAGGTGGTAATGTTAACTCTTTTGATGATTCGTGGTAATGTTAACTCTGATGTCTGATGTTCATGGTGGTAATGTTAATCTGTCTGACGATTCAGGTGGTAATGTTATCTCGTCTATGATTCAGGTGGTATTAATTAATTCAGGGTTCTGACGATTAGTGGTATGTGTATGTAATTCTGTCTGATGATTCAGGTGGTAATTTTGTTAACTCTGATGATTCATGTGGTAATGTTACTGTCTGATGATTCAGGTGTAATGTTAACCCTGATGATTCAGGTGGTAATGTTAATCTCTGTTTGATGATTCATATTGGTAATGTTTACTCTGATGATCAGGTGGTAATGTTACTCTGTCTGTGATTCAGTGGTAATGTTACTTTCTGATGATTCAGGTGGTAATGTAACTCTGTTGATGATTTTGGTAATGTTAACTCTGTCTGATGATTCAGGTGGTAATGTTAACTCGTCGATGATTCAGGTG
>CM065723.1:71042311-71047311 GCA_033310375.1 Conus canariensis
CCCAATTCCGGCATGCTGAAGAATGTGAAAAATGCCCTTATCCCGCCATGCTAAAAAACCGAAAAATGCCCCCATACACAATACTAAAGAAAGTGTTAAATGCCCTCTTCCGGCATGCTGAAGAATGTGAAAAATGCCCTTATCCTGCCATGCCAAAGAACTGAAAAATGCCCCCATCCACAATGCTAAAGATGGTGAAAAATGCCCCTATCCCGGCATGCAAAAGGAGTTGAAAAATGGCCCTATCCCGCAGTGCTAAAGACAGTGAAAATGCCACCATCCAGACATGCTAAAGAAAGTGAAAAATCTCCCATCCTGCAATGCTAACGAAATTTAAGAATGTCCCCCATCTTGCAATGCTAAAGAAAGTTAAAAAAATGCCCCCATTCCGGCATGCTAAAGGGAGTGAAAAATGCCCCGATCATGGAATGCAAAAGAAAGTGAAGAGTGCACCCATCCCGTTATGTGATAGAAAGTGAAAAATCACCCCATCCCGCCCTGCTAGGGAAAGTGAAAAATACCCCATCCCGCCATGCTAACGAAAGTGAAAAATACCCCCATCCTGCATTGCTAAAAAAAAGTGAAAAATTCTCCATCCCGCAATGCTGACGAAATTGAAAAATGCCCCCTATCCCGTAATGCTAAAGAAAGAAAGAAAATAATGCCCCATTCCGCAATGCTAAAGAACATGAAGAATGCCCCCATCCTGCAAGTGCTAAAGAAAATTGAAGAATGCCCCCCATCCTGCAGTGCTAAAGAAAATTGAAGAATGCCCCCATCCTGCAATGCTAAAGAAAATGAAGAATGCCCCCATCCTGCAGATGCTAAAGAAAATGAAGAATGCCCCCATCCTGCAATGCTAAAGAAAATGAAGAATGCCCACCATCCTGCAATGCTAAAGAAAATGAAAAATGCCCCCATCCTGCAATGCTAAAGAAAATGAAGAATGCCCCCCATCCTTCAATGCTAAAGAAAATGAAAAATGCCCCCATCCTGCAATGCTAAAAAAATAAAGAATGCAAAACGAAGAAGTGCCCCCAATCCTGCAATGCTAAAGAAAATGAAGAATGCCCCCATCCTGCAATGCTTAAAGAGAAAAAGATGCAAAGAAATGCCCCCATTCCTGCAATGCTAAAGAAAATGAAGAATGCCCCCATCCGCATGCTAAAGAAAATGAAAATCCCCCTCGCATGCTAAAGAATGAAGAATGCCCCCCATCCCGCATGCTAAAGAAAGTGAAAAGAGCCCCATCCCGCCTGCTAAAGAAAGTGAAAAGTACCCCATCCCGCCATGCTAAAGAAAGTGAAAAATACCCCATCTCGGCATGCAAAAGGAAGTGAAAAATGCCCCTATCCCGTAATGCTAAAGAAAGTAAAAAAAAATGCCCCCATCCACCGTGCTAAAGAAAGTGAAAAATGCCCCCATCCAACAATGCTAACGAAAGTGTAAAATGCCACCATCCCACCGTGCTAAAGAAAGTGAAAAACGCCCCCATCCAACAATGCTAACGAAAGTGAAAAATGCCCCCATCCCACCATGCTAAAGAAAGCGAAAAATTCCTCCATCCAAGAATGCTAACGAAAGTGAAAAATGCCCCCATCCAACATTGCTGAAAAATGCCCCCATCTAAGAATGCTAACGAAAGTGAAAAATGCCCCCATCCAACATTGCTGAAAAATGCCCCCATCCAACAATGCTGAAAAATGCCCCCATCCAAGAATGCTCATGAAAGTGAAAAATGCCTCCATCCAACAGTGCTGACGAAAGGGAAAAAATGCCCCCATTCCGCAATGCTAAAGAAAGTGGGGGGAAAAAATCCTGGATCTGGATCCTCTGCAGAATTACAGGGTTCGTCCGGTGACAGCTTCCCTTTTTTTCTGTCTGGTCTTCCGTGCCACTTCAACGGCATTACCCACACGCCACTCCATTCGGTTCCCCGTTCACAGCCACACCCTGACACCTCTCGCTGCAGCCCCAGCACCAGCTATCCACAGGGAGCAGTCATGAGGCAACCCACCAAAGGAAACAGAGCTATGCTGCCGACTCACTTCGATGGTGCTTAGTAGTACCCGTTTTCGGCCAATAATTATGCGCAGGGCACCGCCTATTAAGCCCCCTACTGACGACAATACCGGCCTGAGACTGCTTGGCAGGGCTGTGTGTGTGTGTGTGTGTGTGTGTGTGTGTGTGTGTGTGTGTGTGTGTGTGTGTGCGTGCGTGCGTGCGCGCGAGCACGCGCGCGCACGTGATTTTATAAGTTCATCATTCGATTCTTTGTCCTTGTCCTTGATCCCTTAGACTCCCGTCCGTAGGGGCACCTGTGTAGCTCTGACAACCAGTCCTCTCCATTCATCCCGGCACTCCGCCCTCCTCAACACGTCCCTCAACTCCAGGCCCGTCCACTCTGTGATGTTGTCTTCCCATCTCTTTCTTTGTCGACCTCTCCGCCTTCCTCCTCGTACTGTGCCCTGCAGGATTGTTTTGGCAAGGCCTGATGACCTCGTGACATGTCCATACCACTTCAGCTTGCGTCGTTTAACTGAAGTGAGGAGATCATTCGATTACTATCTACTTATTCCCAAGGACAAAATCAGAAGACAAGCACCCACGAATGAAATGGTTCAAGCTGTAGTACAAATGGAAAGGTGACGACCAAGGGGACAAAACACTAACAGAGTAACGAATCTTTCGCCGCTGGCCTCATCGCTGATTGGCAGCCAAGGTTTTAAAAAATAGGTCCTCAAAAAAAAAGAAAAAAAAAAGGAAAGAACAAATAGTTCGTCGATCGGAGGTGTTTGAGCTGTCGGCGAGTGAGGCACATCAAATAGCTGGCAGCAAAAGGAAGCAGGGATAATTGGTTCTGAGTACGACAGTGACGGGCTCTCAGAAGACTGTCTAATGGCCCTGTCAGGAGCAGGCCAGACCATAATGCAGGGGCTCAGGTACAGCTAGGTCACTCACCTAGGCGACGACGCTCTGTGTCCTGCTGTGTCGGAACGATTTCAATTTCAGTTTTACGTGGCTCACAGCCCAGCCGACTGCAGAGGGCCGTATCAGGGCTGTTACCTCGTCGTTGTCACTGTCTAGGTAAAGGAACAGCGGGAATTGCGATATGACTTTTTAGAAGTAGCTCTCACGATGTAGCGCGGGACACAAAACACGCAGGCACTCACGCGCAGATGTATGTACACTTGCGCATGCACACATGCACGCACACGCGCACAGACACGCACAGATGCATACAGAGACAGAGATAGAAAGACATTCAGACAGACAGACAGACAGACAGACACACAACACACAACACACATACACACACACACACACACACACACACACACACACACACACACACAACACACACACACACACACACTGCAACGTAAGAATACAGCAATAACGATAAAGGTCAAAAGTAAGTAAAACTGGAACTTTAAGAGAAATAGCCATTTGCGCAACTTCTGTAAAGAAAGCATATGAACGCGATTAGCAGTGCTGGCTGAATGATTGTGACAAAAAGGTAGGACTCCCCATAGGAGAAAAAAAAGAAAGAAAAAAGGAAAGAAAGAAGGAAGGAAAGAAAGAGGAAATATGGGAGGAAACAGGATAAAAAAAGAAACAGAAAAAAAGAAAACGTGTTCGCTGAACGAATACTGTAGTTAAAAAGTAGCTTCTTATGGGGAAAAAAGGCAGGATGAACGAAACGTGTAATGAACAGAAAAATGTATGGAAAAAAGATGAACGTGCTGTATGAACAAACGTGTATTTGAAAATAATTTCCTATAAGCTGAAAAAAAAAGAAATGGTGCTGATTGAAAAAAAGTTAAAAGTAGCTTCATCTTGGACTAAAAATAGTCTGACTGAACAAAGGTATTTTGAAAGGTAAATTCTTGCTAGACTGAAAGAAAATTTAGTGCTGGCTGAATAAACGAGTAGTAAAAAGTAGTTTCCTGTTGCGTTAGAAAAGGAAGCCTGACTGATTATTTGCATTTAAAAGTAACTTTCTGTGGGATATCAATACAGTAACAATAACAAAACAATAAAAAAAAAAAACACAATAACTTTTACCACATAACAAAATAAACAACTTCCTTTAAGATTAAAAAAAAATGCTGGGTGACAAACGTGTCGTGAAAAGTAACTCATTTAAAAACAAAAAAGGATAGTGCTGTCTTGGCGAGCGTGTATTAGATAGTGGCTTCCTGTAAGAAAAAATTCTGGCTGAACGAAATGCTTCACAATGAAAAGTAGTTTCCTGCAGGAAACAAATCTGGCAGACTAAAATGCTTCGTAATACAAAAAACAGTCTCATAGAGGAATCAAATTTGAAAACAAAGTGTAGTTTCCTGTACGAAACATCTGGCTGAATAAAATGCTTCGCAATGAGAAATAGTCTCATAGAGGAATCAAATTTGATAAATAAAATGCTTCGCAATAAAATGTACTTTCCTGTAGGAAACAAATCTGTCTGAAGAAAATGCTTCGCAAAGAAAATGGTCTGCTGTAGGAAAAAAAATATAGTAATTAAAATGCTTGGCAATAAAAAGTAGTCTCATGTAAGAAACAAATTTGGTGAATAAAATGTTTTGCAATGAAATTAGTCTCCTGTAGGAAACACACTTGAAAAAAAAACAAAAAAACTTTGCAATAAAATATAGTTTCCTGTAAGAAACAAATCTGGCTGAATAAAAATGCTTCGTGATAAAAATCTCCTGTAGAAAACAAATGTGGTGAATCAAATACTTTGCAATAAAATGTAGTTTTCTGTAGGAAAAATTTTTTTAGCTGCATAAAACATTTCGTGATTAAAAAATGGTTTTCTTTAGGAAAAAAAGCTGAAGAAAATGTTTCGCAATTTAAGTAGTTTTCTGTAGAAAACGAACCTGGCTGAATGCAATGCTCTGCAATAAAAAGTTTTTTTGTTTTTGTTTTTTTGTTGGAAACAAATCTGGCAAAATAAAATGCTTTGCAGTAAGAAGCAGTTTCCTGCAGGTAAAACT
>CM065723.1:71054811-71057311 GCA_033310375.1 Conus canariensis
GACAGCGGGGATAGTATCCATCAAAGGAAAGGCATGTGAAAACAGGTTACTTGACAGAGGGGTAATATCCACCAAACAAAGGCACGTGGAAAGAGCTAGCTTGACGGGCGGAGGGGGGGGGGGGGGGGGGGGGAGGGTAATATCCATCAAACAAAGGCAAGTGTAAGGAGCTAGCTTGACAGAGAGGGTAATATCCGTCAAAGAAACACAGGTGAAAGTTGACAGAGGGGGTAATATCCATCAAACAAAGGCAAGTGTAAGGAGCTGGCTTGACAGAGAGGGTAATATCCGTCAAAGAAACACAGGTGAAAGTTGACAGAGGGGGTAATATCCATCAAACAAAGGCAGATGAAAAGAGCTGTCCTGACAAAGGGGGCCAATATCCATCACACAAAGGCAAGTGAAAACGTCTACATTGACAAAGGGGGTAGTATCAGTCAAACCTTCAAGCAAACTGGTAGCCCACGGCTCCTAAACAGGGTGATGAGAGGCAGACCTGAACCATAAACCGGCACACTGTCTCCTTTTCCACGGGGCCACATCCTCATCACCCACTACTTCTGCTGTCTGAATATCCCCAGCCCACGTGAAATCCCATCTCTTTCCATTGCCTGTTCAGACAGCAAATTGTCAGTTAAAAAAATTCCATATGAAATCCTGTCTTGTGTGTTCGTTGCTCTACCATCGACCCGTCTGTGAGATGTAGATCTGAAGTATTGGGTGACACGCAATAAGCGATGTTAACTTTTACAGGGCGGGAATAATTGCTAGACTAGGACAGTGATCACGTTAATGAAAAGAAAATGACAAGTAGATTTCAGATGTAAATGTTGTTTACGTGCGAAATCGGTCAAATCAATTTTTTTTTTTGTACTGCTGTGTCGGGTAGTAACGTGAAAATTTTGTTATTGTTTAGTGTTAGGTTGTGCTGAGTTGCATACTTTTAACTGTCATTTCTTATGAATGCAAGTCATACGACTCTGTCAATCTGTCTGTCTATCTGTTTGTCTCTGTCGCTGTATCTGTCTGTCTGCCTCTGTTTATTTGTCTGTCTGTCTGTCTGCCCGCGCGCCTATTTGTCTGTCTGTCTGTCTCTCTGTATTTTCTTCTGCCCTCATCGTTCTCCCCTTTCCTCCCCCCTACTACACACACACACACACACACACACACACAACACACACACACACACACACACACACACACACACACAAACTGCTTATAATGGTCGTGAGTGTATATGCGTCTAGCTTTTCTGTAACATTTGTTTATTTATTTATTTTTATTTTAAATCGTAACTGCATTAAGAAGTGCAAGGCATAATGAAGCAACCAGCTTGTCTATTTCACTCATAACATGATTCTGAATTCGTATTCATAATGACAGTCAGATTCGTAGAGTTGTTGATGGGTGTGACGTCCGGCTTTGCTGTGGATGAGTTGTCTGAGACATGTGAGATACTCTGAGGCATAGCTTTCTCTGCCTTACACTTCTAATGACAACATGTCATTAGCTTTCGAGCACTGAATAGAGACTGTATTGTAATCAATATAGCAATCTGTATTGTCAAAATTATGTCGTTTATATAACAACTTCGACTTTCTTTCTTTGCTGTTATATAAGCGACGTAAGTTTGACAATACAAACCACGTACTACCCGTTCATGGTCTTGTTCGGGTAACCATTCCCTAATACGATGGGAGTGTCAAAAGGCGTAGGCTGAACATTATGCTTTTTTCCAGATTACCAGATGTACCTTTGACGCTGTTCAGTAGTTTATGAATAATACAGTACTCTCACTCTCTCTCTTTTCTTTCTTTTTTTTTTTCTAGCTTGTCTGTATGTTTACGTTATCTTTGGTTTGGTGAGGTAATCATGAAAACACGTTCTTTTCACGGAGGTAGTTGGTAGGATGAGTGAACTGACACACGTCTAATCAAAAAGGAAATGGTTGGGAAGAGCACTGAGATTGGAGGGTGCAGGATAGAGAGTGAAAGAAAAACTGTAGTTGCATACTGCAAGCAGTTCAAAGTTCATAGCATGTTAAGTATTTACATTCAGCCCAGACTTGTTCTGAATGTTCGTCGTCACCTCGTAGTGGTCGGATAACGACTATTCCATTTACGCGGTCATATTGGATTTTCGTCAACTCGTAATGGTCGGATAACGACTATTCCATTTACGCTGTCATATTGGATTTTCGTCATCTCGTAATGATCGGATGGCGTATGTTTTATTTGACGCTGTCATACTGGATTTTTGCCATCTCGTGCGAAAAGTAGATTTCAGATGTAAATGTTGTTTACGTGCGAAATCGGTCAATCAATTTTTTTGTACTGCTGTGTCGGGTAGTAACGTGAAAATTATGCTATTGTTTAGTGTTAGGTTGTGCTGAGTTGCATATTTTTAACTGTCATTTCTTATGAATGAAAGTCATTCGACTCTGTCAATCTGTCTGTCTATCTGTTTGTCTCTGTATCTGTCTGTCTACCTCTGTTTATTT
>CM065723.1:71064811-71079811 GCA_033310375.1 Conus canariensis
GTCTAAATCAGATCGCATATCAAGTTCATCCTCATTTGAATTCTGAACAGTAGAACATCTTAGAATGTATTTAGCACAAGCTAATTTTCGATAAGCATCCAGGGGCAAAACGCCAGCTTCATGATATGTCCCTAAAATGTGTGTGTGTGTGTGTGTGTGTGTGTGTGTGTGTGTGTGTGTGTGTGTGTGTGTGTGTGTGTGTGTGTCTGTGTGTGTGTCTGTGCGCGCGCGCGCACGTGTGCTTGTGCGCGCGCACGCGAATGTGTGTGTGTGTATGTATGTATGTGTTTGTGCGTACGTGTGTTTGTGCGTGCGTGCGTATGTGTGTGTGTGTGTGTGTGTGTGTGTGTGTGTGTGTGTGTGTGTGTGTGTGTGTGTGTGTACGCGCGTGTGTGTAAGCCCGTGCGCGCGCATGGTTTTATATTTGTATGTGTAAGAGAGAGAGAGAGAGAGAGAGAGAGAGAGAGAGAGAGAGAGAGAGAGAGAGTCGTCGTAAATTCGTTTGTTTTTTGTTTTTTTGTTTTTGGTGGTGGTGGTGGTATCTGACAACATAAACAAAAGAAAAAAAAAGGTGACTACTTACATTTTTCTTCTTCGAAATAATGATTAGACAGCAAACGAAAGCTGAATGAGAACTACCGGATTTTCGTGAAACCTGCTAGTATTTCTGGCTCTTATTCCGTGAAGAGAACAAGGTAGGTCCATAAAAAAAAAATTAGAGAAAAAAAAACAGCAAGAACTCTTTTATAATACGGTCAGCTCTCTCTATCTCACTCTTTATCTGTCTCTTTGTCCCTCTTAGTCTGTCTCTGTCTGTCTCTGTCTCTGCCCCCCCCCCCCCAACACTCTCTCTCTCTTTGTGTGTGTCTCTCTCACAGTTTAAAACCTTGTTTACATTTTGATGTTGACAAGCACCTGAAATATATTACCTCTAGATTTAGGCTAAGGATTTCTGAGCTGGCAGTACATCGTTATAGATACAAAATGTGTATGTCTAATGACCTCACACACACACACTGACTGACTGAAACCAATTTATTGTCAGATTAACTCAAGGTTGTACTGACCACACACACACACACACACACACACACACACACACACACACACACACACACACACACTCACAGACACCCGCGCACGCACGCACGCACACGCGCACGCACGCACGCATGCACGCACGCACACACTCACATGCACACATCATACACACAAACCTGCGCGCTTACGTACGCACGCACGCACGCACGCTCTAAATGATAGGAAAACTCTGACCACTACGTTACAAATTAAGAGAAAAGAAAAAGGATTTTTCTGTCTATAACTTAATGTTTCTTCTCTGAAGAACGGGTCTGTCAGACAATTCTGTTCAAAATTGTTTGTTTCTTTTAAACAACATACAGCGCACATGTAAAAGAATAGTTCTTGCCTGCTGACCTTATTTTACACACATAAAAACTATCTTTGTGAATGTTCAGAAGATTTCTGTTGATGGTTTCTGTTCTGTTGTTGTTTTCTGTTGCAAATCTTCACAACATCCTCAAAGATAGTTTTTAATTTATATATCGCACATATTTTTTACAAAGAATTATTCAGTCTGTGATACAGACAAGAACAAACTTTGACGAATGCAGGTTTTTTTTTTTGCTCCATACATTCAGTTTCTACTGGAAAGAACGCGGGCCGTGCCATCTCGTGAGTACGACCCATTTCAAGGTACGGACAGATGACGCACCACATGGGAAGGAAAAAAAAGCATAAAGCGGGAAGAATCAATGGTTGCCTTTTATCCTTCTATGTTGTGCGGGAGCTGGGGGAAATGGCGGAGGGTCGCACGCAATTCGACTTTCAGGTATCTCAGGATCTTGACTCTCTTGGTCCCTTCAACCATTACTGAACATACATTACTGAGTATACAGAAGGCTGTTTTTTTATTTTTTATTTTTTAGCATCCGTGCACCATCTTTGTTACTGTCTCTGTCTGTCTGACTGTAAGTCAGTCTGTCTGTCTGTCTCTGTCTCTGTGTCTGCTTTCTCTCTCTCTCTCTCTCTCTCTCTCTCTCTCTCTCTCTCTCTCTCTCTCTCTCTCTCTCTCTCTCTCTCTTGTCAGTATTTCTGTCTGTCTGTCCGTGTCTGTTTGTCTGTCTGTCTGTCTATCTGTCTGTCTGTCTGTCTCTCCCTCTCTCTCTCTCTGTCTCTCTTTTGTCAGTATTTCTGTCTGTTTGTCTATCTGTCTGTCTGTCTGTCTCTCTCTCACTTTTGTCAGTTTTTCTGTCTGTCTGTGTCTGTCTGTCTGTCTCTCTGTCTGTCTATCTCTGACCACTGACACTACAGGTATGAGCGCATACGCACGGATGTGTATGCACATGCGTGAAATAAAGGGGAAAAAAGGAATTAGTTAAAAGAAAAGTTGATCAAAGTCGACAAACAGCAATTAACAACACACGCGTCAGCTTCAGTCACAGCAACAACAAAAACAACAACAACACCATCATCATCATCATGATATGACTGTTAGGAAGATGCAAAAGTAAATAGTTTCTCTTTCTGGACTATAAACGTGCAAATGGTGTTCGTGACAGATATGTCACAGTAGCGACGGTACTTGGTAGAAAATGTTGTCGCCAGTCAGCGACAAACACTTTTCATACAGTTTTGCCTGGTAAGCTCATAAAATACCACGAAAAGTGATATTTTAACAAAAGGTTACGCGCGACCAAGTTTTCATGAAAATAATGTCGCTGGAATACTATTTGACGAAAAATAATATCATAGCAGCAATGTTTCATGGCGCGGCATGGTTTTTGTTTTGATTTGTTTCATTTTTTAACGGACGAACGCCGCTCAGAACTTGTCCTTAGCTTAAGAGCGACCAAAAAACAAAGTTACAAAATATTGTGGTCCATGTCTTGTATGACTGTTGCGCGTGATTATTTCCTAGGAAATATTGTCGCACAGCGACGGTGTTTCATATCCAGTGACATTGTTTCATGTGAACTGCCGTTGCAGTGACACGACTCCACTAGCGATGTGTGTATACAAGATATTGTTACTGTCTCTGTCTGTCTGACTGTATGTCAGTCTGTCTGTCTGTCTCTGTCTCTGTGTCTGCTCTCTCTCTCTCTCTCTCTCTCTCTCTCTCTCTCTCTCTCTCTCTCTCTCTCTCTCTCTCTCTCTCTCTCTCGTCAGTATTGTAATTAGATAGTACTCGTTCGTAGCGAACACAATGCCCTAGAATACAGGAAAGCATGAAATGCGGCGTCAGTTTGTACACCACGAATTTTCTTGCTGGGAAATGTAACCAGTAAACCGTTGGCATGCGGTTCAAAGTAAAACTGAGTGACAGACTCACAGTCTGAAGCACCCTGTCTGTTCCTTAACACATACAAAATGAAGGTGAAACTGAAACAGAAACAGAACAGAGAAGACATAATATTTCAACTTTGAAACATCAAATCCGACGTGCACCATTCTAGACATGACTTTTCCCCTCATTAGCTTGGAACAACTGGAAACAGATCATCTTAACTAGGATCGATATCAGAGAAGAATCAGAAAGGTCTTTGCTCTGAAGTGGAAACGTCCAGAGGAGGGCGACCAAAATGTTGGGCCCTCTGAAGGTCCTCCCGTACCCCGAAAGGCTACGTCGGCTGAAGCTTCCATGTCTGGAACACAGGAGAAAGCGGGGAGACGTAACTGAAGTCTACAAGTACCTGCATGGCTTCTACAAAGTGTCACGCCCTGACTTCCCGTCGCCACGAATGAGCTGAGATCCACCAGAGGCAACTCCTTGAAACTTCAGAAACCAAGGCAACGTCTCAACGTACGGGGCAACTACTTTGCAAACAGAGTTGTGAACCTCTAGAACAGCCTCCCGGATGATGTAACAGCGCCATCGGTAGACGCCTTCAAGAGAAGATTGGACAAGCACTGGCAGCACTACCTTCAGTGTACGACCCAGAATGCCTAGACTAAAAATGCCTAGACTAAATTGTTCAGTAAGTGATCTGATTGGCACCATCCTCAAACCACCCAGGCCAATCAGTTCTCAGTTTGAGAACCTGAACATGGTCCTATGACTTAAAGGACCTGAATCTTGTAATGTCAAAGTCAAAGATATGCTGAAGCTTAACAGTGTGATGTGATCTGCCTTAGACCTAGAACTAGCTGACATGACCACGGACATGCCCCCACAGTTGTGGAACATGGTGCGTCCAGAGGCGTAAGCATGCTGCATTGCGCACGATTTGTCTGAAAATACCGATGTTTTGTGTGTGCACGGTCGTGAGTTGTGGCCGATTCGTTGCAGGGGTCAACTCATGCTGACTGTGTGAGCTACGTTCTGCTCCTGAAGAATACTACAGACTTCTTCTTCTTCTACAGAATTCGGTCGACCTGAGAGGATCTGTGTGGAAGTGACGATAGTTGTTAAAACTACCAAGTTACACCACAGACACAGACACAGACACACACGCGCACACACACGCACGCACACACACACACACACACACACACACACACACACACACACACACACACACACATGCGCGCGGCGCGCGCGTGCGCGCGTGCACTCAGACATAGACAGACAGACAGACACGCACACACACACACCACACACAATGCACACACAGCACACACACACACACACACACACACACACACACACACACACGCACACACACGCACCACGCACGCACGCACGCACGCACGCACGCACGCACACACACACACACACACACACACACACACACACACACACACACACACACGCACACACACAAGTTCCCATTTCCGAAAAGAAAAAAAAAAGCAAACAGCCCATTCTCTTCTGTAAAAAATCTGTCATCTGTCTTTCCCATCGTCTAACTTGCCTACCCCCCAGCCCCCCCCCCCTCCTCCACTCCTCTCTCCACCCCTGTCAGCCTGGTGGACTTCTCTGGGCAAATGACTACCGGGATTGTCACCTGCCAGCAGCAGCCCTGCCTGCTTAAACTGTCTGCTTGTTTTCTGAACTTTTCACTGTAGTTGGGAGTTCGTCTCGACATCGTCATTAATTGTTGTCCGCAGATGGTTGTTTTGTGCGTGTCTTGCCGCTGTCCCCTTGGCCGACATTATCTGTCTCTGTCACCTACCCATCCCTCCCCCCCCCCACCACCACTCCCGCCCCCAATCTCCTTCCTTGTCTACACCTCAATCTTCTGTCCTTCTTCCTTTCTGGGAAAGGGGGGGGGGGGGGGTTGACGAAGAGGAAGGGAAGGAGTGAAGCGAGAGCAGAGAGCTAGAAGGACGCGGAATGAATGGTGTAAGAGTTGGTGGATGGGTGATTGGAAGGATGGGGGTGGGACTGGGATGGAGCTGGGTGGGGGACTAGTTGTCAATGGCTTGTCTACGAACTTTTCATCGTTTTTTCTGTCTTTTCCTGCTTCACCCCCCCCCCTCCCCATCCACTTTCTCCTCATCTCCCCCTCTCCTCCTCCCCCCTCCCTTTCTCTCTCTCTCTCTCTCTCTCTCTCTCTTTGTCTCTGTTTCACACACACACACACACACACACACACACACACACACACACACACACACACACACACACACACACACACACACACACTGTCAGAGGACGGGGTGGGGGGGGGGGGGGGGAGGTGAAGAAGGAAAAGACAGAAAAACGATAAAAACGATAAAAAGTTCGTAGACAACCCATTGACAAGGACAGATTGTAAAACAACGCTTTGGCCTAAACCTTCATCCTTGCGTATCAAAGATAATCTCTCTCTCTCTCTCTCTCTCTCTCTCTCTCTCTCTCTCTCTCTCTCTCTCTCTCTCTCTCTCTCTCTCTCTCTCATCCCCTCCGTCTGTCTCCCTTCCTCTTTTTTTTTTTGAGAAGTTTCCAGGGGAAAACAGGAGAAAGGAGAAGGCGGAAGCGCAAGTGACGCGGATGGGTGGATGCGTGGGTGGATGGGGGAACAGGCTGTGGACGAGATGGGATTAGGTGGCGTGAAGATGTCAGTGGGACTTACTTCTTGTTTGGGGGATTCTTCTAGGTTTGTTTCACGAGATTTGATTGCATTTCTCTAAGGGGGGAGTATAGCGCTTGTTTCTGTTTGTCCCTCTGTCTAGGTACTGAAATTCTTACAATGAGCTGCTGAAACAGTTACCAAGAGTTTGGACACCTGGTTACCTGATCTGAATACCTGCTGGAAACGATAAGTGATCTCAGCTTTGACTTGGATCGATGATCACAAGGTCTGAGATGTCATTACAGGAATGCTGTTTATTTCACAACAGTGCTTCGACAGACTCTGAACAATTTCCACGAACAGGTGCCACTTTTACATAAGGAAATATGAATGCTCGGGTCTCCCCGACTTGACTTTGACTGCAGTTTAAATCAAAGTCATAGCAGAAATGACGTTGTCTGACTGCACAGCTAGAAATGTCTTATACATGTTTGAATAGAGTGCTTCGAGCTTACAATGGGTTAGCATACCAAACAGGATTCCATTTTACTTGGAAAAAATCTAACCCATGTCGTCGTGCACTCACTGCTGAAATATCGTTTTCTTTTAATTGTGCAGAACTCTGTATGATTCTGTGGAAAGGAGGCGTATTTAACAAATAAATGTAGGGCTTATGCTTTGAGTTTGATTCATATTTGTAATATCAGTATTGGCTCGTTTAAACTGTGAACGTTGTACAGTTTTACTTTGGACAACACGTAGGGCTTCGTCTTTTCTTTCGTACCGGTTAGTCACCTGTCTGTCAGTTAGTTTTCTTTACACACACACACACACACACACACACACACACACACACACACACACACACACACACACACACACACACACACCAGGTACTAAGCTGCCTCATAACGACAGTAATTGCTAAATCATAGAGCTGGCGTGAGTGAGCGTCTCCTCTCTCTCTCTCTCTCTCTCTCTCTCTCTCTCTCTCTCTGGGCAATGGTAGTCAATGTCTTTGAGGCCTTGGTGACTTTGACTTTACCATGGTATAAAAAGATAACGAGGAAAAACAAACTAAGAGGAGAGAGAGAGAGAGAGAGAGAGAGAGAGAGAGAGAGAGAGAGAGAGAGAGAGAGAGAGAGAGAGGAACAGATTTGGTAAATTAGAACGCAATTACAAGCTAAGGCAACACACAAATAAGCCAAATTGTATACACAGGAAAATTGGGGGAAAATACTAGTGTAGGTAACTCCGTGTATGACAATAAAGAAAAGAAAAACTAACATACAGTACCAGTCAGGCAGGTCACTCACTGTATGACAACAAAGAAAGTAAAAACAAACAAAGAAAGAAAAACATGCGAACAAACCAACAAGCAAACAAGCAGCAAACAAACGTGTATAACAGGAAGTAAATCCGCCTGACTGTTACTTCTCTAATGCTAGCTGGTGCCAGTCGATAGCGACTGAGGGAGTTATTTCCCGTGTACATATTAATGTCGATAGCGACTGAGGGAGTTATTCCCTGTACATATTAATCTTGTCAAAGAATCCAGGAGGAGGTGCCACATTCGATTTTTCTACCAAGTTTCATGAAAATCGATCAGGTAGTTTTCGTCTCACCTCGACCACAAAACAATATCAAACATACCACCGACCAGCAGACACGGTTGCGGGTCTTCTGAGGCCAAAATTCATGGACTCACCATATGGTATTGTTTCAGTGGCCCTTCGAAGAAAGGCCTACCTATGATTTCATAGTCAACAACAGTGATACTGAAAACGACTTCAAAGATGTTCCTGCTGATCACTCACTTGCTGTCTCTGTACCAACTTTTCTTTTTCGAAATGCCAGTGGCTCTCAATGTGGTCGTTGTTTACAGTGGTCTGTGTATGAAAAAAGGCAGGGCACAGGAATTGTTCACATGATTTGCTTTTGTCGTATCCACTGAATTATAAGTCTTCTATACAACTGACGTCAAGCAGTCGCAGGATCAATTTGAAAAATTGAGAGGAGAGAGAGAGAGAGAGAGAGAGAGAGAGAGAGAGAGAGAGAGAGAGAGAATTATTAAATCTATTACTATTATTAATGTGGAAGTCCCAGTCTTGCCATCTACAGTCAATCAATCTTTCATGAAATACACGTACAAAGGCTTTCACATCTCCAACACCTTACTCATCCATACAACACCAAATCCATATTCATATAACTTGTTTCGAGCATTGGACACCCAGTTTTTCATACCCCTACCATCCTGTTCTAACAACATTCTGTATGCCTTGTAGGGTAGTCTTTCAACATTCATTTGAGTCAGTTTTAACCAGTATTGGATACATTTGACAGCCAACAGCAAATATATAGGATATCGATTTGTCTTACCATAGACAAAATCATTAGGTGTCAGTGGCGAAACTCCGAGAAATTTTTTCAAGGCATACAAATGAAGCTTTTCACAATAAATAGCAGCAGCCTCCAGTCCCCATACTTCAGCTCCATACTGAATCATAGGTTGGATTTGAACATCAAATACTTTCAAGAACAATTTGAGAGAATAATTCTGTAACATGAATAACTTTTTCATGATGCATACTAACGCACTCTTGGCCCTGCATGCAAGATTTTTACATGCAAAAGTAAAGCTTAAACGAGTGGAAAAATGTATACCTAAGTATTTATAAACATTCACCACTGGCATTACAATTCCGTTATATATCCAACGTTCTCTTACAGATAGATATCTTCCCTTTCTGAATACTATTACATTGCTTTTGTTCATATTTACATTCAATTGTAGGGAATCAGCAGCTCGTTGTAAACTATTTAATCGATTTTGCAAACCATCAACAGTTTCTGCAATTAACACAATGTCGTCAGGTAAAAGGAGAATGAAAATTTCCACAAAGTCGTTTATAATTGTAGCATCATGCCTTCCTGAATTCACAACCTTTATTGTCAACTCATTTATGAATAAAGAAAACAAAATAGGACTACATACCACCCTGTTTAAAACTCCAGACGTACACGTGATGTATTCCGTTAAAGCAGCGCCACTCCTTACTCTAGCTTTTACGCATTCATACATACTAATGATGCATTTGTATAGCTTACCACTTATCCCATTTTTAAAGCAAGACAGGCCAAAGGATACTTCTATTAACGGAGTCAAAAGTCTTCTCGAGAATCAATAAAAGCAACATACAGTTTGCGATTCAAAGAAAACTGCTTTTGTATGAAAGCCAACAAGGTAAACATGTGATCAATGGTAGAATGATTTCGCTTGAACCCAGCTTGTAGTTCTCCGGTGATATTGTTTTGCTCTACCCATTCTTGAAGTCTACTGTTAATAACAGCACTATACAATTTACTACACACATTGCAAAGTGAAACACCTCTGTAATTGTTAGGATCGTTGGTGTCCCCCTTTTTATATATAGGAAGAACAATTGATTCTATCCAACTTTCTGGGTAAATACCTTTATCAAATAAGGAGTTGAAAAACTGTAAGAGGAAATCCAGGATTAAATTTGATTTGCAAGCATACTTTAATAGTTCACCAATGATTCTTTCAGGACCAGCAGCTTTACGTTTCTTTATTTCTCTCAAAGCCATCAAAATTTCTTCAATTGAAACTGGACGATTTAAACTTCTGTGATTATCATCAGTAACACTTCCATTATCGTAATCTTTATCATTGCCATCATCATTAATGTCATCACTTTCATGTTGATACTCGACAATATATAAATGCTCGTTAATAGTGTTCATGTTTTTCAAGCAATCCTTTAAAATGTTGAAACCATTCGTTCACACTAATATTATTGAAAGGTTGCTTTCTCTTGTTTGAAAATTTGCGCATACTGTCCCAGAATTCTTTCTGATCATGAATGGAATGTAGTAGTTCAGTTATCATTGCATTGTTGAACTGTTTTTTCTTTTCTCTTCAGCATATGTTTATACTCACGTCTGGCTATACAATAACAGTTACGATCAGGCAGAGATAATATGCGACGAAATTTGTTTAACAAATTACGGGCCTTTCTTTTACCAGTGCGACATTCTTGATCGTACCAATCGTTATCCCTTCTGCTGCTACCAATACGCGTTTGTTTTTCCATACATTTTGCTGCACTTACTATACATTCATTGAAAACTTTTAAAGACTCGTTTATATCAATATTTATCAAATTGATAGCAGCTTCTATTTGAGTTTGTAGTTCATCTGAACATAGCGAATTATAAAATACATCAGCATATTCTTCATTCCATACAAACTTCTCAATTACTTTAACACGATCGTCCTCTTTGCATAGAGTTCACCATCATTTCTGAAATTAATTCGTAGCTGCAATGGCATATGGTCGGATTCGATTCTATCCAAGACAACCCATTCACAGTTCCTAGAAATCTCAGCGTATAAATTGTACGACATTAAAAAAATAATAATTCACACTGCTCCCATGGTCAGATATGTACATGTAGCGACCTTGATGATCGCCCTTACACATACCATTCAAAATGCACAAATCGAAAGCAGTACACACACTAAGTAACAATTTACCATAATTATTAAGTTCCCTATCTTCAGAATTTCTGCTTACATTCAAAGGTCCACTTTCGTGCATATTTAAAAAAACCGATAAATCTTCTAAGTCCGGAAAAAACATTTGCAATTCTACTATTTAAGTCACCACAGAGGATCAAATAAGTATCATCATTATTAATAGAAAACCAGCAATCCCATAAAAAAAAAAATCCACCAGCAAAGCAATTCCATTTTCAACATCAAAGTGTACATAATAAGGCGAACCTTCAGGTGGAACATAAGCACATACATAGATAATGTGTTTCATCGTTCCAAAGAGCGATTTGTAAATTAAAAAAGCACAAAATAAACTAGACTCAACATTTATCGATCTAATGTATGGGCACCGTTTTTTTCTTTACAAGGCAGATAACTCCACCAGAACGCCTACCGTGTGTTGTCAACTTTACCACCGGTTTACAGAATACAGTTTCTTCGTTAAAAACGGAAGACTGAACAAATTCCATGAAAGTCTCAGCTAAACATACAGAATCATAGGATCGAATAAAAGACATGCATTCAGTAACTTATTTTCGTAAATAACCCATTCACATTCCAGTGCACAAAAGAAAAACATTCAATTTTATTACAGACATCAGCACGGCTTAATTGGTTATTTCCCTCAGCGGAGGTCCTACTACACACACTTTGTACTGACATGTTAGTGCGTGCAACGCTCACATTCTCTTTTTTTTTTTTTTTTTTGTTGTCCCAACCTCTGCGCCACCTCAGAGACAGTGCACCCACGCCACTCATTCCAACACCCCGTCCACAGCCACAGCCCGGTCGGCCCCACCGCAGCCCCAGCACCGGCAATCCACAGGGAGCAGTCAATGTCAAGTCGTCAAGAGGCAACCCACCGGAGGAGACACTGCACTGCTGCCGAGTCACTTCGGTGGTGTTCAGTGGCGCCTGTTCTGATCTAACATACGCAGGACACCACCTACTAAGCCCCCTACTGACGACAATAATTGCTTAGTCGCGGAGCCGGCGTGAGTGAGCTCTCCCTCCGGAGGGCGTCACCACGTCCGTCCAACGACAGCCCACATGGACTCGCCGATACCGGTGACCCCGACGGAACCAAACCAAGACCACAGACGTGGAGAGGACATCGAAATTGAGGTCACCATGAGAGCAGGGCATGAAGGGACACAGAATTTCAGACTTTTTTTTATGCTGATCAATGAGGATGAGGATGATTAAGATGATGCTACGGATTTCCATTTCGGTCTGAGACTACATGACAGGGCTGTACTCTACGCTTCCTTTCATAATATATCCCGGTGTCAACCAGGCCCGAGAGATACAGGCACCTGCAGTGTTGATCAGGAAATTTGAGCAACACTCTCAGAAACGCATCCATTAAGTGGATGAAACTCGACTGTGTGGTCCCAGTCTTCCCAACTGAGTCCGCAGCAAACTCAACTCTGGGTAGGAGCCGGTCAGGGCAGAAAAACCCACATGACTCTGATGGGATTCGAAGCCACGACCTCCCAGCCGGGAGTCCGCGACGCTAACCACTTCGCCACGGCGGCTGGTACGCTCACATTCTCATCCCTCACAGCGCCCAGGTCACCACACGCAGCTTCACATGTTGCACGGACTGTCATTCTCTCTCCGGCCTTTCCGCACTGCGGCAACGCTACCGGTGTCACCTCACTGTTTGTTACCTCATCCACCACAGATAGATTACCGAGCCAGTTTGTGGATCGGCCGACTCCTTATTTCCTCTCCATAAGTCTGTTACCACTGTCAATGTTGAAGCGTTTACCATCAATGAGCAGATGGTCGTACACCATGGTAGCACGTTTTCCTTCTCCTCTCGCTGTCTTCAGGGGAGGGGTCAACTTCTTCCTGATGTCTCTCACGCTGGCAGAGAAGGCTTCTCCGACACAAACGTTAGTCCCCTTAAGTTTTCGTTTCTGTTTCAAAACGTCCACTTTCTGTTTAAAGAAGGTACATCTTGCGATGATAGGGGAGTCCGACTTCGAATTCAAACGGAGCACTCGATCAAAGTCCACGTCACGAGACAGTTCGAACTTGTCGGTGAAAAGATCCCTTATCAGCAAGTCCTCACAGTCAGCACTGGTCTCGTTCTGGCTTTCTGGGAATGCTGTAGAAGATCAGGTTGTTACGCTTAGATCTTCCTTCCAGATCCTTGGTCTTCCTTTCCAGGTCGCCCAACCTCACCGACAGGTCACCGTTCGCCTGAGAGAGAGAACGAACGAACGAACGAACGAACGAACCTGAGAGAGAGAGAGAGAGAGAGAGAGAGAGAGAGAGGAGAGAGAGAGAGAGAGAGAGAGAGAGATACAACAAAACGAAACAAAACAATTAAAAAAAAAGATATCTTACCACCTCATACACAACAACAACAAGAAGATCAACAACAAGCTAACGCTAAGAAAGACGTACCAGGCAAAATAACCTTCGCGAACTTGTCCATACTGGCGGACAAGCAAAAGCATTCTCAGGTCGATATTTTGGCAGTGTCTAGACTGAAGGACTGTTCTTCTGATCGATAGACAGATGGAGAAAGCAATCCGAGATGCAAAGGCTTACAGTCGTAATATCTCTATCTAGCCGTGTCTGTTAGACTAGTTCTGACTGGTGACTATACTAATAGCTGGTAAGGCAGGTACATCGCAGACTAGCTTCCTTTGTTTCCTCCGAACGCCCGCCACAACAGTCAGTCTGATCCAACGGCGCACTGATTGTGACTTTATCCGGTAAGAATAATTAATTTTCTGTATTATCATTCGGATTTAATTCAGTACATGCACAGCGATAATGGAATTCAAATCAGCTGGGGGGAGGGGGGAGGGGTGTGTGCTAAAAAGTGAAAGAATGGGGGCGAGGGAGAGAGAGAGAACGGGGATGGAAGAGGAGGTGAGGGAGGGGAAGCGGGGCCAGGGGTTGGGTGGTCGGGGTGGTAGGTCGTTGAGAATCAGAGGTGGAATAGTCTCTCTTGCTTCGTCCGTGTTCTCCCCTCCCACTCCCCCATCCCCACCCATCTCCATTTATTTGTTATCCTAGACTGTTTAGTTTTTCGGTCGAAGATAACATAGCTGCATATTCTTCTTTGACCAATTCAAGATCTTTGGTTTTCTTATGAACTGAAAAGATTTCTACTCCATATCCCCCCACTCTCTGTCTCTGTCGGTCTGTTTGCCTCTCTCTCTCTCTCTCTCTCTCTCTCATGTCTGTCTGTATGCATGTATGTGTGCGTGTATGTATGTACGTACGTACGTATGTACACACGCACGCACGCACACACACTTCTCCATCTATCTATTTGTCTATCTACCTATCTGAATACATACATACATACATGATACATATACAAAGACACTTATTCCCTCAATACACTTATGCAAATTGAAAGATAAGTCGGTGGAGAGACAGGAAGAGAGTAGATAGATATATTGTGTGTGTGTGTACGCGCGCGTGTTTGTATGTGTATACATACAAACATACATACACGTACTTACTAAGTTATATACCTACACCCCACACACACACGGAATGGGCAAATGGAAGGCCACGGCTTGAAAATCCTGTCTGCCACACCCAGCAGTTGATGAACACCCTATTCAGTTCAGGGATGGTAAAAGGGGGGAGGGAGTAGAAGGTTGGGCTCCATCCACCCTGGACATGGTGGCTTTCTGATTGTAGACTGGCCCAAAGTCCTCAACGCTGCGCGAGTCCCCCACCTTTATCGAAGCGTTTCAACATTCATCCTGATTAATTCGTTGATGTTAGTTCCAGACTTACGGATAGAAAGAGAAAATCAATGTGGCCTACTCCAAATGATCCAGATTGGTGTGCTTTGTAATTAGCATAAGTAGTGTTATTATGTTCAGTAATAACATGTGCAGTCAGAGCCAGATGTACAATGTCCTTTCTTCTTCCGTCCCTCCCTCCCCTCTCTCTCCATACATATGTATGTGTGTGTATGTATGTATGTATGTTCGTACATTATATATATATATATATTCAATTATAAACAAAGCTTGCTCTTATGTCTTAGATTGAAGAAATAGGGGAGATAAGCATTCATATCTGCAGTGGTAGATAGTTCTGCCTAACTAACAGTATTTGCTCGAGTGGGTGAATGGGGAAAAAATAATAAAATAGATGCTTCTCAAAATGAGCCTTCAGCAAGCTTTAGTCTCCAAGGAGGAGACATTCTCCAATGGAGAGGAAACTCACTAGCGTATAACTCCTGATCAGATACCGATATCTCGAAACCTGAATGTTTCTCCTCAGTGACCGCGGAAAGTGGTAATTTAACTCCTCTGCCTTTTCGGTTTTAACAAGAATGCTATCCTAGAAAAGGCTGGTGTGCAATACCGTAGTATGTTTGTTGAGTTTTCAAAAAAACCAACCAAAGGTGCCACCTAAGAAGCAAAAGAAAATCATGAAAGAGCAAAACAAGCTACATTTTCTTGTGAAAAG
>CM065723.1:71092311-71107311 GCA_033310375.1 Conus canariensis
TGCTCTCTCTCTGAAGAACGGAGCATAGGATCCGGAGTAACAGAAGGAAGATGAATGTTACAGTCTCGTGCAGGCGCCTTCCTTTTTTGGATTTGAGAAAACACACATGACAAACGTTTTTATTCAACTCGTGGGCAAATATTATGAAAGCCACGGGAGGAGAAACACTAGGAAAAACATTGCCAAGCGTTTGCCCAGCAAATCTTTGTACAATAAACAAAACCCACTCCTCAAAACTTGTGAAAAAACATCAGAATCTGCAACGACTCAACAGAAGATAGGCGTCCAGGATTTTAAAAACAACATCTGCAAAGTAGTTCCTCGGAAACACTATGTTTAAATCAACACAGGCTGAAGCTCCTCATAATATTGACTACATAAACGTTGACGCACGCCGAATCTTTAATTTTTTTTTTTGTTGAAAACTGCTTCCAAAGTAGGTCGTAAGTCTTCAGATTTTTTTTATTTATTTTTTTTTTTAAATATGTTTGACCCTCAATCCTCCCCTCAGCTCCCCCACACACCCCCCATCCACCCCCTACTCCTCCTCCTTCCCCATTCACCGGTTATATCCTTTATCCTCCTGTTTTGTTTTACTCTGTGTGTGTGTGTGTGTGTGTGTGTGTGTGTGTGTGTGTGTGTGTGTGTGTGAGTGTGTGTGTGTGTGTGTGTGTGTGTGTGTGTGTGTGTGTGTGTGTGTGTTGTGTGTTGTAGTGAGTGTGTGTGTGTGTGTGTGTGTGTGTGTGTGTGTGTGTGTGTGCGTGTATGCGTGCGCGCGCGCGCGCGTGTGTGTGTATGTGTGTGTGTGTGTGTGTGTGTGTGTGTGTGTGTGTGGTGCGGCGCGCGCGCGCGTTTGTATATACCTGTAGTAATGCGCTTTAGGCGAACAGGAATGGTAGAGCTTCTGTGGATTTATTATCAATGTGTGTGATGTAAGTGTTAGGCTTACGTCACATCATCTTGTTTCCTGGTCAACTACTTCGCCCCGCGAAGCCAACATCGATCACATCAGCCAGTATGGTGAAGGTCTTTCTTAGCAGGCGTGTCGCATGATGAAATAATGACGGCAAAATGTCAGCTCCATATTCTCCCGTATCGACAGATCCCCAGCTCGATACTTCCCCCCGCTCGACACTACCCCTGCCCCCCCCCCCCCTACTTCCCCCGCTTGCTTAAAGCATCTGTGTGTGTGTGTGTGTGTGTGTGTGTGTGTGTGTGTGTGTGTGTGTGTGTGTGTGTGCGTGCGCGCGCGCCACGCGCAAGATCATGTTGGCACCTACCATTTATGCCATTCTACCTCAGAACAAACACGTGCATTTTGCAGGTAAAGGAATTTAAAAGAGAAGGCTAGGTGTGTGTGTGTGTGTGTGTGTGTGTGTGTGTGTGTGTGTAGGGGGGGGGAGGGAGGGGAGGCTTCTTCTTCTCCAGCTTTAAGAGCTCATGACAGAGTTTGTTGGTCAGTCAATTAATCACTTAATTTCAATCATTTTTGATGAACTCCTACTATAGACATATTGCTTTTCCCTCCATCTGTTAGACGACATTCTTCTTTTCGGTGAGAATCAAGTAAAACTTGACAAATCACACAAAGACTAAAGGAAAAAGGCTGAAGTCGCACATTTAACCCGAAATTTGGAAACTTGATTAAGAAACAAGGACTGAACGTTGCAATTTAAATGATACTGATAATAAAAAAAAAACCCAACAAACATGCAAACGCAGGTTAAAGACACACCCACATACAAGCACTCGGATACGCGCCCGTCAACACTTAAATCACACATGCCAAACATATAAAGCGAACAGGTTTTTTTGTCTCCCTAGCTGGAAAGATTTTTTTTTCTTTCAAAGACAAGAATTTTGATTTACGATGCACGTGTGGGATTTAGAACACCATAGCAGAAATGACAGGCCGTCCATCCGTCAGAGATGACTCCAAGGTAAGTGGCTTCTACCTCCTCCTTCCGAGGAGGTCTACCCACGATGACCGTGACCGTGCCGGCTTTCTGCTTTTGAGTCATCGTGAAAATGGTGACGGAGAACTGGTCTTTATTTATAGCATAATGTCAACGTTTTCTTTCGACGATAAATTAACTAAAAAAGAAAAAAAAAGACACAAATTATGCAATAACATATAAAAAAAAAATGGAGATGACAGCCTCAGCGTGATTTTGAGAAACATGATAAAGAAACAAAGGACTGACCATTCAGATGGTATTAAGAAGGTAATCAAACACACGCTGTCAAATGACACACTCACATACAAGCACTCGGATACATACCCATTCAGACCCAAATCACTCATGTGAAGTTCCAGAAACTCTAGGGATAGCTTGACAGCAGAAGGTTTTCTGAGATATCCCCCCCCCCCTCCCTCCACTCTTGCCCCCCCCCCCCCCCCCTTTTACATTTTTTGTTTAAACTTGGGTTCGATAAATCAAGCACATTGTTTTGCACACCCGGCAAGGTCCAAACTTATCGGCTTAAAAGGGTTTTTTTTTTTTACATTCTTTGTTTAAATGTGGGTTTGATAAATCAAGCGGAATGTCTTGCAGGCCCAGCAAGAGCTAATCCTGTCGGCTTCAAAGATATCAATAGTGTAGCGGCTATGTCGTAAATTCTTTGTGTGTGTGTGTGTGTGTGTGTGTGTGTGTGTGTGTGTGTGTGTGTGTGTGTGTGTGTGTGTGTTTACATGGTGTAATCTTTTTAAGGATCGTATCTTTACAGGATGTGATGTGCCCCCACCCCTCTCCCCTGTGAGTTTAACAGCCCGAAAAAAGGCCCTTCGTAGTCGGCAGGGCTATCAAAATTTAAAACCAAACCAAGCCCTCCATCCAGACTTGGTATAAAGCCATTTGTAGGTCTGTTCAGGGGACAACATCCAACTTCTGTTTCTGCAGGGCATCCGTGGTCTCTTGCGAACATTCGATGACCTGCTGATGTTCTGTTCTGCGGAAGTGACGGAACCCATTACTCTGTCTTATTACTAGGGGGTTTCTGGTCAAAATGAGTTTTACGCAGCACATATGGTTTTCATGAAGAGGGTGAGAACCAGAAATAGCTACCCGAAAAAAGTCTTATCCGGACACATCCATTGATGAGGTACGTGCTATGTAAGATGGCTCAGGTTACAGAGAGCGAGCGGAAACTGTCACAGAGAGAGAGAGAGAGAGAGAGAGAGAGAGAGAGAGAGAGAGAGAGAGAGAGAGAATATATATATATATACACACACACACACACACAATATATATATATATATATATATATATATATATGTATATAATATATATACATTGTGTGTGTGTATGAATGTGTTTATCTATTAATCTATGTCTATTTATCTAAAGTATATATATATATATATATATACACATATATATTTTTGTGTGTGTGTGTCTGTGTGTGCGCGCGCGCGCGTCATGGACCAAAACTGAAACAAGCCAAGAATAAAGTTAGAGCTATAAAGTAAACCACATCAACGGCATAAGTTACTGGCGACGGCGGCTCATGTCGAAAGTCACTTTCTTCCTGCCACACCAAAGCACAGGCCAGAAGACTGCCCACTCCTCTGATCTATGGGTTTGGGTTGTTTACTGGAAGCATACTATTCAAGTCCCTTTACCTGGCAAATTCTTTGTTCTTTTACAGGAGTCTCCTCGTCGGGTTTACTCAAAGACATAAATGTATTTGTCCATTTTCTGCTGATTACCTGTCGTAGGCAAGACATTTTCATCCCGGTTTTGTGCGTCTGGGAAGCCTAGGGGGGGGGGGGGGGGGGGGGGGGGGGGGGGTGGGGGGGGGCGGGAGTGGCTTTCTCTGCTTCTGTTCATCACGAGAGTACTGCAGTGTCACCTGAACGCCAGCTGAAAGCGACAATTTAGGCGGAAATACCGTCATTTTTCTCCACCCCTAAGATTTCAATATCTTAGCTGCCGTGTTATTTGCTGGATGTGAAACATGTGGATATTGCCTTCGTTGATTTTTTCAGGATTAGACAGAAAATTTCACCCAAACTAGCTGACAGCCCTGAAAAGGGTCCTGCATTGTCGGCTAAATCTATGATAAACAAAACTAGGACTCACACGAAAAGGCGAAAAACCACATCACCTGTACACATCTTCTCTGAAGACCTTCTGCTGTCAAGCTCTCCGTAGAGTTTCTTTCTACCTTGGTGGAGAAAAAAAGAAAAAAGACAGAGACAACGGGGGGGGGAGGGGGGAGGGTGGGGGGGGGGGGAAAGACCCGTCAGACATTAGATAACGGTACATCCAAAACACTTCGCCCACCGAGCGGTCGGAAAGAAGCACAGAGAGGAGAGAGAGAGGGGAGAGAGAGAGAGAGAGAGAGAGAGAGAGAGAGAGAGAGAGAGAGAGAGAGGAGAGAGAGAGAGAGAGAGATTAATCAATCAAATCCACCCGTTGACCATGACACACCATTCGGTATTATCATTTACATGCTCTAGTGATTACTAATATCCTGTGACGTTGTGCCCTCGATGTGGCAATGGGATGGGGTTTGTGGGGATGGGGGTAAGAATGGCAACAGGGGGAAGGTGTGAGGCCAGAGACAAGGGTGGGGGTAGGGGCAGTTGTGGCAGTGACAAGATGATTTTTTGCATGCTGTTTACGGTTCTGCATTTTTGTCTGTGAGTTATGAGTCGTCTAAATGCGCTAGATAAGTCCCTCCTTCCCCTTCCCTCCCCTCTCCCATCTCCCCCCCCCCCCCCCGCCCCCAACTGTCTGTGCCCATCCAGGAGCAAATGACGCGAACATGCTGACACTTCATGCGGTGGACGTTTCTCTCTCTCTCTCTCTCTCTCTCCTGTCTTGTCTTGTCTGTCTGTCTCTCTCTCTCTCTCTCGTTCTCTCTCTCTCTCTGTCTCTCTCTGTCTCTCTCTCTTTCTCTCTCTCTCTCTTTCTCTCTCTCTCTCTGTCTCTCTCTCTCTCTTTCTGTCTCTCCCTCTCTGTCTCTGTCTCTCTCTTTCTCTCTCTCTGTCTCTCTCTCTCTTTCTCTCTCTCTCTGTCTGTCTGTCTCTGTCTGTCTGTCTGTCTGTCTGTCTGTCTTCTCTCTCTCTCTCTCTCTCTCTCTCTCTCTCTTCTCTCTCTCTCTCTCGGCAAGTAGAGAAGATTCCGATGCATAAAGTATGTTGATTCTTGGAGAGTGACAACGTGTTCGAACACCAGAGTTTTCCCCAAATATGTTGGACATATTCTACATTATGAGCTTGGAGAAAGCAAATGATTCAGCTCTAACTCTGATTCAATATTTACACCATTCCTTTAAGGCACCGTCTCAGTTTTCAGGTTCAGTGTTACTGTGGCCTGGTCGACCACACATTGCCTGGTCAGAGCTGTCGCAACGCGGCACTCAAGTTATCCGTGTCAGGGTACACACACACACACACACACACACACACCACACACACACACACACACACACACACACACACACACACACACACACACACAACACACACACACACACACACACACACACACCCCACACACACACACACACACCACACACACCACACACACACACACACGCACAGTTAAACAAAAAACGGCATTTATAGTCGTCATCGTCCCATGGGTATTGGAGACATCCGTGTGTGTGTGTGTGTGTGTGTGTGTGTGTGTGTGTGTGTGTGTGTGTGTGTTGTGTGTGTGTGGGGTCTGTCTGTGTATACAAAAAATTATTGTCTGTCCGCCAGTATTTTTTTTTTTTTTTTTTTTTGCTGTCATAAAAAAAGAAAGAAAGGAAACTAGTCCCGTATACAGTATAGACTGGCTTCAGATAAAAATCCTATATTTAAAAAAAATCATTGATGTTCTGTTGACATTTAAACAGAAAAACATCATAAAACAGACGCCTTTCATTTTTTTTTTTTTCCATTCCAGACAAACAACGGAAACACGTTGACATTTCACTGTGGCTGACTTCGTAATTGGATGCAAAATAATTTACGCCGTAAGTGAATTTACGTGGACATTCCAGTATTTCTCTGTCCTCCTTCTCTTCCTCCTCCTCCCTTCCTTCGCCTCCTCCCGTCCGCACACTCCATCTACTTTTTCTGTCTATCTGTGTGTCAGTCTATAATCTATATGTTAGTTTGTCCGTCTGTTTGTCTGTCTGTCTGCTTGTCTGTCTGTTAGTCTCTGTCTCTGTGTCTTTCTTTATCTTTGTGTCTCTCTGTGTGTGTTTCTCTCCCTATCAGTCTCTGTCTCTCTCTCTCTCTCTCTCTCTCTCTCTTCTTCCTGTCTGTCTGGTCTCTCTCTCTCTCTCTCTCTCTCTCTCTCTCTTCCCCCCCCCCCTCCCCCGTGTGTGTGTGTGTCTTCCTCTTTGTCTGTCCCGTCTTCCCATATTGTATGTCTTTTTAGAGAGATATCTTTCATTCATTTACCAAAGTGTGTGTGTGTGTGTGTGTGTGTGTGTGTGTGTGTGTGTGTGTGTGTGTGTGTGTGTGTGTGTGGAGGGGGGCGGCGGGGGGGGGGGGGTGCATGCGTGTGTGGCGCGCGCGCGTGTGTGTGTTTGCATGCATGCGTGCGTGCGCGCGCGCGCGTGTGTGTATGTGTGTGCGAATACAGAGAGAGAGAGAGAGAGGGAGGTGTTAGCCTCACGTCAAGGTTGACCACGGTTGGTGTATCCACGTGCCCTGGCTGCCTGTCTTCAGCGATGTGTTTGTGGGCTGGGCAGACGGATGCGGGAAGGCAGGATCTATGGCCAAGGTCGCACTTGCATGGGATGGCTGGTGTCTTGAACCCGTTGATGATTTCTGAACTCATTTCAGAACTATCATTTTGAATACATTTCTTCCCTTTTCCTCTGACCCAATGGCAGTCTGGGACTTTCTTTTAGGCAGGAGGGTATAAACCAGTTTAGAAGAGTTTCCTTCTCGCTTAAGTAGAACTGTTCCTCATCAGCTTGTGAGCAAGGTCCAGCTGGAAGTCTGAGGAGCTTTCCGCGGAGCAACACAGCTGCTGCTTGTTGGTCCTGCTAACCTCCACTTTGAAGGAATTCAACAGCAAACAGAGCACCACCTGGAGAACAGTTCTTTTACCTGCCCCAGGCATGTCTGTTAAAATGATGTGATATTTTTGGGATGACTGTCGACTTTACATTACCTCTATATTGGAGGCGAAAGGCTCGAGGACCAGACGTTACTGTCGTGTTTGATGATGCATGTTGTGCCTCAGCCTGTGACTCCCGTGAGGCCTGTGAATTACAGTGTTTCAAACTGGGGTTTTTTTTCTTCAAGGTCATGTTGTAATGCTTGTGGGGTTGTGTCCCGGTGTTTGATCTCCATAGCCTGCTCCTTTCATTCCTATCTTTTAATTTCCGGACACATTTTACATGTACGTGTCAATACAAAGTCTTCCTTTTCCATTCTCTGCGTGCTTTTCTTTGTTTTGCTAATCTAACTCAGAGCATACAGAGTGCTTACAGGAGAAGAGTTCGCCAGAAATTCTTGTAGACACCTTCAGTTTAGTGGGGTACAGTATTTAGAAACGAACGATTTCTTCAAAGCCAGTTTGTAAGCCATGTAGACTGTTATCCCAGTTTGTGATTTTCAAAGGCCTTATCTTTCGCATTTCCACCTTTACTTGTCTGGACAAATCGTAGATTATCGTTTCAGTCAAATTTCTTCTCTTTCCCTTCACTGAATGTACATCCCTGCTTTCTTTCTTTCTTTTTAAGGAAATCTACTGATTTTTTCTCATAGATAACACGATCTACTCAATTTCGGTAAGCTTCTTTTCAGTTTTTCGGAAATGTTTCTCACTAGCAGGTAACCAGGCTCCAGTAGCAAGCCTGAAGACCTCTTTACAGAGCGAACCAGCCGGCGCTTGCTGCTCCTGCTAGCCTTCACTGCGGAGCAACCCCAGAGTATATACATAGCACTCACTGGAGGAGCGTTCCTTTTCGTGACCCCTTCCTTCTGAATGGAAGCCTGTCTGATAAAATGGCATGATATTGTTGGAATTGTCTCTCATGTATACTTTTTTTTTCTATGCAGATTGATAGTATTGACAGCAAATTGTCGAACCTGCACGCCAGGGAGTGTTAGAGACTTCTACATGTGTGTGTGTGTGTGTGTGTGTGTGTGTGTGTGTGTGTGTGTGTTGTGTGTGTGTGTGTGTGTGTGTGTTGTGTTGTGCTTGTTCAAATTTCATGGATTCATTTCGATGTTTAGGCAACAAACAGTGCCTTGTCAAAGAGAGTCGTTGAAGTGACAGAAGTAAGCGGTACATGCGTACTGTATTGTCTTTTTTGTTATTGCTTGTGTTTTTTCTTTCTTTTTATTTTCCCCTTTTTTCCATACTAGGTGACGACACACTCCAAGTGTTCCGAAGACCTCGTGAGCGAGAGAGCTTACCTGACTATGGATTTTTGTAAGATGTATGCGTGCGTGCGTGCGTGCGTGGTGTGTGTGTGTGTGTGTGTGTGTGTGTGTGTGTGTGTGTGTGTGTGTGTGTGTGTGTGTGCGTGTGTGTGCGTGTGTTTGCGTCTCTGTTAGTACGCGTGCCTGTAGCACGCGCGCGTGCGTGTATGTGTGTGTGTGTGTGTGTGTGTGTGTGTGTGTGTGTGTGTGTGTGTGTGTGTGTGTGTGTGTGTGTTATAGATAGTTAGACAGAGAGAGAGAGAGAGAGGGAGGGAGCGGGGGGGGGGGGGGGGGGTTATGTGTGTGCTCGTGTGATGATGTGTGGATACTTTATTTTGATGTTTTAATGTTTGTTCATATACATTATGGGGGTTGGTGTGTGTGTGTGTGTGTGTGTGTGTGGTGTGTGTGTGGCGCGCGCGCGCGCGCGCGCACACACGCGCGCGCGTGTGTTCGTGTGTTCGTGTGTCTGTGTGGTGATTGCATGCATGTGCATACATGTTTCCGTGTGCACGCGCGCTCTCACGTGTATCCGTTCATGAGCTGCATGTCTCTCCCCTGAATGTGTTATCAGACCAAGTATGACTGTAACACAGGATGAAAACGGTTGGCGCTAAGACGTTAAGACGATACATCGTGACAGAAAACGTCCAGCGCGGCACAGCGCAGCACAGCACAGCACAGAGAAGGCCGGAAGGGGGGGGGGGGGGGGGGATGACGGTGGAGCACGTCAGGGAAGTGTGCAGGTCTGTTGCTGCTGAGAGCTCTCAGACGTCCTCAGAGAACTGCTGCAGATGCAGAGACGGTGCTGGTCAAGGACCAGCCCAGCCTCCGCAAAACGCCGTCCCCAGATTTCCGCGTAGAAGTACAAAGAAAAAAAAGAGAGAAGAGAAACGAAGAAGTGAAGTGGAAAGAAGAGAAGAAGAAGAAGAAGAACAACAACAACAACAAACAACGAAACAACAACAACAACAACAACATGGAGGAGGAGGAGAAGTAGAAGAAGAACAAGAACAAGGCCATGGAGAAAAGTCTCAGAGGAGGGGAGCGCACTCACCACAGAAGGCGACCCGGTTCTGTGGCATCCTCACATTCTGCGGTAACACTCCGGAAGCCACCCCGCCTTTCAAACAAAGTCTTGCTCCTTCCAAACTTTCAAGTCGGCTCTGAACACGTATCTGTTCAAGACGGTTGTAGAACACCACAAACAAAACGAAACAAAAAGGCGAAACTGTTCTCTGACATTCGCAATCTTTGCTCCAGTACGAACGTGCTGCAGATCTGTGCTATGTTATGTTCGTGTTTGTGTGTGCGCGTCATGGAAGTGCGGAGTGCAGTGTTTATGTGCTGATGTGTGTGTGTGTGTGGTGCTGCTGTGTGTGTGTGTTTGTGTGTGTGTGGTGTGGTGTGCGTGCGTGGCGTGCGTGCGTGTGTGTGTGTGTGTGTGTGTGTGTGTGTGTGTGTGTGTGTGTGTGTGTGTGTGAAGAAGAAAAAGAAGAAAAGGACATTGCCAATGAAGAAGAAGAAGAGGGGGATGAATAAGAAGAAGAATAAGTAGGAGAAATAAAAAGAGTAAGAAGACAGAGAATACAGAAGCATAACTTTTAAGAACTCTCGTCAGGATAAGGCCTGTTGGATTCCCCACAGTGCCATGTCAGAGTGATGTCCCTTTGTTCCAGCCTGCCAGTCGGTGGAGGACCTGTACTCCGGACCCTACTGCACCCCTCCCCCCTGTGAGTGGCAGTCCACGGGACTCCTTCAGGGCTGTCACCGTGCCGAAAAGGAATTCCTGTCACCCCAGAAACACACACACACACTGCATCCACGTACCTAATGTACACCAGTTTACTGCATAACAGCAAAACCATTGACATCCTTAAGCATTCGTCAAACGAATCAGTGCTGAGGGAGTCTGTTATTCTGTTTCAATCCTTCGTCCCCATATCACAAATAGCTTTGAGAAAATAGTAAGAAACATGGCGGTGTCAAAAGGAAAAAAAAAAACACGAAAAAAAGAAAATGCGAAGAGACTATTTTCGGAAACAGACAACGGCAAAATGAACAGCTGGTATTTATTCTTTACAGCGTGTACAAGTTTACTGCGCAGTCACCATTTCGTAAGAGAAAAACTAGCACGTTACATTTTACACGAGAGGGGGAAAAAGCGTAGAGACATTTCGAAACAAAGAAGGTGCAATCGTTTGACCGAACAGATCCTGAAGCCGCTGTCTGACAGGGGTCTGCATGACAAATCCGTGCCAAACTTTACAGAAATCGGTTTCCATCTTACCACCAGACTTGACGAAACTACGATCATTAGTTTTTGCCTAGTCTTGCAGATAGATAAACAAATACCGAACAGACGCAGTAAGAACCCAGCCTTCACGGCAGAAGTAATAGACCAACAGGACAGACACAGTAAGATCATGGCCCCCACGTCGGAAGTAATAAACCAAAGGGACAGACGCAGTAAGAAGTTGGCGTCCATGGCGGAAGTAATAAACCAAAAGGACAGACACAGTGAGAACATGGCCTCCACGGCGGAAGTAATAAACCGAAAGGACAGACACAGTAAGAACATGGCGTCCACAGTCGGAAGTAATAAACCGAAAGGACAGACAGACACAGTAAGAACATGGCCTCCACGGCGGAAGTAATAAACCGAAAGGACAGACACATTAAGAACATGGCGTCCACAGTCGGAAGTAATAAACCGAAAGGACAGACAGACAGTAAGAACATTGCCTCCACAGTCGGAAGTAATAAACCGAAAGGACAGACACATAAGAACACGGCCTCCACAGGTGGAAGTAATAAACCAAAAGGACAGACGCAATAAGAACATGGCCTCCATGGCGGAAGTAATAAACCAAAAGGACAGACACAGTAAGAACATGGCCTCCACAGGTGGAAGTAATAAACCAAAAGGACAGACACAGTAAGAACACGGCTCTCCACAGGTGGAAGTAATAAACCAAAAGGACAGACACAGTAAGAACACGGCCTCCACAGGTGGAAGTAATAAACCAAAAGGACAGACACAGTAAGAACATGGCTCCACAGTGGAAGTAATAAACCAAAAGGACAGACACAGTAAGAACAGGCCTCCACAGGTGGAAGTAATAACCACAAAGGACAGACACAGTAAGAACATGGCGTCCACGTCGGAAGTAATAAACCACAAGGACAGACACAGTAAGAACATGGCCTCCACAGGTGGAAGTAATAAACCACAAGGACAGACACAATAAGAACACGGCCTCCACAGGTGGAAGTAATAAACCAAAGGACAGACACAGTAAGAACATGGCCTCCACAGTCGGAAGTAATAAACCAAAGGACAGACACAGTAAGAACAGGCCTCCACAGGTGGAAGTAATAAACCACAAGGACAGACACAATAAGAACATGGCCTCCACGTCGGAAGTAATAAACCACAAGGACAGACACAATAAGAACATGGCCTCCACGTCGGAAGTAATAAACCAAAGGACAGACACAGTAAGAACAGGCCTCCACAGGGTGGAAGTAATAAACCAAAAGGACAGACACAGTAAGAACATGGCCTCCACAGGTGGAAGTAATAAACCAAAGGACAGACACAGTAAGAACATGGCCTCCACAGGTGGAAGTAATAAACCACAAGGACAGACCACAGTAAGAACACGGCCTCCACAGGTGGAAGTAATAAACCAACAAGGACAGACACAGATAAGAACACGGCTCTCCACAGGTGGAAGTAATAAACCAAAAGGACAGACCAGTAAGAACATGGCCTCCACAGGTGGAGGTAATAAACCAAAAGGACAGACACAGTAAGAGAACATGGCTCCACAGGTGGAAGTAATAAACCAAAAGACAGACACAGTAAGAACATGGCCTCCACAGGTGGAGGTAATAAACCAAAAGGACAGACACAGTAAGAACACGGCCTCCACAGGTGGAAGTAATAAACCAAAAGACAGACACAGTAAGAACATGGCCTCCACAGGTGGAAGTAATAACCAAAGGACAGACACAAGTAAGAACATGGCCTCCACGTCGGAAGTAATAAACCAAAGGACAGACACAGTAAGAACACGGCCTCCACAGTGGAAGTAATAAACCACAAGGACAGACACAATAAGAACATGGCCTCCACGTGGAAGTAATAAAAACAATGACAGACCAATGAGAACATGGCCTCCACGTCGGACGTAATAAACCACAAGGACAGACACATAAGAACATCGCTCTCCACAGGTGGAAGTAATAAACCAAAAAGACAGACGCAGTGAGAACATGGCCTCCACAGGTGGAGGTAATAAACCAAAAGGACAGACAGCAGTGAGAACATGGCCTCCACAGGTCGGAAGTAATAAACCAAAAGAACAGACACAGTAAGAACATGGCCTCCACAGGTGGAAGTAATAAACCACAAGGACAGACACAGTAAGAACAGGCCTCCACAGGTGGAAGGTAATAAACCACAAGGACAGACACAGTAAGAACATGGCCTCCACAGGTGGAAGTAATAAATCACAAGGACAGACACAGTAAGAACATGGCCTCCAGGCGAAAGTAATAAACCAAAAGGAACTAGACGCAGTAAAGAAACATGGCCTCCACAGGTGGAAGTAATAAATCAAAAGATCAGACACAGTAAGAACATGGCCTCCACAGGTGGAAGTAACAAACCAAAAGGACAGACACAGTAAGAACACGGCCTCCACAGGTGGAGTAATAACCAAAAGGACAGACACAGTGAGACACGGCCTCCACAGGTGGAAGTAATAAACAAAAGATCAGACACAATAAGAACACGGCCTCCACAGGTGGAAGTAATAACCAAAAGGACAGACACAGTGAGAACATGGCCTCCACAGGTGGAAGTAATAAACCAAAAGGACAGACACAACTAAGAACACGGCCTCCACAGGTGGAAGTAATAAACCAAAAGGACAGACACAATAAGAACATGGCCTCCACAGGTGGAAGTAATAAACCAAAAGGACAGACACAGTAAGAACACGGCCTCCACGTGGAAGTAATAAACCAAAAGGACAGACACAGTAAGAACATGGCCTCCACAGGTGGAAGTAATAAACCAAAGGACAGACACAGTAAGAACATGGCCTCCACAGTGGAAGTAATAAACCAAAAGGACAGACACAGTAAGAATCGGCCTCCACAGGTGGAAGTAATAAACCAAAGGAAGACACGGAAAGTAAAACATGGCCTCCACAGGTGGAAGTAATAAACCAAAAGACAGACACAGTAAAAAACATGGCCTCCACGTCGGAAGTAATAAAACCAAAAGGACAGACACAGTAAGAACATGGCCTCCACAGGTGGAGTAATAAACCAAAAGAACAGACACAGTAAGAAACATGGCCTCCACGTCGGAAGTAATAAACCAAAAGGACAGACACAGAAAGAACACGGCTCCACAGTGGAAGTAATAAACCAAAAGGACAGACACAGTAAGAACATGGTCTCACAGGTGGAAGTATCAAGAGAATAAAACCCAAAGGAACAAGGACACAGTAAGAACACGGCCTCCACAGGTGGAAGTAATAAACCAAAAGAACAGACACAGTAAGAACATGGCCTCCACGTGGAAGTAATAAACCAAAAGGACAGACACAGTAAGAACATGGTCTCCACAGGTGGAAGTAATAAACCAAAAGATCAGACCAGTAAGAACAGGCCTCCACAGGTGAAAGTAATCAACAAAAGGACAGATCACAGTAAGACATGGCTCCACGGTGGAAGTATATAACCAAAGGACAGACACAAAGAACAGTCTCCACAGGTAGGAAGTAATAAACCAAAAGGCATTGGGGAGCTTAGACCCCGCCGAGGTCAAACCGTCTCTTTTAATTTCAATCTTAACTCAGATTTCAGTTTATGGATCCTTTCTTTTGTCAGACTGAGTTTAACAACTTCGGCCTTGTTCACATTTCAACTTTCCATCGAGTTTCATAGAAATCGGTTAAGAAGTTTTTTTTTTTTTCGTGTATTTCGATGATAAATCAGGCTGACAGTACAGTTTCACCGTGAGGTAATAGGACCGAGGCAATTCTCTGCACCTGCGCAGACCTGTTTCGGTGGTTCAGATGGAGGCAGCTGCTGCTGCCCACTCGTTGTACAATGATGTCAGGGCGTCTCTGGTTTACAGTTTCCGGAAAAAAAATTAAGAAAGTTCGAAACTTCTTGGTCAGAAATAAAGATATAAAACTAGCTTGAAAAAAGGAAAAAGCACCACAGATCCTTCAACTAAGAGCAACCCTGGATTTGGAGAGAGAGAGAGAGAGAGCAGAGAGAGAGAGAGAGAGAGAGAGAGAGAGAGAGAGAGAGAGAGAAAAGAGAGAGCACGTTGGATCCGTAAGTTCCGTTTGTCTCTCTCCCTGTCTCTGTCTCTGTCTTGCTCTCTCTCTCTTCTCTCTCTCTCTCTCCTCTCTCTTCTTCTCTGTTCTCTCTCTCTCCTCTCTCTCTCTCTCTCTCTCTGTCGCTCACCTATCTATCTACCTGTCTGTCTATCTTCCTATCTATCTATCTATCTATCTATCTATCTATCTATCTATCTACCTACCTATCTATCTATCTATCTATCTATCTGTCTGTCTATCTACCTA
>CM065723.1:71112311-71119811 GCA_033310375.1 Conus canariensis
TTCCATTCTGTTCATTTCATTCTTATCAATCTGTTTTCTTTCGTTTCCGTTCCGTCCATTCCAGTCTATTCCAGTTTCCTTTCGTTTCTATTCTGTCCATTTCATTCAGTCAGTCTATTTTGTTTTGTTTCCATTCTGTCCATTTTTTTTCTGGTCAATCTGCCTTCTTTCTTTTCCATTCTGTCTGTTTCATTCGATTTGGTCAGTTTACTTCTTTTCCATTCTGTCCATTTCATTCGATTTGGTCAGTTTATTTCTTTTCCATTCTGTTTATTTCATTCTAGTCGGTCTGTTTTCTTTCGTTTCCTTTCTGGTCCATTTCATTCTAATCAATCTGTTGTGTTTCCTTTCCATTTCTGTCCATTCTATTCTAGTCAGCCTGTTTTGTTTTGTTTCCAGTCTGTCCATGTCATTCTAATCAATCTGTTGTGTTTCCTTTCCATTTCTGTCCATTCTATTCTAGTCAGCCTGTTTTGTTTTGTTTCCAGTCTGTCCATGTCATTCTAATCAATCTGTTGTGTTTCCTTTCCATTTCTGTCCATTCTATTCTAGTCAGCCTGTTTTGTTTTGTTTCCAGTCTGTCCATGTCATTCTAATCGATCTGTTGTGTTTCCTTTCCATTTCTGTCCATTCTATTCTAGTCAGCCTGTTTTGTTTTGTTTCCAGTCTGTCCATGTCATTCTAATCAATCTGTTGTGTTTCCTTTCCATTTCTGTCCATTCTATTCTAGTCAGCCTGTTTTGTTTTGTTTCCAGTCTGTCCATGTCATTCTAATCAATCTGTTTTCTTTGTTTCCCATTCTGACCATTTCATTGTAGTCAGTCTGTTTTGTTCCGTCGCCGTTCTGTCCCTGTCTTTCCATTCAGTCTGTTTCGTTTCTTTTCCATTCTGTCCACTTCATTCTAATCGAACTGTTTTCTTTCGTTTCCATTCTGTCCATGTCACCATTCTGCCCAGGGCGAGTCCTGTTGGAAGAAGACATTGTGGTGTACCAGCTGGAGGACACGCGAAAGGTGAGGGTCTACTGGAGTCCCCCCTCCTCCGGCATGGACGCCACCGGGGTTGCCCTGCAGTGGGGCCCTGTCAGCCAAGATCTCGTTGACGTCATGTCTGACGCCGAGGGCAGTGACGTCGACAGGATGATGACGTACAACGGGACGTACTATAGGGAGGTGGAGCTGAGAGTGTCGAATACCACTGTGTTGGGGGAGGTAAGGGGTTCAGAAGGGTGGGTTGGGATGATGATGAGGTGTGTGTGTGTGTGTGTGTGTGTGTGTGTGTGTGTGTGTGTGTGTGTGTGTGGTGCGTGGTGTGTGTGTGTGTGTGTGTGTGTGTGTGTGTGTGTGTGTGTGTGTGTGTGTTATTTGTGTGTGTGTGTGTGTGTGTTGTGTGTGTGTGTGTGTGTGTTGTGTGTGTGTGTGTGCGCGCGTGCGCGCGCGCGTGCTAATCAGTATCATTATTCTAATCTTCATCATCATGGAAACAGTCATTTTGAACAAGCTGAGGTTACAAGTTGTTTAACAAATCGAATTTCTGCGTTTCTGCTAAAGTCTAACCCAGTAGATGTGAAATGGAGAGATGTCGTCATTCATTGTAGTGACAAGATGCGTTTGTTTTCAGACACTATTTTTTCCCCATCGTTTCCTACTTTTACCCCCCCCCCCCTTTCCAGCTTTCTCTTCTTTCCTGTTTTCCTCCTTTTCCCGTCTTTTCACTTTTTTTTTTCAACCACATCCTATTTTCCCCCCACCCATTCCGATTTTTTTTACTACCCTTTTCCCCTTTTGTTTTCAAACTTCCCTACATTCTGAAATGTTTTCTTATCGTTTCCTAATCTGCACTATTTCTTCCAAACCTGTCTGACTAACTCCTGTGCTTTCCTGTCCTTTTCCACACTTTGTTTCTGACCTTTTCTTCTTTTCCTACTTTTACTTCTTATTTCCTACATGTTCTGAACCTCTCCTATTTTTTCCAACCGTTTCCTATTCTTCCTTAGGCAATTTCATTTTTTTCTTTACCCTCTCTTACTTTGTCTTAGCCATGTCTACTCTTCTTTACCATTTCCTGGGTTTCCTTAACCATTATTATTTTGTTTTCAACTTTCCTACATTTTCTCGCCCTCTCTTGCTTTTCCACCATTCTTTCTTTTTCCTGCTTTTCCTTGATCTGTCCTGTTTCATCCTTATCTTTCCTACTTTAATTCTCTCATTCCTTCCCCAGTGTCTTCTCTACCGTTTTCTTTAATCTGCTTTTCTACTTTTTTTAATGTCTTTTTGTCTTTTTTTTTTTACCCTTTCATCCTTTTTGAAAACTTTTTTTTCTTCTAGTTCTTCCTATCCTTTTTCAAATGATTCATACTCTGTTCAGAATTTTCGTACACTTTCCAACTTCTTCCTGCTTTTTCTTATCTCAACTACTTTCTCCAGTACGCTCATACTTTTCACTCTATAGTAGTTACTGAAAAAAATGTGGCGAACTGAATGGAAACGGTGGCGATTGTGGTGTAAACGCATTAGCTGTACACGTGTTGTTTGATCTGACTTTGAGCTGCCAGATCACAACATTGAAGGCTACCCTTCATATGTAAACCATCATTCCAATTTTGATATGTTAAACGTGTAACACATCACTCTCCACGGTCACATCTCCAGTCGTTATAGTTTGATGAAGAAAAAAACAAAAATCAGAACAGGAACCACAGCATGCAATCAATCACTTCTCAACCGGGTTGTATTCTTAGCTATTTCAGATCGAAGCATCCTATATTTCTTATAGTGCAGAAAGCTGTAGCAAAGAATAGTGATGCTCTTTCCCGCCAGAAATTAGCTGGGGTCTGCCATCGAACGACAAGGTAGTAGGTTGAAGGAAATAAAGGAAAAAAAATGAAGTAGCAGAAAATAGGTCAGCATAGTAGGTAGCAAGCCAGTAGAAAGTAAAACAAAGCGGTAGCAAGGGTAGAATGAAGTTGTATAAAATATGTCACAGTTGTAGAAAGTAGCACAAAGCTGTAGAAAGTAGGACAAAGGAACAGAAAGTAAGCAATGCATCAGAAAGTAGGATAAAGTGCTAGAAAGTTGGCAGAGCGCCAGAAAATAGGACAAAGAAGTAGAGTGTAGGACAAAGCAGTAGAAAGTCGGACAACGTTGTTGAAAATGAGGACAACGTGCTAGAAAAGAGATAAAGTAGTAGAAACTAGGACAGTGTACTAAAAAAAAAAAAAGAAAAAAAAAAGGAAAGGGCAGTAGGAAATAGGATAACGAAGCAGAAAGCAGGACAAAGTAGTAGACAGCAGGGCGAAACGGGAGAAAATAGTGAAACTTATCGTCGGCTGAACATATCCCACATCCCTTCAGTATACCGACAAACAGACAGAGATGTCACGAAACAGACGTTGATCAGCATCTTGTTCAGAAATCTTTCCTCCTGCACTGTGCTGCTGTGGTTGGTATGTTTTGTGGGGTGTCGGTGTTTGATTGTCGCCAAATGTTTTCGTTCTGCCTCAGTTGTGGACTAATGCGACAGCGCATGCACTTACATATAGATGAAAAGTTTGATAGATGGTATCGCCGGGTGTGCTTGGTTGTATAAAAATCATTGTTGGTGTGCTTGTATATGTACAATTTTCGCTTGAAATACCACTATCATTTTTTCGCATTGTGAATTGTGACTTTTCCTTTGCGGTGCTTTATTTTTTTTTTTAATTCTAATTTTGTTTGCTATCACGTATTTGTAGTGTAGGTTATTAATTCAATCTTTATGATATGCTGCTTTTTGTTTCTCGTTATACTTTTAGTAGTTATTTGTCTTCTGCTTACTCGATTCTGTTCTAATTTGATTCCCTTTGTTTAATACGTAACGACTCATGTACTCTTCGCATAAAAATCTTCTTTTTTATTTGGTTGAGGATTACTGTGTTACAGAGGCAAGCAGAGAGACCACGTGACTGACATGGCGGCTATTCGTGTGTCACTGCATGTATACGAGCTCTTAATTCACATTCCCCTAAGTCCCATACTGCTGTTTTTCTGCGGTTCGGCCTGGTTTTTCTTCGGTTCAAAATGATTTTCAGCTGATCTTATTCAGCGATTTTTCGGTCGTGGGATGTTACCAAAGAATGCTTCAAAATTCCCTTTTCAATAAAGTTGCTTCTCTGCCACCTGTGGGAGTGTAAGGCTTGATCCGTTTTGTTAACCTCTGCCCCTCTGTTCTGTTCCTCCAAGCCTCTGTGTTCCCAGTTTCTGTCACAATTTTGGTTGTTAGAAAGAAGAAAGAGAGCTTCAGAGCGCACACGCATGCAGTGGCACACGGAAGGTATATTGAAATCAGCCCCAGGCCGCGATTTTAATATGTCTTTCATGTGTTTTCTTTTGTGATGCCTCTGCAGCTTTCTTCTTACATCACTCCTGTCTGTGCCACGTGTCATAAGCCTGTTGCACACGGCTCGCTGAGCCTCATGCCATAAACCTGTTGCACACGGCTCCCTGTGCCTCATGCCATAAGCCTGTTGCACACGGCTCCCTGTGCCTCATGCCATAAGCCTGTTGCACACGGCTCCCTGTGCCTCACGCATGCCATAAGCCTGTTGCACACGGCTCCCTGTGCCTCATGCATGCCATAAGCCTGTTGCACACGGCTCTCCGTGCCTCATGCATGCCATAAGCCTGTTGCACACGGCTCGCTGTGCCTCATACCATAAGCCTGTTTCACACGGCTCCCTGTGCCTCATGCCATAAGCCTGTTGCACACGGTTCTCTGTGCCTCATGCCATAAGCCTGTTGCACACGGTTCTCTGTGCCTCATGCCATTAGCCTGTTGCACACAGTTCTCTGTGCCTCATGCCATAAGCCTGTTGCACACGGTTCTCTGTGCCTCATGCCATAAGCCTGTAGCACACAGTACTCTGTGCCTCATGCATAAGCCTGTAGCACACAGTACTCTGTGCCTCATGCCATAAGCCTGTTGCACACAGTCTCTGTGCCTCATGCCATAAGCCTGTTGCACACAGTTCTCTGTGCCTCATGCCATAAGCCTGTTGCACACGGTTCTCTGTGCCTCATGCCATAAGCCTGTAGCACACAGTTACTCTGTGCCTCATGCCATAAGCCTGTAGCACACAGTACTCTGTGCCTCATGCCATAAGCCTGTAGCACACAGTACTCTGTGCCTCATGCCATAAGCCTGTTGCACACAGTTCTCTGTGCCTCATGCCATAAGCCTGTAGCACACGGTTCTCTGTGCCTCATGCCATAAGCCTGTAGCACACAGTACTCTGTGCCTCATGCCATAAGCCTGTTGCACACGGTTCTCTGTGCCTCATGCCATAAGCCTGTTGCACACGGTTCTCTGTGCCTCATGCCATGAGCCTGTAGCACACAGTTCTCTGTGCCTCATTTTATAAGCCTGTTGCACACAGTTCTCTGTGCCTCAAGTTCATAAGCCTGTTGCACACAGTACTCTGTGCCTCATGCCATAAGCCTGTGGCACACAGTTCTCTGTGCCTCATGCCATAAGCCTGTAGCACACAGTTCTCTGTGCCTCATACCATAAGCCTGTAGCACACAGTTCTCTGTGCCTCATGCCATGAGCCTGTTGCACACAGTTCTCTGTGCCTCATTTTATAAGCCTTTTGCACACAGTTCTCTGTGCCTCATGTCATAAGCCTGTTGCACACAGTTCTCTGTGCCTCATTATAAGCCTGTAGCACACAGTTCTCTGTGCCTCATGCCATGAGCCTGTAGCACACGTTCTCTGTGCCTCATGCCATAAGCCTTGTTGCACACAGTTCTCTGTGCTCATGTCATAAGCCTGTTGCACACAGTTCTCTGTGCCTCATGCCATGAGCCTGTAGCACACAGTTCTCTGTGCCTCATGCCATGAGCCAGTAGCACACAGTTCTCTGTGCCTCATGCCATGAGCCTGTTGCACACAGTTCTCTGTGCCTCATTTTATAAGCCTGTTGCACACAGTTCTCTGTGCCTCATGTCATAAGCCTGTTGCACACAGTTCTCTGTGCCTCATGTCATAAGCCTGTTGCACACAGTTCTCTGTGCCTCATTTTATAAGCCTGTTGCACACGGTTCTCTGTGCCTCATACCATAAACCTGTTGCACACGGTTCTCTGTGCCTCATGGCATAAATCTGTTGTACACAGTTCTCTGGCGTCATGCAACAAAGGCTGACTGCATGTTCTGAGCTTCGTTACGAAAGCATTGAGTAAGAATCGGGAAATTCGACACAACACTGTGTCGGCCAGATTCGTGAAATTCGACTCACTGCTGTGTGAATCCTATTTGTAAACAAACGTAGAACATTACAGACGTAATTCAAACAATGTAATTTAACTTCTTTCTGGTAACAAAGTCCACTTTATAATCGACACATCTTTCTGTTAACAAAGTCCACTTCCTATTGGACACAACTAATCAAGTGTTGACTCGGAGGTCAACAGGTGAACAATCGAACAATCCTTTCTTGCTGCGTTCAGCTGTTCTTGTTTTCCCCACACGCTAGAAATAGTGACGTCTTCTGACTGCTAGATGAGGCACTCGGCATCGTCCCTCGGACGACCATGCGTCCTATCCTTGCACCGTAGGCTGGAAATAAGTGTTACATCACTTGGACATCAACCATGGATCGCCCAAGAGACTTGCACATGGAACGTTTGTATAACAGACACATACAGAAATAGGTATTATGTCACTGGGGGACATCAACTATCGGATTGCCCAAGGGCACAGGACATGGAACGTTTGCATAACAGACACATACAGAAATAGGAATTATGTCATTGGGGGACTCAGCTATCGGATTGCCCAAGGGCATAGGACATGGAACTTTGATAACATGGAGTTGCTAACAGAGACATACAGAAATAGGAATTATGTCATGACGTATCAACTATTGAACTGCCAAGGGTCTTGTGTAACAGAGACATACAGAAAGATCAAGAAGGTGACCCACAAGCTTACCAAACACAAATGGGATATCTGAGGATTAGTTCAGATGAGGAGGAAAAAAATTAGAGAGGGAGGCACCATCGATGACGAAGGTCATAAGATGTAGCTTTGCAAGCATGTTCGAAACAGCGGCGTGAAGACTTCACTGTTTGCAAAGAGTGAGCATCAGTTGCTGACCACGTTCATCAGAGTTATTGGACATGTGTATCTCTAACACAAAGATATCACCATTTAACGTTGACATTATCCATCACAAGACTTGATGGAGAAGAGTGTTTTCTTTCTTTCTTTTTGTTTGTTTGTTTGTTTGTTTCTTTGTTTCTTTCTTTCTTTCTTGCTTTCTTTCTTTCTTTCTTTCTCTCTTGCTTTCTTTCTTTCTTTCTTTCTTTCTTTCTTGGTTTCTTTCTTTCTTTCTTGCTTTCTTTCTTTCTTTCTTTCTTTGTTGCTTCGTTTCTTTTTTTCTTTCATGTTTTTTGTTGTTGCTTTCTTTCCTGCTTTCTTTTTTTTGTTTTTTTTTTGTTAGCTGTTTCATTTCCGTGCTTCA
>CM065723.1:71129811-71137311 GCA_033310375.1 Conus canariensis
CCCTCATTCTGAAGGTACTGGTTGACAATGCGGGCACGGTGAGGACGGGCATTGTCATCCACAAGGATGAAGTCGGGACCAATGGCACCAGCGTAGGGTCGGACAATGGGGTGAAGAACCTCGTCACGGTATCGGACTGCATTCATGGTGCCATTCTCCATCACCAGCAGATCGGTTTTGCCTTGCATTGAAATGCCTCCCCACACCATTACTGAGCCCCCACCATAGCTGTCATGCTGAGCAATGAAGTTGGGGTGGAATCGTTCATTCTGCCTTCGCCACACCCTCCTTCTCCGGTCAGTCACGTCCAAACAAAACCTGGACTCATCACTGAACAAAACTGAAGTCCACTTTGCAGCAGTCCAGCCTTGGTGCTCCAGTGCCCACAGCAACCTTGCTTGTTTATGTTGTCTGGTCAATGGAACCCGAATTGCTTGAATGAAGACCACCGTCGTGAAGCCTTCTCCTGACTGTCTGGGTTGACACCCGGTTCCCTGATGCGTTCTGGAGGTCATGTTGCAGCTGTGTGGCATTGTGGAAAAGATTTCTTCGTGCCTGGACAAGGAGATATTGGTCCTCTCGCTGGGTTGTGACACGTGGGTGACCTCCAGAATGCCGTGGAGTGACTGTCCCTGTAGTTTGATATCGATTCCACATACGGGAAACAACGCTCTGGGATACGCCCAAGGCTCCAGCAACCTCTCGTTGCGATGACCCTCCTAGCAGCATCCCAACTCCTCTCGCCATATCTTCTGCGGAAAGGCGTCGTCTTTGTGCTTGCTGTTCCATTGTGGTGCGATAAACACTGCCCGAATCACACTGAATCACTGTTTGCCGGTCCCAAAACAGCAAATGTGACGCTGACCTCTCCCCCTGTTTACCCCCAGAATGAGGGGTCACGCAATTCACGTGCTCACCATGCTGCATGTTCCAGCGTGAAGGTGCAGGCAACAGTGTGATTGTCTTTCACATTGTTTTGTGTTGCTGGATCACGTGTTTATTGAAGTCAGTTCAAAATGATTTTTTTCATACACTGTTTTTAATTGCTGATCCCTAGCAAGTGTTGAGTGGTATATTATGAACAGACTGTTCGTATTCGCTTTTGAGCTTCATATATGTACATGGCAAGATCGAAAAGGTCATTTTCATTTCTTGTTGCTAACAAAAGCTGACTCTAAAACTACAGGGGTCACAATAATACTTAGTCTTAATAAATTTAACTCTAAGGTCACTGAGTGCAGGACAGCACAGTAAAAAATGTATTTCATCTTCCTTTGCCTGATTACACAAGCGACACATCAATTCCTTATCTTTCAGAACACTGTATCTAAACCCATGGCAAGCAATGTCAGAGATACCAAATCTAAACTTACTCAATGCACTCTTAACATACCTAGTTATATTCATTTCAATGTATGGTTCAACCACATGTGCTGTTTTAAAGAGTCTGTATTGCGCAAATCTGTCACTGCTATAGATTTGGTCATGCCAGTCTTGCCATCTGCAATCGATCATTCTTTGTTTAAAGCATTTCAAAAATCCTGATATACTTTCAACGCCCTGGTTGTCCCAAACATAAGCAAAACCATATGAATTTAAGCACTGACGAACATTGGTAGCCCATGTCTTCTTGCCATTACCATCCAACTGTCGCAATGTCTTCTAAGCTTTGAATGGTATCTTACTTTCCTCCATTCTGGTTATTTTCAGCCAATACTTAATACATCGAAAAACAGAATTGATATAAATTGGATACCTTCCGAGTTCACCATAAACTAAATCATTTGGTGTTCGATTGTCTACATTCCAAAATCTTTTCATTACATACAAATGAACATTCTCCATTTCGACATTTTTCTCGAGAGCCCAAATTTCAGCCCCGTAGGGTAGAGAAAGACAAATCAGGAAAAAGAGACAGAATCCTGGTGACACCCGATATATTATATTTTTTTTACAGTGCTAGAGAGAGAGAGAGAGAGAGAGAGAGAGAGAGAGAGAGAGAGAGAGAGAGAGAGAGAGAGAGAGAAGCTTGGGAGGCATGAAAAGACAAGGGAGATAATAAGTAAATGAATAAATAGATAAAACAAAGGAAGATGCAGCTTGGCAGACTGACGGATAGAAACGCCCCCACATGATAAATTGTAGTAGGCGTTATCATTAGATTTTTTGTTGCAATGTCTTGCAATGACCGAAGAAGTAGACGAAAATATAAACACCAAACGTTGTAAAGGGAACAATTTTTTTTAGCCGGAAACTCATTTTGTTTCAATTATGATCATTTATGTATCAGAGAGACACTCCAGCGCACTTAGCAGTTATAGCGCGCTGAGAATAGAGTGAAAACGACCAGTGATCAGAATGGGACCAAGTTCTGAGAATAGAGTGAAAACGACCAGTGGTCAGAATGGGACCGGGTTCTGAGAATAGAGTGAAAACGACCAGTGATCAGAATGGGACCGGGTTCTGATAATAGAGTGAAAACGACCAGTGATCAGAATGGGACGAAGTTCTGAGAATAGAGTGAAAACGACCAGTGGTCAGAATGGGACCGGGCTCTGAGAATAGAGTGAAAACGACCAGTGATCAGAATGGGACCAAGTTCTGAGAATAGAGTGAAAACGACCAGTAATCAGAATGGGACCGGGTTCTGAGAATAGAGTGAAAACGACCAGTGGTCAGAATGGGTCCGGGTTCTGAGAATAGAGTGAAAACGACCAGTAATCAGGATAGGACCGGGTTCTGAGAATAGAGTGAAAACGACCAGTGATCAGAATTGGACCGGGTTCTGAGAATAGAGTGAAAGCGACCAGTAATCAGGATAGGACCGGGTTCTGAGAATAGAGTGAAAACGACCAGTGATCAGAATGGGACCGGGTTCTGAGAATAGAGTGAAAACGACCAGTGATCAGGAGTTCTGAGAATAGAGTTAAGACGACCAGTGATCAGAATGGGACTGAGTTCTGAGAATAGAGTGAAAACGACCAGTGATCAGGATGGGACCTGGTTCTGAGAATAGAGTGAAAACGACCAGTCATCAGAATGGGACCTGCTTCTGAGAATAGAGTGAAAACGACCAGTGGTCAGAATGGAGCCGGGTTCTGAGAATAGATTGAAAACGACCAGTGATCAGGATGGGACCTGGTTCTGAGAATAGAGTGAAAACGACCAGTGATCAGAATGGGACCGGGTTCTGAGAATAGAGTGAAAACGACCAGTGATCAGGATGGGACCTGGTTCTGACAATAGAGTGAAAACGACCAGTGATCAGAATGGGACCAGGTTCTGAGAATAGAGTGAAAACGACCAGTAATCAGGATAGGACCGGGTTCTGAGAATAGAGTGAAAACGACCAGTGATCAGAATTGGACCGGGTTCTGAGAATAGAGTGAAAGCGACCAGTAATCAGGATAGGACCGGGTTCTGAGAATAGAGTGAAAACGACCAGTGATCAGAATGGGACCGGGTTCTGAGAATAGAGTGAAAACGACCAGTGATCAGAGTGGCACCGGGTTCTGAGAATAGAGTGAAAACGACCAGTGATCAGAGTGGCACCGGGTTCTGAGAATAGAGTGAAAACGACCAGTGATCAGAGTGGCACCGGGTTCTGAGAATAGAGTGAAAACGACCAGTGATCAGAATGGGACCAAGTTCTGAGAATAGAGTGAAAACGACCAGTGATCAGAATGGGACCGGGTTCTGAGAATAGAGTGAAAACGACCAGTGATCAGAATGGGGCCGGGTTCTGAGAATAGAGTGAAAACGACCAGTAATCAGGATAGGACCGGGTTCTGAGAATAGAGTGAAAACGACCAGTGATCAGAATGGGACCGGGTTCTGAGAATAGAGTGAAAGCGACCAGTAATCAGGATAGGACCGGGTTCTGAGAATAGAGTGAAAACGACCAGTGGTCAGAATGGGACCGGGTTCTGAGAATAGAGTGAAAGCGACCAGTAATCAGGATAGGACCGGGTTCTGAGAATAGAGTGAAAACGACCAGTGATAGGGATAGGACCGGGTTCTGAGAATAGAGTGAAAACGACCAGTGATCAGAATGGGACCGGGTTCTGAGAATAGAGTGAAAACGACCAGTGATCAGAGTGGCACCGGGTTCTGAGAATAGAGTGAAAGCGACCAGTAATCAGGATAGGACCGGGTTCTGAGAATAGAGTGAAAACGACCAGTAATCAGGATAGGACCGGGCTCATTGGAAAGTGAGCCTTACCGCTCTGAAGACATTCCTGATTTACACGCAATGTAGTGCAAATGACCAGTGGTTAACCTGATTGACCAGTGGCCACTTAAAAAAAAAGAAAGAAGAAACTTGCTTAAATTCTAGACACTTTACTGCCCACTTTCCGCAAGACATGTTTCGTTCCAAAAAAAAAAAAAAAAGAAAAAAAAAAACTTGCTTGAATTCTAGACACGGTACTGCCCAGTTTCCGCAAGACATATTTCGTTCCAGCTACAAACAAGGTGAGAAAATTACTAGAGTGACAAAACGCGCTGGACCAGCAGACAAATGTTGTCATTGTGACGAAATCCTGCCGCTTTCCTCACTCCCCCCCCCCCCCCTTCCACCCCCATCTCCTACATCTAGAACCCACCCCCACCCCGCCTCCGCTGTCCTGCTCACAGCTGCAATTCTCTCGTGCATATTCCACCACCACTGAAACACCCAAGCAAACTAAATCGACAAGCAACGATTTCCTTCCGTACTTATTTCCCCTGAACTACTAATTTGCATATCACGTGGCAGGAACGAGCTGGCTCCGGGCAGGCAGCAGGCCGTCGATGACTGGGAGCTTCCCCATTCGGCGCTGAAGGTGGGGCGCGTGTTGGGGGCGGGGGCTTTCGGGCAGGTGCTGCTGGGAAGGGTGTCACGTGCCGTGCTACGCCACGAGGGGTTGCCCGCCAAGCACAGCTCGGCCGAATCTGTGGATGGCTGTTCTCTGATGGTGCCCGTGGCCATCAAGATGTTGAAAGGTCGGTGGTGGGTGTGGTGGAGCATTGGCCGTGTCTTCTTTCTTTTCTCTCTCTCTCTCTCTCTCTCTCTCTCTCTCTCTCTCTCTCTCTCTCTCTCTCAATATCATATCATATCATACCATAACATACATCATATCATATCATAACATATTATATATCATGTCATATCATATCATATCAAATCATATACATCATATATCATATCATATATCATATCGTATTTTATCATTTCATACGCCATACCATACCATACCATACCATACCATACCATACCATACCACACCATACCACACCATACCATACCATACCATACGTTGTATCATATCACATACCATACCATACCATACCATACCATACCATACCATACTATATCATACCATACTATATATTATATCTATCACATCATATACCATACCAAACCATACCATACCATACCATACCATACCATACCATACCATACCATTGCATAGAATGTCATATATCATATCATATATCATAGCGTGGAATAGCATGTCATATATGATATCAAATCATATGACATTATATCGAATCGTATCATGTCATATATCGTATCATATCATATATCATTTATCATATGTCATATCATATCATATCATATATCATATAATTATCATATCATATATAGCATATATCCTATCCTATCATATAGCATATCATGTCATATATCGTATCATATCATATGTCGTATCATATCATATATCATATCATGTCATATCATGTCATACCGTACCATCATTTGATACCATTTCACATAGCACATTCTATCATATCACATCATATATAACATCGGCTTTTCTTTCCATTGAGGCAGAGGTGTTGCGACTTTGAACAGGTGCATCGAACCATCAAGCAACACATCAGCCCCTATGAAGATCTCTTGACATTAGTCAGAAAATAAAACTATGTTGGTATGACCATGCAGCAAATTGCAGTGGCCTCGTTGAAACAATCCCACAGGGAACTACTGAGGGAGGCAGGCAGAGTGTAAGCCAGAGAAGAGAGAGAGAGAGAGAGAGAGAGAGAGAGAGAGAGAGAGAGAGAGAGAGAGAGAGAGAGAGTATACGAATACGAGTATACGAGTATACGAATATTTATTCAGATTTAAGGCCATGGCCCCATACTGAAGGGGGGCATTACACAATCATACAATGCAACTTACGCCTAAGACATTACACAATATAAACCTATCCACAGCAATAATGAAAATATATAAAGTCGAATAAAGTTAATGCACAACAGTACGCAGTCTTTTTTGTGCTTCATAAATAAACATAGCCAGATTGCAGATAATGTTTTCTTTTCTTGACGACAGCAGTAATATTACCTTGAAATGACATGGTTCAGTAAAATACTTAGGTTGAATAAGTTTGGTTCAAAGATCATGTAATACAGGACAGCACAACAAAAAATGAACTTCATCCTCTTTAGCTAAACCACACAAACGACATATAAATTCACCTTCGGCGTAGTTGTAGTATCTGAAACGATGACAAGCGATATCAGAAACATCAAGTCTAAACTTTGCTAATGTGCTCATAACGTATCGATTCATTTTAACATTGACATATGGTTCTAACTCATGCATTGTCTTAAAGAGTCTGTACTGTAAGAGTCTATCACTATGATTAACATGATCATGCCAGTTTTGCCATCTACAATCAGTTATCCTGTCTTAAAACATCTTAAAAATCCAGATATGTTTTGAACCCTGATTATCCCAAACAAACCCAAATCCATAAGAATTCAAACATTGTCGCACACTAGAAGCCCATGTCTTCTTTCCGTTATTATCCAGGAACATCAACATTTTATATGCCTTAAAGGGTAGCCTATCTTCATGCATTCTAGTTAACTTCAGCCAATATTTGATACATTTTACATAGGAGTTCAGGTAAATTGGATATCTTCCGAGTTCTCCATAAATCATATCGTTTGGCGTTCTCATATCAACATTTAAGAAACGCTTCAATGCATACAAGTGAACTTTCTCTATGATCATACTTTTTTCGAAAGCCCAGATTTCAGCTCCATACTGCAGAATTGGTTGAACTTGTGAGTCAAATAGCTGCGTAAAAATACTAAATGAATTACAGTCCAATTTGTACAAAATATGAAGAATAACTACAATTGCTTTCTTTGCTCTGTTTGCGATATCCTGACAGGCATAATTAAAGCTGAGTTTAGTTGTAAAGTATATTCCTAGATATTTATATGCATTAATTACAACGACTCTCCCGTTCCCATAGGTCCATCTCTCAACTTTTGCTAAGTATCCACCCTTACGAAACACAATAATGTTAGTCTTCTTCATGTTAACTTGTAATTCAAGTCCTTTGGCTGCAGAGTATAAAGAATTAAGTTGACGTTGGAGACCAATTACTGTCGTGAACAATAATACAATATCATCAGCAAACAGCAAAATAAACAATTCTATAAAATCAAAAGTCACTCCATGCCTACCATTTTCTATAATTTCCAGGGCTAACTCATTTATAA
>CM065723.1:71147311-71149811 GCA_033310375.1 Conus canariensis
CTGTGTAGATCTTGTGTTCTGTCCGATCTTGAGTCATGAAGAAAGAATTGAAATCGTCCCCACTAATGTCAACTTCTGATGAACCATGTTCTTCCTTCAAAGGCAGGTTGTCTGAAAAATTGTCAGACTTGGGGGGGGGGGGGGGGGGGGGGGGGGGGGGGAGGCTGATTTCCATGTGCTATATTTGTCTCGGTACGGCCGTTTAGCTGTCGACTCCTTGTCCTCTGGGTGATGACGCTTTTCGTCTGTTCAGCGCCATCTTGCATTTCATTGGGGCGATCAGCCGATTCAGGTTTGTTCACTCTGGTTAGGAGGGTTTGCCTCATCTTGTTGCGTATTTTGAAGTGTATCAGTCACTATGGCTGACTACAGACCAGGAGATGGCCGATTCCGTCTTCTGGGTCATCTTCTTCTCGGGCTTTGTGGACTGACCACCGGCTAGCAGGATCATTACCCTGCATTGTCGTGTCACTCGAGTCGCCTGCCATGATCAGCGGGTTGAGCAGTGATAAAAGTACTGATGAACGGCTTGAATTTGCTGCTGAGTAGTGTGACGTCAACGTAAATTATGACGTCAACTTAAAATGACATAGGTAACTACATGACGAAAATAATAATATTGGACGGAAGAGGAGAGCAAGAACTAACGGTCGAGGCTTAGATGTCCAGCCTATTTTAATTTGTTTTAATCGTCGTTTTCTCCGTAGTGTTACTATGTGGAGAGGCTGACTTTCAAGTCAGTAGTGCGTCGATGTTCACTGTATATGTGCGATACTTCTGATGACGGTACCAGCGAAATATGTACCAGGAAATTTATTTGTTATAAAAATGTTGTGAATGCTGTGTCGCCGAGAGTGACTTAAGACTCCTGCAAGAATATTTATGTGCTCTGATTGTACCACCTCATGTGTGTCGGTGGGCTGAGTTTATTGATGTGAACATTGTAATATGAATACACGGAGAAGCTAATTTTTGTTTTAGATCAACAATACGTCGAAGTTTATTGTGTTCTATGGGACTTTGCTGAAATCGTGTTCTCCGGGGATTCAATATTGATTGCTGTTCCTTGTGAATCTGCAGTTCTTCAATGGTTTACTGTGCCTTATGAATCTGCGGTTCTTCTTCTATGGATTGCTGTGCTTTGTGAATCTGCGGCTCTTCTGCTATGGATTATTGTGCCTTGTGAATGTAAATCTGCGGTTCTTCTTCTGAAAGTTATACGTGATTTATTGTGCTTGTTGTGTGGAGACTGTTTCTTCTTCTTCATCGCTTGTGTTTGTGAACGGCTGTGTTTACCGTGTGGGGACCTTGGTTATCCTTCGTCTTATTTTAATGCTGTAGACTGTGGCTTGGGTACTGTGGAACCGAGTGCGTTGATTGTATATGTGAGACACTGTGGACAGCGCCGGCGAGATCTGTGAGTTATATCAAGATGTGTAATATGATACCTGATGATTGAAGTTCCTGTGTATTGATATCTTGATCTATATGCTATGTAGTGACATTATTGATTTGTACCAATTCACATGAATGTATATTTTGATGGTTCAGGCAGCATGATTATAAAGAAAAAAATCTAACTCGTGTGTTGCCTGGCTATCCATGTACGTATGGTGTGGGTGTGTGTAGGGAATAATTATTACACGCATCCAAGCTTTTGAGAGCGAGAGTCAGACAGCAAAACACGCACCGCACACCATCCGTAACAAGTAGCTGTGCTTGCACTGCTGAGAGGTTATGCGTCGTCTCACATCGAATGAGCTGGACACGTGGTGCTCGGAACAAAGCGCTGAATAATGAACACGGTCACTGAAGAATCACCAAATGAAAATTCCACTTTTTTTTGACCAAGTGTAAGCACCACGTATATTTTAAGATACAGTAAATTTCAGGAACTGAAAAAAAAAAAAAAAAAAAAAACACCGAAAAAAACCCGGCTAAATTATTTCTTTTCATTTGAGCTACAGAGCTGTGGGCCATCTGTCAACACTTCGGGGAGCTGTTCCGTCGCAAAATGACGGAAATGCTCGCGCTTTCTCGCATGGTCTCGTGTCGGGAGTACAAGGTCAAGTGGGAGGTTGTGTGTCTAGTATGCATACGACCGCCTCGACGTCAAAGAAACGAGCACTTGAAGACAAACCTGTGCCGCTGACTCCACGTAAAGGCACCAATCATCATCAACCAATCCATGTGACTCACTCGCTCACTCCCAACCAGCAGGCCCCGCAAAGACAAGTCAACATTCCCAGCTTCGCGCACGTCGTCAATCAAAAAATTAACAAGACTGAAAGAAAGAAAGAAAGAAAGAAAGAAAGGAAGAAAGAAAGAAGGAACGAATGAAAGAACGGAAGAAAGAAAGAAAGAATGAATGAATGAATGAAAGTTAAAAAAAAAGAAAGAAAAAAAGGCAGAAAGATAAAGCACTTTGCATCAGCAGAAAGGAGAGGGGTTGGGTAGAACGGCGGGGGTGGGGGATGGGGTGGGGAGGGGGGGGGGCGGG
>CM065723.1:71154811-71164811 GCA_033310375.1 Conus canariensis
TGCTTATTATTCATTAACACTGCCAACCTGACATATAGACATTTACATATATCTCGCAGACAGTTTTTCTTCTGCCTAGTAATTGATTCATAGAACATTTCATATGTCTTCCGAGGTGAATCATTTTCGTCTATATGCGGTAATTCGTACTAGTAACGAATACACTGAACTGAATGTAGTCATGCCTATATTTAATTTTGCACACATCTCAACGCCACAGAATTTCTTTCACGCAAATGGACATTTTCACGAGAAAAAAAAAAAGCTGCATTGCTTAGTTCTCGAAGTTCTGAATCTTACTGCGCTACAGACAGTTCTTGCAATTCAAGTTCCTTCAGACAGAATTTCAAAGACGTGATATTAAATGAAGATAACTCTTTCAGCACTTTTACCTACACTGGCCAGATTTCTGCCAGCACAAGAAAAATCCAAAAGTGCAGATAATGAAATGCTCAAATATTTACCAACATTAAGGGGACCCGGATCAGCTCATTTGGTAGAGTGCCGTGTCAAGGTGATTCAGGGGATGCGCGATCGAATCTCCACCGAGCTGTTCCAATACAGCGGGATTTTTTCCTTCGGTACTAACATCGGTTAACATCGCTTCTGACTCCCATTTCCCGAAAACTCCTTCAAATGAGACTATAAACTGGGGCTCCGTGTGTGAACGCACGCATAACGTCTTCCCACACACGTAAAATCACACCACCAGTTTTTTTTTTTTTAAGAGAAGGTGAGTCGGGCCGTCGGTATGGGTGACACGTATACACATGAGATGCAACTTCCGCGGAGAAAAAGAATAGAACGATTGAAGAATTGAGTGAATGATATCAAACTGAATGAAACGGGAAACGACTGACTATGGCGCTAGCAGGCAGCTCTTCAGTCGGCTCTACCCAGGTAGTCATTCCATTGTGTAAACAAAAACGTGGATTGCAAAGCTTAGAGTCTGGTCTCCAGCCGAGGATAGGCGCTACATAAATTCTCTAGTAGTAATACCAAAATAAAATTAGAGCAATCATCCATCTTTTTCTGTCACACCTACATTACTTTTGTGCATATTAGCCTCTAATTGAAGCACAAATGCTGTATGATCTGAATGGTTTTGTTGCCTTTATAATCTAAATGTAGTGTCGGGACAGCAATATTATCTGCCAATAAAAGATCGAACCGTTTGGAATCATCATACACAAAAAAAAAAAAAAAAAAAAAAATGGTGCTGTATTATCACCCAAGGCTCAGTGCCTCAAAGGCCATTTTATTAACAAAAAGAGATAATGATATCGAATTCGTCTCATTATTTATCTTTTAGCCCCAGAAGTACGACTAACATTGCGTTAGGCTTCATCAACCACACTGCTTTTACATTTTTTTCTTTTTTTCTTTTTGAATAAACGCACAATTGGAGCATCCAGATGCGCAGAAAGAGGACAGTGCGCAAAATCAGGTACATCAGCGGCATTTCTGCATGTCTGGCTCACAAATAAACACCTGTTACACAAAATGCACTTTTACTTTTAAAATGATCAAACATGCTTCTGATATATTTGTACAATTAACGTCTTATATCATTTTGTTATCATACAGGCCATAGCGGATTTCTATGTATAGAATCCAAAGCTTTCTCGAAGTCTTTAAAAGCTAGAAATGGTGTGTTGATTAGTGGTAACTGCTTTTGCACCAAAGGCAGTTGCATAAATACATGTTTGTTATTGAAGAGAGAGAGGGAGACGGGAGAGAGAGACGGTGAGACCGAGAGAGTGGGGTCGGCGAGAGAGAGAGAGAGAGAGAGAGAGAGGAGGAGTCGAGATTTTTATTCATATTAGGCCTCAGTCCATCACGAAGAGGAATGTGAACATCAGACTTCACCACTACAAAAGACAACCCCCTTCTTCCCAAAACAAACAAACGAAGAAAGTCAAACTGAAGAAACGAAATAGACTTACTGAAAAGTATGCGAATACAGTGAACATGCAAAACAGAATACAAAGTGAAGCATTTTTTTTATATACATAATACTAAATAGACAAATTAGGGGAGCACTTGTTTTTCACATTTTTGATGCCAGTTGTTTGTAACATCTAAAGGAGACGTATGTCAAAAATTCGCTCGGGTGTTTCCTACTGTGTATTGAATAGGTAATACTTTGCTCGTTTTTTGTTTTTTCTTAAGCGTTCATTCGTCTTTAGCTTAAAGGAAGAAAGGAATCCTTCAAGGTCGTTGTTTGACCTTCAGGCGTGTTGTGTTGACAGGTGGTCATTCGGGGTGGTCCTGTTCGAGATCGTCACCCTGGGAGGCACCCCCTACCCCACCCTGCAGTTACGGGACCTGCTGAAAGCGCTGAAGGAAGGCTACCGCATGGACCGACCCGACAACTGCTCAGAGGAGATGTGAGTTACTTGGTCTGGTTGCCTGGTTGCTTGGTTAGCCATAGGCTTGGTTGGCTAGTTGGGTTGGTTGGTTGGTTGGTTAGCTGGTGGGTGGTTGGGTTCGTTGGTTGGTTGACTGGTTGAGTGGTTGGTTTGTGGGTTCATTGGTTGGTTGGTTGTTTCGCTTGTTGTTGGTGGGCTTGTGGGTTGGTGGTCTGGTTGGTCGTTTGGTTGGTAGGGTGGCTGACCGTTTGATTGGTTGGTTGGTTGGTTGGCTGGTTGGCTAGGTGTTCGGTTCGTCTGGCGGGTGTTTGCTCGGCTGTTTGTTTCGTTTTACCGTCTCTTTCTTCTTTCTCTCACTCATAGTTTTTAGACAGGGACTTCTTTGGTTTTGTCTGTTTGAGCATTTTTTTTTCTTTTAACGTTCTGGACAAAGAAGAGAGAGGGGGGAGGGAGGGAGAGATGGAGAAAAGAAGAAGAAGAAGAAGAAGAAGATGAAGAAGAAGAAGAAAAAGAAGGAGAAGAAGAAGAAGAAGAAGAGAAAGAAGAAGAAGAGAAGAAAGAAGAGAGAGAGAGAGAGAGAGAGAGAGAGAGAGAGACGAGAGACAGAGACAGACAGACAGACAGACAGATAGTCAGACAGACAGTCAGACAGAGACAGAGAGAGAGACAGGCAGACAGAGACAGAGACAGAGAGAGGGGTGTCAATAAAATGTACACACACGTGCAAGCATGCACACACGCACATACACGCTCACGCATACACACATACGTTCACGGACACCAGCACTTCCTGTCTCCCTACCCTCCCTCCCCGGCCCCCTCACACAGAGATACACAGATACGCACACACGCGCGCAAACGCGCACTCATACACACACACACACACACACACACACACACACACACACACACACACACACCACACACACATTATGCACACGCATAGAAAAGGGAGAGGAGGGACAAATGAGAGTGGGGCTTGGGACGTGGGAGAATGCTTGTGCGGTGGAGCGGCTGATGAATACAGAGAGAGAGAGAGAGAGAGAGAGAGAGAGAGAGAGAGAGGAGAGAGAGGAGATGTTTTCCTATTGACTCGCCAAGCATTGCTGAACAACTGTGCCAATTGGGGGGGCCACTGATTCGGTCCTTTTAAATGGCCCACACACTGTGTTCTGGCTGTCAAACCGTTTTTTGTGTGTTTTTCTTTTGGTCGTTGCTTGGCATGAGGGCCAGCTTGTTCATGTGTGTGGAAAGGAGATCGTGGAAGGAGTGCTGAGAGACAGGGGAGGTTCTGGGGGAGGGAAAAGGAGATGGGGGAGGGGGGTTGAGTTTGGGGAAAAGCGGCTGGGGCGGGATGGCTAATAATTTTTTACAAACAAAAAGATCAAGTTCCAAAGAACAGCACTAGGAGAGAGAGAAGAGAGAGAGAGAGAGAGGAGAGAGAGAGAGAGAGAGAGAGAGAAAATACGAATGTTTATTGAGGGGAAAATAGATCAGCAACTGCAAGCTTTATTACACCATACCCTTGAAAATAAAATAAAAGGAAAATTCAAATACCAACAAAATCCAAGCTTGCACACCCGCTCACAAGAACATGTGGTAGTACAATAGGAACATACAAAACACACACAAAACACACACACACACACACACACACACACACACACACACACACAAGGTGGAGTCAGGGGAGGCTAGGTCTTCGACAGAGAGAGAGAGAGAGAGAGAGAGGAGAGAGAGAGAGAGAGATGATTTCACGTGTAGTCGCCAAGATTTGCTGAACTGTGTAAATTTGCGGAGACCCAGCTCTTCAAGCAGTGCGTGCGTCACAGTGTATCTTTGCTGAACCGTTTGGCAAGTAGTCGACACGGAAAGCTGGGCGAAGAACTAAGGGAGGGGAGAGAGGAGGGGAAGCAACTCAATGTGTTCTTGTGGTCACACGCCATCAGTTCGGGTGGGCATGGAAACAAGAAATTTTCCAAGTAGCCTAAGTGTTTTTTAAGGCGTAGCAGAATCTTCAAACCAAATTGAAGGGGTATATCAGCTGACCCGGATTAACCCTCAACCAATTTACTTATCTCATTACTTCTCTCCTACCAATGATATCACTCACAGTCTGTGGATTCCTGAACCACCCACCCTACCTGGCCTTGGCTTTCAGGCCTTAGAACTCACTCATGACCTTGTCAATGCACCGGCTGTTCTTTCGCAAAATGTTAGTCCCATTCCATTCATTTTGATTATTTGATTATTCTGTACGAGATCACCTAGCACGTATTCTAATGCGGATATGAAAAAAAGGATAGTGAAGGGAATTAATGTTCATGTACAACGAACATTCTGAGAACAGTTGTGCCGATGGAAACTTATTCATGGCTTTGGCGTGTGAATCCCTGGTGTGTTACCTATGGGAGGCAAAAAAAAACGGCTGATGAATTCGGTGGTCTCCCTTCTCTTCTCATCGGATACGGAAATGATGTCGGTTCTGAGCGATCCATTTGTGCTTGGGGAGGGGGGGGGGGGGGGGGGGGGGGGGGGGGGGGGGGGGGGGGGAGAAGAAAAGAAGAAAAGAAGAAAACAAAAAAACAAACAAAAAGAATCGAAAGTGAAGGCAAAGAAATGTCACATGCAAGCTCATCACGAGTTTTCTGTTCCTTAACTGTCTGTCTTTCTCTTGCTCTGCCTTTCCATATTAATTTGAATCTGCTTGAGGAGTTCAAAGGAGACGGAGGGGATGGGCGCGGGTGGTGGTTTGGAAGACTGAAGCACGTTGACTTCAGTCGCTCGTTTCATCATTTGAGTGAAGAAGAGTGAAGCGAAGATGACAAAATTCAGATGCATAAAACTGTAAAGCATCAGCATCTTTTTATTTCTTATTTTATACCAACCAATTTCAAGGCACAGAAAAAGCGAAGGGGCTTTGATCTTATGATTTTGTTGGTCGGATTATTTTTTTCTCAGGTTTTTTTTTTGGTCATACTTTCTCTGTCTGTGTCTGTCTGTCTGTCTCTCTCTTGTCTGTCAACCTCTTCCTCCCTGTCTGTCCTCTCTGTGTGCCTCTCTCTCTTGTCTGTTAGCCTTTCCTCTCGTGTCTTTCTCACCCCCCCCCTCTCTCTTCGTGTGTGTGTGTGTGTGTGTGTGTGTGTGTGTGTGTGTGTGTGTGTGTGTGTAGAAGAGAGATGGGAGTATGTGTGTTCATGATGCTGATGTTTTGAATCGTCTTGATTTTCTGTACCTGACGTTTCTGTTTCATATTTTGTTTGGACTTTTACTTTTGATCATTGTACAGTTTGTAAATCTTTATTCTTTGAATTTCTTTCTTTGAGGCCATAGTGTAAAGAAGCTTTCAGGTTAACGAGAAGCTTTCAGGTTAACTGTATACCCTCTTTATAATGTTAAAATCTCTCTCTCTCCCTCTCTTCTCTCTCTCTCTCTCTCTCTTCTCTCTCTCTCTCTCTCTCTCTCTCCCTCTCTCTCTCTCTCTCTCTCTCTCTCTCTCTCTCTCTTGTTGTCCCTCCCCCACTCGTAATGGCGCAGTATACATGATTTATTATAAACTAATTCGTCGTGACCCCAAGCTTTAGACCGATCTTGAGACAAATGAATGAATTTCACTTGGTGGGACCTTTGTCTCATTGACCGTGCCTTGGTGAACATGTGGGAGAAAAGAGTGGAAAGTAATGCGTGCGCGCGCCTGTGTGTGTGTGTGTGTGTGTGTGTGTGTGTGTGTGTGTGTGTGTGTGTGTGTGTGTGGTGTGGTTTGAGAGAGAGAGCGAGAAAGAGAGAGAGGGAGAGAGAGACAGACAGAGAGAGACAAAGAGAGAGAGAGACGAGACAGACAGAGAGACAGACAGAGAGAGACAGGCGCGAAGAATAGCGATTTCCGTTGAGAGGCTGACTTTTGGAACTTTTTCTCCCTTTCACATATATCATTCATGATTTTGGAGGGCAGAAGGGTTCACGGTTCAAGTCCCTTAACTCAACGACCGGATGGGTTGTGAACTGTTAAAGATTCACGGTGCCAAAGGCACGGCGTGATGGATGACGGAACTCACCCACATAGCCTTAGCTTTTCCTGAATTGAATCGGGTACCAGTGTGCTGCCGGGTGGACAGAGAGGGCTTTAAGCTGTGCAAATCCGACCCAGTCAGGAATTCGAACTCACGACTGTCATCTTCTCAACCGAAGGCAGTGCTCAGGCGACTGCGGGTACGTCTTCCAGTATGAAAAGTACGAATTATGAGACTGACACATGCAGCTGGAAGATGGAGCGGGGCTCTGCATCAAGATTGTATTGGCTGGAAGATGGAGCGGGGCTCTGCATCAAGATTGTATTGGCTGGAAGATGGAGCGGGGCTCTGCATCAAGATTGTATTGGCTGGAAGATGGAGCGGGGCTCTGCATCAAGATTGTATTGGCTGGAAGATGGAGCGGGGCTCTGCATCAAGATTGTATTGGCTGAAAGTACCGGCAGGGAGATGTTTGTGCACTACCCCCACTTCCACCAGCCTCCTACCGCCCCACCTCCAAACTTCCCTCCTCCGAGTCCTGTCTTAATCCCACTGTCCAACGCCATGTGCGACACAGGACAACAATTCTGCCCGAGCGTTTGTGAGACACCGGAGCAAAACACTTGAGTCATCGTGATCAGCAATAACTCCAGCCCCCTTCTCCTCCCCCATGTCACCCCCCCCCCCCCACCCCTTCCCGCCCCTCTGCCCCAGGGTTACGAGCTGATTACACATGCAAATCCCAGAGATCGTGTCCGAGAGGCGCGTTGGGCATCTTAGACCCTGAGGCACGATGGTAAGTAAGCCCCTGTTGCTCACCCGAAGCCTGTTGACAAACGGTAATGCCGTTGTGTGCTTCCGTCTTTGGCCCGTGTGGGTTTATTGGGTTTCCTACCTCGTACGGAAGTCGGTTCTGACAGAGGGGAAGGGGAGGGTGAGAGGGGGTGGAGGTTGGGATGTCGGGATAAGGATCGGGTTCCGTCAGAGCTGGTGTACCTGGTGTATCCATACCATCACGCAGGCTCCGATGGACGTACGTTTGGATGTCTGTTGCGTGTCTCGTAGATCAGGGTGGTAGGACTAAGGAAGGAAGGTCGAGCCAGGGATTTGATTTGGATGACAGGGGGGGGGGGGGGGGGGGGGGGGGGGGGTAGGGGGGGGGGGGGGAGGAGGGAGAGGGGAGGTGGCAAGAGAGGATGGTATGGGAAGATTGGAATAGAGGTGAGGAGGGAATGGGGAGGGGGAGGGGGGGGGCGAGGACGGGGGGATCGGTGGGCAGTGACAGACATAACTGGAGACACTGTTGGTGCTTTGAGGCTAGTTGGTGGGGTGTTGGTTTCGCTGTGTCTTTGAGCGTCGGTTGGTATCTTGGCTGATCCATCGAACCGTCTTCATATGAACTCCGTATCATCCAGTTGCCTCCCTTCCTCTCTCAACTGCAGAGGTCCAGTGCCCTGAATGTTTTCGACTCTGTCGCACCACACTGGGCCTGCAAAACCATTTCAGAGTCAGTGACTTTAGTCTGCGAGGGAAGGAGAGGAGGGGGAGGGTGGAGTAGGGATGGTGGTGAACAGGTTAAGGTGGGGGTGGGGTGGGACTTCGATTCCGTCGTTTTAGAGCCGAGACACAACCCATTGAGTGATCCGAGTGTGTGTTGTGTGTGTGTGTGTGTGTGTGTGTGTGTGTGTGTGTGTGTGTGTGTGTGTGTGTTTTGCTCTATTCACACTGTGTGTTGATGAACGTCTTCACATTGTCTGTATTGATGAACATCTGTACACTGTGTGTTGATGAACGTCTTCACACTGTGTGTTGATGAACGTCTTCACACTGTGTGTTGATGAACGTCTTCACACTGTGTATTGATGAACGTCTTCACACTGTGTTGATGAACGTCTTCACACTGTGTTGATGAACGTCTTCACACTGTGTTAATGAACGTCTTCACACAGTATGTTGATGAACGTCTTCACACTGTGTGTTGATGAACGTCTTCACACTGTGTGTTGATGAACGTCTTCACACTGTGTTGATGAACGTCTTCACACTGTGTGTTGATGAACGTCTTCACACTGTGTTGATGAACGTCTTCACACTGTGTGTTGATGAACGTCTTCACACTGTGTATTGATCAACGTCTTCACACTGTGTATTGATGAACGTCTTCACACTGTGTGTTGATGAACGTCTTCACACTGTGTTGATGAACGTCTTCACACTGTGTGTTGATGAACGTCTTCACACTGTATTGATGAACGTCTTCACACTGTGTGTTGATGAACGTCTTCACACTGTGTTGATGAACGTCTTCACAATGTGTGTTGATGAACGTCTTCACACTGTGTGTTGATGAACGTCTTCACACTGTGTGTTGATGAACGTCTTCACACTGTGTGTTGATCAACGTCTTCACACTGTGTTGATGAACGTCTTCACACTGTGTTGATGAATGTCTTCACACTGTGTTGATGAACGTCTTCACACTGTGTGTTTATGAACGTCTTCACACTGTGTGTTGATGAACGTCTTCACACTGTGTGTTGATGAACGTCTTCACACTGTGTGCTGATGAACGTCTTCACACTGTGTGTTGATGAACGTCTTCACACTGTGTGTTGATGAACGTCTTCACACTGTGTGTTGATGAACGTCTTCACACTGTGTGCTGATGAACGTCTTCATACTGTGTGTTGATGAACGTCTTCACACTGTGTGTTGATGAACGTCTTCACACTGTGTGTTTATGAACGTCTTCTTTACGATAAATACTGTGGACCACCTTTTTGTACTTTTAATCCTGTGGATGAAAAACTGATCGGCGATCTCATAAGTGAACCCTCCAGCAAAAGTTGTGTCCTTGACCCCATCCTACTTCCCTCCTTAAACGGTGTGCCTCTCATTTGATTCCCCGTGATTACAAACATTGTAAACAAATCTCTCTTGTCAGGCATAGTGCCTCCTCAGTTTAAGCAGGCAATGGTTACCCCTCCTTGAAAAAGCCAGGACTGGACCTTAATAAGTTAAAGAACTATAGACCGGTGTCCAACCTCCCATTCCTCTCAAAAATCCTTGAAAGAGTTGTGCTGAAGCAGCTTCAGACTCATCTTTCAGACCATGGTCTTCTTGAGGCCTGTCAGTCTGCTTATAGGAAGAATCATAGCACTGAGACTGCTGTATTGAGCGTACTGGACTGTTTACTGTGCAAATCCGACAGTAAACTTGTTTCTCTCGTAGCCTTGCTTGATCTGAGTGCTGCCTTTGATACGCTAGATCACACTACTTTACTTGAAAGGCTTAGGGTCACTTTTGGTGTTGATGGGATAGTTCTCCATGGTTCGAATCGTACATCAGAGATAGGTCACAGGCGGTGGTTGTGGGTGGTGTAAGGTCTACTTTGTCACCTCTTTTGTATGGAGTACCACAGGGGTCAGTATTGGGCCCAGTGTTGTTTACATTGTACTCACAGCCCTTGTCAGATGTTATCTCGGACATGATTGTGATTTTCACAAGTATGCTGATGACACTGAGCTTTCTAAGAGTGGCACACCTGATGAGTTTGTTTCTGTTCAATCTGGGGTGTCTCGGTGTATCAGCAGTGTGCAGGAATGGATGACAAGTAAT
>CM065723.1:71169811-71174811 GCA_033310375.1 Conus canariensis
CCCAACCTTTCCCGACTTTCCCCAACCTTTCCCGACTTTCCCCAACCTTTTCCGACTTTTCTCTACCATTTCCGACTTTTCCCTACCTTTTCGGACCCCCCCCCCACCTTTTTCTACCTTTTCCCTACCCTTTCCTACCTTTTCCCTACCTTTTCCGACTGTTCCCTACTTTCTCCGACTTTCTTTTATCTTTTACCACCTTCTCCGACTTTTTCCTACCTTCTCCGACTTTTCCCTACCTTTTCCGACTGTTCCCTACCTTCTCCGACTTTTCCTACCTTCTACGACTTTTCCCTACCTTCTCCGACTTTTCCCTACCTTTTCCGACTTTCCCCCACCTTTTCCGACTTTCCCCCACCTTTTCCTACCTTTTCCCTACCTTTTCCGACTGTTCCCTACCTTTTCCGACTTTTCCCTACCTTTTCCAACTTTCCCCTACCTTTTCCAACTTTTCCCTATCTTTTCCCTACCTTTTCCGACTTTTCCCTATCTTTTCCCTACCTTTTCCGACTTTTCCCTATCTTTTCCCTACCTTTTCCGACTTTTCCCTATCTTTTCCCTACCTTTTCCGACTTTTCCCTACCTGTTCCGACTTTTCCCTATCTTTTCCGACTTTTCCCTATCTTTTCCCTACCTTTTCCGACTTTTCCCTATCTTTTCCCTACCTTTTCCGACTTTTCCCTATCTTTTCCCTACCTTTTCCGACTTTTCCCTACCTGTTCCGACTTTTCCCTATCTTTTCCGACTTTTCCCTATCTTTTCCCTACCTTTTCCGACTTTTCCCTACCTTTTCCGACTTTCCCCCACCTTTTCCGACTTTTCCCTACCTTTTCCGACTTTCCCCCACCTTTTCCTACCTTTCCCTACCTTTTCCGACTTTTCCCTACCTTTTCCGACTTTTCCCTACCTTTTCCGACTTTTCCCCACCTTTCCGACTTTCCCTACCTTTTCCCTACCTTTTCCGACTTTCCTCCACCTTCTCCGACTTTCCCCTACCTTTTCCGACTTTTCCCCACCTTTCCCTACCTTTTCCGACTTTTGCTACCTTTTCCTACCTTTTCCCTACCTTTTCTGACTTTTCCTAACTTCTCCGACTTTCCCCCACCTTTCCCTACCTTTTCCGACTTTTCCTACCTTTTCCGTCTTTGCCCCACCTTTTCCTACCTTTTCCGACTTTTCCCTACCTTTTCCGACTTTTCCCTACCTTTTCCGACTTTTCCCCACCTTTCCGACTTTCCCTACCTTTTCCCTACCTTTTTCCGACTTTTCCCTACCTTTTCCGACTTTCCCCCATCTTTTCCTACCTTTTCCGACTTTTCCCCACCTTTCCCTACCTTTTCCGCCTTTTGCTACCTTTTCCTACCTTTTCCCTACCTTTTCTGACTTTTCCTAACTTCTCCGACTTTCCCCCACCTTTCCCTACCTTTTCCGACTTTTCCTACCTTTTCCGTCTTTGCCCCACCTTTTCCTACCTTTTCCGACTTTTCCCTACTTTTCCCTACCTTTTCCGACTTTTCCCTATCTTTTCCCTACCTTTTCCGACTTTTCCCTACCTGTTCCGACTTTTCCCTATCTTTTCCTACCTTCTCCGACTTTTCCCTAATATTTCCGAATTTCCCTACCTTTTCTGACTTTTTCCTACCTTTTCCGACTTTTCCCTAATTTTTCGGAATTTTCCTACCTTTTCAGTCTTTTCCCTAGCTTTTCCGACTTTTCCCTACCTTTTGTACCTTTTTTGACTTTTCCGACTTTTTCCTACCTTTTCCTACCTTTTCTACCTTTTCCGACTTTTCCTACCTTTTCCGACTTTTTCCTACCTTTTCCGACTTTCCCTACCTTTTCCTACCTTTTCTACCTTTCCGACTTTTCCTACCTTTTCCGACTTTTTCCTACCTTTTCCGACTTTTTCCTAGCTTTTCCGACTTTTCCTTACCTTTTCCGACTTTTTCCTACCTTTTCTACCTTTTCCGACTTTCCCTACCTTTTCCGACTTTTCCTACCTTTTCCGACTTTTTCCTATCTTTTCCGACTTGTTCCTACCTTTTCCGACTTTTTCATACCTTTTCCGACTTTTTCATACCTTTTCCGACTTTTCCTTACCTTTTCCTACCTTTTCCGACTTTTCCTTACCTTTTCCGACTTTTCCTTACCTTTTCCGACTTTTCCTTACCTTTTCCTAACTTCTCCGACTTTCCCCCACCTTTTCCTACCTTTTCTGACTTTTCCCTACCTTTTCCCACTTTTTCTTACGTTTTCCTACCTTTTCCGACTTTTCACTACCTTTTCCTACCTTTTCCCAACTTTTTTCCCACCTTTCCCTACTTTTTCCGACTTTCCCTACCTTTTCCACCTATCCTTTTTCCTTGACTTTCCCTACCTTTTCCTACCTTTTCCCTACCTTTTCCGACTTCTTACTCCCACCTTTTCCCTACTTTTTCCGACTTTCCCTACCTTTTCCTACCTTTTCCCCTACCTTTTCTCACTTTTCCTAACCTTCTTCCGACTTTCCCCTACTTTTCCGCACTTTCCACTTTCCCCTACCTTTTCCGACTTTTCCCCTACCTTTCATTTTCCGATTCCACTTTCCTCCTACCTTTTCCGACTTTTCTCTACTTTTTCCGACTTTCCTCCCACCCTTTTCCGACTTTTCCTACCTTCTTCCGACTTTTCCTACCTTATTCCTACCTTCTCCGACTTTTCCCTAACTTTTCCGAATTTTTCCGATTTTCCTACCTTTTCCGACTTTTGCCCTACCTTTTCCGACTTTTCCTACTTTTCCGACGTTTTCCTACCTTCTCCGACTTTTCCCTATCTTTCTCTTCGACTTTTCCCTACCTTTTCTGACTTTTCCGACTTTTCCCCTACCTTTTCCGACTTTTTCCTACCTTTTCCTACTTTTCCGACTTTTCCTACCTTTTCCGACTTTTCCCTACCTTTTCCTACCTTTCCTACCTGTCCGACTTTTCCTACCTTTTCCGACTTTTCCCTTGCCTTTTCCTACCTTTTCCGACTTTTCCCTACCTTTTCCTACCTTTTCCTACCTTTTCCTACCCTTCCTACCTTTTCCGACTTTTCCTACCTTTTCCTACCCTTTCCTACCTTTCCTACCTTTTCGACTTTTCCCTACCTTTTCCTCCTTTCCTACCTTTTCTGACTTTTTTCCTACCTTTTCCGACTTTTCCCTACCTTTTCCTACCTTTTCCGACTTTTCCCTACCTTTTCCTACCTTTTCCGACTTTTCCTACCTTTTCCGACTTTTCCCTACCTTTTCCTACCTTTTCCGACTTTTCCCTACCTTTTCCGACTTTTCCTACCTTTTCCGACTTTTCCTACCTTTTTCGACTTTTCCCTACATAAGCCCCCAAAATACTAAGCAATTAAGGAACAACGAATAAAGTATTGTCCATACCATTAACAACGAAAAAACTGGAATCATCCAAAGCTTATGTCATGATAATGTCATAAATGTAACACAGATCATTTTCTGACATAACAGCATCTTGTGTGCAAGTGTTGTAGTAAATACCGGTACCAAGTCTGAATAATTATCTTCAGTTGTCTTCCGAAGACATTTTCCTGAAAGTGAAAATCATCCGTCTCGAATATCCTTTTCAAATGCTTTGAATGGCCTGAAAGAACAGTTTGTTATTTGCATTAAAATGCTGGATGTTGAACAAGCATGATAAATCTTTTCTTCCCTCTTAAGTTGAACGAGAAATCCACCGTATTCTGTTCACCTTCAGTTGTGCATTTTTAGGTGGGAAGCGATTAAGATCTTCGGAATGGCCAGAGACAGGGAGGTGAGCAATGAGTCGGGAGGGAGAGGTTGCATAATTAACAGCGGGCGATTTAGTGGATAGGTTGAAAATATCGAAGAAATGTAATCAGTTAGCACAGACATTTAGCAGTTAAATCTTGGCAACATCAGTAGGACTTAACAGTAATTGCTTACAAATATCCTCTCCCCCTACACACACACACACACACACACACACACACACACACACACACACACACACACTTTTTCGTTTTTTTTTTTTTCTGTTTTTTTTTTCCCCTTTTTATCTATCATTTACAATTTTTGTTCTTTCCTTCCTTCCTTCTTCCTTCCTTTCAGCGCGCGCGCGCGTCTGTGGTGTGTGTGTGTGTGTGTGTGTGTGTGTGTGTGTGTGTGTGTGTGTGTGTGTGTGTGTGTAATTTTTTTTTTTTATTGATTAAAAAAAACAACTTTGTCCATCCTATCCATAGGGTGGGAACAGAGGTTCCCAACAGTCGGCGGTGAAGGCTTTGGCTTTGCCAGTGTTGACTTTATAAGAAAGAATCACGTGAATGTACAGACAGCTCTGACCTCACACGCAACCAGTCTGTCTTCCTTCATCTTTTTCTTACCTTCTTCCCTCCGTCGTTTTCTTGGTTTTTCCTTCTTTCCTCCATTCTTTCTATCTAATTCTTTCTGTCGCTCTCTTAAGTTAAAAAAAAAAAAAATTTCATTTTCATTTTTTTTTTCTTTTTCATTGACCTTTTCTTCCCCTCACTTGCGCATTCTACCCATGTTTAATTCCTTAGTTCGAAGTTTTGTTATATTTTCTTTAAGCTAGGCTTTCATTTCATCTATTCTCTTTTGTTCTAGTTTTGTTTTGATTTTTTTTTTATCATTATTCCAATTTCCTACTTTGTTTTTCTTTGTATCCTCACTTTTGGCCTAAGGTCTGCTTCTTCGGTTGTTTTTGTGTCTCATGTTTAGAAGTGGGGCTGCGGTTTGTAAGCTCGTCTTATTTGTTTGTTTGTTTGTTTTCTTTTCTCCATACTCAGTGCTCCTATCCCTCATTTTATTTGTACCTTCTCTTTTTTTTTTTTTAATTAGACTTTGGAAGAATCCTGTCCATACATCTCTAAACGCTATTGATATAGTCCCTCTCCCTCCTTACCCTCCCCCCTTGCCCCCCACTCTCTTCGTCCTCCCCACCACCACCACCCCCACCTCCTACCCTCCTGCCAGA
>CM065723.1:71182311-71189811 GCA_033310375.1 Conus canariensis
TAGCGTTGTTGGGGTGAGTTAGTGTTGGTAGGGGTGAGTTAGTGTTGGTTGTTGGTTAGGGTGAGTTAGCGTTGGTTGGGGGGTGAGTTAGCGTTGGTTGGGGGGGGGGGGGTGAGTTAGCGTTGGTTGGGGGGAGGGTGAGTTAGCGTTGGTTGGGGGGGGGGGGTGAGTTAGCGTTGGTTGGGGTGAGATAGTGTAGGTTGGAGTGAGTTAGTGTAGGTTGGGGTGAGTTAGTGTTGGTTAGGGCGAGTTAGTGTTGGTTGGGGTGAGTTAGTGTTGGTTAGGGCGAGTTAGTGTTGGTTGGGGTGAGTTAGTGTTGGTTGGGGTGAGTTAGTGTTGGTTGGGGTGAGCTGGTGAGCTAGGAACCCCAGTGCTCTTTCAATTGTGTCTCTTGTCCCATACCGTTCCGCTGTCTTTGCCCACTGATAGAACGCGTCCACGCCTATTGCGCGTTCCATTCTCCCATGGCAAGAAGAAAGTTTCTTTTTTCTTTGGGATTTTCTGCTATATTTTGTAGTAGTGACTACTTCAGGCATGCTGACAGGCTGTGTGTATATAAACTGATTGTTAGAATGACAAAATCAGTTCGGAAAAGTAAGCCTTTCTCATACAGAGATGAGCATTAAAGTACTAGTCGAGTTCTAATGGTAGGTAAACAAGAAACCTTTAAAGCGGACATTAATTTTTCTGTAACTATGCCACTACAGCTCGGCTCCAGGGGAAGGCGGAGGCGGAGGACGAGGGGGAAGAGGTCGATGATGCCTGACCATAAATAATTCATCAGGGAACCAACACTACCTTTTCACCGGCCGGGGCTGTCAAACGGTCCTCATGGGCCCAGCGAGAGGGCTTTCTGGCGGTGATCACTCGCACCGGCTCCCCTCGCTAAAGTCGTCTGTCAAAGCCTGAAAAGAGCAAGAGAGGCGTAGGACAGCGAGGCGGGTGAGGGACCTGACAGTCTGTAATCACTCCGTGAATCTGCCCCCTCTCTGACAAGTCTATAATCACTGGATGAATCGCTGCCTGTACAGCTGGGGCCTAACTACCGCCCAGACACAAGAAAAACCTCCGCAGCTAATACCCCTTCAAAAGGAAATGAAATCTTTTAACAGCACCGAGGTTTCGAGTGTCAGGGTACTGTTGTGCGTTGCATGTTGAATTTTCCCTTCTGCGTGCCTAACGTGGCGAACGGAAAGCGCAAAAAAAACGAACTTTCGTCTTGGCATCGTTTCAATCGAAAAATCGGCGGGGGTGAAGAGTCTGTGGAGAGAGAGAGAGAGAGAGAGAGAGAGAGAGAGAGAGAGAGAGAGAGAGAGAGAGAGAGAATGAACTAGACTGACTTTAGACTATTGGCACACGATTGGCTGCCATAGAATGGGTTACTGTTTGATCCCATTAAAAGTTTGGGCCACCACCACAGGAAAAGCCTATTGAGTGAGGATTAAGGCCCTTGGCCTTGCCCGTTGGATTGAATGACTTGTGTACATGGGTGGCCTGTAGTCGGTCGCCTGCTGGGGAAAACTTAACCACCCTTGAACATTTGAAACAGATTTCCTTCACTCAGACGGACTGCTTTTTACCGAATTCGTGTACAAAAGAAATGAGATTAAGGTGTCAGTCAAAATTTGGATAACTACCTGTTTTGACAAAACAGACGGAAGGGAAGTGTGGAGAAGGGTGAGGGAGGAGTTGTGGAGGTGGGGGGTGGGGTGGGGTGGGGGCAGTTGCTGAGAAGGAGAGGGAAAGGCTGGTGGGATAGAGGTGGGAGGGGGCACCACATGCGTACTGACACATGATATCCCAATATTCGTAAACAGAAGTATGATATTTTACCTTCTTTTTCTCCCTCCCCTTTCTTTTTTCTTCTCTCCTTCACACACGGAGTTGCTCGTTGCTTAGCTTTCTGTCCTCACCCTCTTTTCTTTGTTTGCTCCTTCCTGTCTTCATTCTTCGCGTATTTCCTTTCTCTTCCTCCCTCTTTTCATGTCTCTCTTCCTGTCTTGTCCAGTCTTTTCTCATCCGTCAGACCTTTAATGTTTCCAACATAAGCTTAGGAACTTCAAAGAGTTTCTTTTCATATGGACTATGCTGATCTCAAGAAGAATGTAAATATAAACATTCAAAGCATTTCATGTTAAATCTTATTAGCTTATACAGATGGGCAATTCAGAGGGGAAAAAGCGGAATGGGCATCTTTTTTCGTGATCGGATTAAACAAGGAAAATCCTTTTCATCTTGGAAGAAACAAAGCTTTAACGGGGGAACTGCAGCGATTTTCCTAGCTTTCAGTTAAGTATCCTCTGTGTTGATTCAAAGTCGGTACCTCGAGCTTCGAAATCATTAAAATGACAGACAAGATAAGAAATGATAATCGGAAAAAAGTCCTTTACTGTATGGGCTAAATCTAGCTTTTAGGGATACTGAAATCAGTTTTTGCTGGATACCAACCGATTGTTGGTCTTGTTACAATAACAAGGTAGAAGGAGTAGTTAAATGTTCAGGATCTGTGTATGTAAAATTTTCGTCTATTCTTCCGATAACAGTTTAGTTTGAAAGAATTCTATGCTTGAAAGCAGTTCCAAAACTGCCTCCAGAGATTCTGTAACAACCAACTGAATTTCGAAATGAGCACAGTTAAGAAGCTATTTTTTTTTACTCAGAAAACTGCTTTCCTTCATGTATAGGTGGAAAAAAAAAATGATGCTTCCGGAACAAAATACACACAAAAAGCAGTGTGTGTGTGTGTGTGTGTGTGTGTGTGTGTGTGTGTGTGTGTGTGTGGCGCGCGCGCGCGCGCGCGCGGCGGTGTGTGTGTGTGTGTGTGTGTGTGTGTGTTGTGTGTGTGTGTGTGTGTGTGTGTGTAGACAGTATATAACTCCTGGTCACAATCTTTTGTGTATGGCAGTTTAAGGATATATTCCTATTCTCTCAACACACACAGCACCAAAGATTTTGAAGTCACCAACACAACGGATAATATGTGTTCTTTGTCGAGCAGTACCATTTATTACTTATAGCTGTATTTGACATTGCCTCTCTGTCCCCGCAGTTTTCACTGCTTTCATTCTCTTATAAGTTGTCGTTTTGATCAGAACGATAACAAATCATGTTCAACATCGTCGACATACTGTTGAGGCAAACACACGAACATATCCCATGCGTTCCAACGTGTGAATACACATCATGCTGTTGCTGTTGTGGTTTGTCTTTGACAGAAAATGGTTTGCGTCCTAACGTGGTAGCAGCCCTGGCGGCTTGTAGTACTGTCATCTGAAGCATTGTATCTCGTCAGAAAAAAAGTCCCCTTTCCACAGAATGGTTTCTTTCTTTTAAAATGGCATGGTCGATGAAGCTACAACACATCAGCATCGATGTCGAAGTTTTTAGAGCATCTTCAGTACAGATATATCTTATACTAAATCTTCCATAATCTTTTGAAGAAAGAAGACGTGACCATGTCTAGAGATTATTCACTGTCGAAAACAGGGAGGCCTGTTGCCGTACAAAATGTCATCCTGGTACAAAGTTACAAGGCAGCATTATTTACCGACATTGTGGCACAAGATGTCATCCGGGTACAAAATTACCCGCTGACCTTCTTTATCGATATTGTGGTACAAAATGTCATCCTGGCACAAATATACACGGCGATATATATTTTTTTAATACCGACATTGTGGTACAAGGTGTCATCCCGGTATAAAGTTACCCGGTTACATTCTTTTCCGAGATTGGCTTTGACGCTGTTCTTGCGTAAAAGAATTTTCAAAACAAAATCCTTTTCACTGGGTTTGACGTTAATCTTACGTGATATAATTTTCCAAACAATCGTTTTCGTTGGTTTTGACGCCGTTCTTGCGTGAAAGGATTTTCAAAACAATAATTTTCATTGGTTTTGACGCTGTTTTCACCGTGGATGGGGCTTTCAAAACAATAATTTTCATTGGTTTTGACGCTGTTTTCACCGTGGAGGGGGCTTTCAAAGCAATCATTTTCATTGGTTTTGACGCTGTTTTCACGTGGATGGGGCTTTCAAAGCAATCATTTTCATTGGTTTTGACGCTGTTTTTCACGTGATGGGGCTTTCAAAGCAATCATTTTCATTGGTTTTTGACGCTGTTTTCACGTGATGGGCTTTCAAAGCAATCATTTTCATTTGTTTTGACGCTGTTTTCACCGTGGATGGGGCTTTCAAAGCAATCATTTTCATTGGTTTTGACGCTTTTTCACGTGATGGGGCTTTCAAAGCAATCATTTTCATTTGTTTTGACGCTGTTTTCACGTGATGGGGCTTTCAAAAGCAATCATTTTCATTGTTTTGACGCTGTTTTCACCGTGGATGGGGCTTTCAAAGCAATCATTTTCATTGGTTTTGACGCTGTTTTCACCGTGGATGGGGCTTTCAAAGCATTCATTTTCATTGGTTTTGACGCTGTTTTCACCGTGGATGGGGCTTTCAAAGCAATCATTTTCATTGGTTTTGACGCTGTTTTCACCGTGGATGGGGCTTTCAAAGCAATCATTTTCATTGGTTTTGACGCTGTTTTCACCGTGGATGGGGCTTTCAAAGCAATCATTTTCATTGGTTTTGACGCTGTTTTCACCGTGGATGGGGCTTTCAAAGCAATCATTTTCATTGGTTTTGACGCTGTTTTCACCGTGGATGGGGCTTTCAAAGCAATCATTTTCATTGGTTTTGACGCTGTTGCGACAGCAGATCAGACAAATAATGAAAGGATGCAAGGGAGACAACTTTATGACTTTAGTAAGCCGTGAAGCGCGAAAGCAGTTAATTTAGGCAGTTATTTCCGGTTGCATGCAATCCATGCATTGACAAAGCAGTCTCCTGAAAGCTTCTGGTCAGTGCCGTGATTCCAATCATACCTGTGCACATTCGCATGAGTGGTTATTGCTGTTTCCTGAAAGAAAATTACAGGTTGTACGACAAAGCAACAACGACAACAAAAAAAAAAAGAAAAAAAAAAAAAAGAAAAAAAGAAAAAAAAAGAAACAACAACAACAACAACAACAACAACAAAACCCGGATTTTATCGGATCTGCTTTACATCACATCAGTACATCCCCGAGGACACGTGAAGACGGAAACGAGAGGAGGGAGAATGGGGAGGAGGAGGGACGTGGCTGGGGTGGGGTGGGGGTGGGGACTTGGGGGCAGGTGGGGGTGCAAGGGGAGCAGGGGACGGACACACTGGAGTAATACCCCTTTGCATGCTCGCTGGAAGTGGATTCATCCAAAAGGCTGTCAGGTCATGGTTCAGCTCTCTTGGTGATGTTCTGCACGCAACCAACTTGTCCAGGAACTTGTCTATCGCAAGGGAGATCAGCGTCAGCGACGCGGGAAGAGTTACCTATCTGTCTTGGCTTGGCTTGCCAGCCACCCATTTAAGGGAAAATGTTAGTTTCAAACGTTGAAAAAATCTGGCTCATAAAAAAAAAAAAAAAATTCTTTGCGAAGATGGTGATTATGTGCCACGATGACTGCTTTCAGATGCAAACGTATACATGGAGAATTCTGTGATTTGTTTAGGGCAAAGTATCTTTATTTAATTGCGCTTTTGTTATATTACTGTTAAGTCGCTGGACAGTGAGCGAGTTAAAAGGAAAGCAAGTGTGTGTGTGTGTGTGTGTGTGTGTGTGTGTGTGTGTGTGTGTGTGTGTGTGTACGTGCGTGTGCGTGCCTGCGTGCGTATGTGTGTGTGTGTGTGTGTGTGTGTGTGTGCGTGTGCGTGCGTGCGTGCGTGTGTGTGTGTGTGTGTGTGTGTTGTGTGTGTGTGTGTGTGTGCGCGTGCGTGTGTGTGTTTGACATTGTAAGGCAAACGCGAGTCAAAAGAAGGAAGTAGCATTTGTAAAACCGTAGTCGGCTGTGGATAGTAAAACAGTAATTATTGCAATTTTCGTTTTGACAGTGATGTTGACACCTAAGAAGTACTTTTTTTCTTCGACGATAGTTATACTTCACGTGACATGCAGACAAAAAGAGCGAAATCTAAATAAAGCGTGACAACTTTAATAGTATTACGTAAAAGCAACAACTACGGCCCAGGATTGTCATTTTCATTATGAAAAAAAAAAAAAAAGAAAAAAGAAAATGGCGTCTTAAAAGAAGACATAATAATAACCGTTTTCAAGCTGATATTCTACCATATAAACCGGCTAGGAATTTGTTTGCCATCAGACCAACTTTGGTGTCGGAAAAGTTCTCTCTCTCTCTCTCTCTCTCTCTCTCTCTCTCTCTCTCTCTCTCTCTCTCTCTCTGTGTTCTGTGTTGGTATTTCTGTCTGTCAGTCTTTCTTCTCTCTCTCTCTCTCTCTCTCTCTCTCTCTCTCTCTCTCTCTCTCTCTCTCTCTCTCTCTTTGCCTGTTTGTCTATCTGTCTGCCTGTCTGTCTGTCTCTCTGCCTGTTCGTCTGTCAGTCTGTCTCTGTCTCTTTTTCTCTCTGTTTTTCTTTGCGTCCACAGATCCCTGTTCAGGTATCCCTAACTCTCTACTTGTTCACTTGATTTGTATTGAATGTGTTCTTTTCGGTCGATTACATTCTATCATTTAGTCGCTCACGTTGTTCGCATTGCGTTCCCCGCGATTAAACTGTCTCTGTCTCTGTCTCTGTCTGTCTCTCTCTCTCTCTCTGTCTCTGTCTCTCTCCCCTCCCCCCTCCCCCCTCTCTCTTTCTGACTTTTTAATTTGGGGGTAATGTTTGTGTACTGTCGTCCACAGTATTACTCTGCGCTTATGTCCGAGTTAACCGTCTCTGTTTTAAAACGTCTTCACATTAAAAAATAAAAATCTGTAGCTCCTGTGATGCGGGGGAAGAGGGGTTGGATGCAGGGGGTGTCTTTCAGTGTCAAGTATGTTCTTGTGTCCTGGAATTCTGTGATAGTTTTCTCTTCTTTTTTTTTTCCGTCACACTTTTTACAGTCTTTTTATGTATAAACGTTTCTGCCTTCTTTGTATTGCGGTCTACTGTTTGTATTCATTTCCTATTCACTTGCCTTTGTTCTCGAACGTTTTCTACTTTCGTTGATGTTACTTTTAATGACATACTGGTTACTTTTTGTGTGTAATACTGACGTCTGTGTGATGAGAGTTGGAACACTGAACTTAACACAAGTCGTTCATTCTGCCATTAAAAAAAAAAAAAAAACGAAGTTTGTGCAGCGTTAAAATGTGTGTGTGTGTGTGTGTGTGTGTGTGTGTGTGTGTGTGTGTGTGTGTGTGTGTGTGTGCGTGCGTGCGTGCGTGTGTGCGTGCGTGTGTCTGTGTCTGTGTCTGTGTGTTTCTGTGTGTGTGTGTGTGTGTGTGTGTGTGTGTGTGTGTGTGTGTTTTGTTTCTTTTAAAATCATTCAGTAGTTTTCCTGTCAGTTTGCTGACAGATAGACAGACAAACAAACAGACAGACAGACAGATAGGCAAGCCAACAGAAGCAAATGAATACATAACCTCAGCGCCTGGAAGTAATTCGCTCCAGCGTGGTGTCAGAACT
>CM065723.1:71197311-71199811 GCA_033310375.1 Conus canariensis
ACACACACACACACATCTTGCCAGCGTGACATGGAAACCAGGACTAAAACAACAACAACAACAACAACAACAAATAAATAAATGAAGAAAAGAAAAGCAAACTGTACGGTAACTTAAAGGTAATGTTGTTTAGAGCCCAGCCGAGCGCGAAGGGCTATATCAGGGCTGTCTCCGCTTTGAAAAGAAATTGTAGTTTAAGCACTAAAATTATTCCAGAAGTGTACGAATGGTAGGTAAGAGAGGAAGCTGGCGGTGGAGGGGGTATGTGGAGAGAGCGGGGTGGGGGGGGGGAGGGGGGGCCGGCAGAGTGGGAGGTAGTGCTGAGAAGGGATGGTTGGAAGGGCGTTCCCATGAAAAAATGCTATACACAACTTAATTAATGTGGTTGTTGTTCTTGTGTTCTAATGATTATTAGCCTCAGCCAAACAAGTTATGCTTTCATTCACCTCTGTTGGTTCCTCTGTTGGTTGTTGTAGTTTTTTTTGTTGTTGTTGTTCTTTGTTCTCTTTCTTTTTGGTTCTTTTTTTTATCTTTTTTTTTTCTTTTTAGTAAGATTACGCGAAAACGTCTGGACTGATTTCAACAGAACGTGGTGGAACGCGTTCCCAGGTCTGCTGCCAATCTGAATTATAGGGCACATCTACCATCCCTTCAGCAGAGGTGTGTGTGTGTGTGTGTGTGTGTGTGTGTGTGTGTAGGTGACAGTAAGGCAGCGGTTTACGTCGGCCGAGCCGTAGATGACGGCACTCTGAGCAATGATTCTCCTTTTTGAGCCGTAGATGACGGCACTCTGAGCAATGATTCTCCTTTTTTTTCCCCTTCAATTAGTCATATAGCTGCAATTAAGTTTCATATTCAATTATAGGTGTCAGCAACTGGATTGAAAACAAAATAGAGATGATATTTTCAGCGCCAAGAGTAAAGATCAACGAATGCAGACATTTTCATGTTGGGCCATCAGAATTTCTTTCTTTTTTTTTTTCTTTTTTTTTTAACGTCACAAAAGCATTTTGGTAGTAGCTAAAAGGTTTTTAGAACCATTCTGAAGTGAAATGTTCATGTTTGACCATTTTCCCTTGAGAAATGACGAAAGACTTTATGTTAGAATTCAGAGGCGTAAAATTTAAAAAAAAAAAAAAAAAAAATCAGCCATTACCAAGGGAAATAATTTATTCTGTGGCGTCTGAGGATCGAAGCGATGGCAGAAGCCTGCGCTTTTCCGAGTGCCCTACTAGCCGAATCTGTAATCCCATGATCTAGAACGCTATCTACAGAGCCTAACCATCTTTATTCATTTGATGTTTTTTTTCAGTGGTTGATCTTCAGACTAGTTGCCCAAACATTAAAAGACATCAGTTGCATCTGCTGCTGATCTTTTTCCTCTTCTTCAAGGATGCATGCCTGTGTTCGTTTGTCCTTGATTTGCTCCCCTTACTGTCTAATCCCCACCCCTCCACTCTACCTGAATCTCTCTCTCTCTCTCTCTCTCTCTCTCTCTTCCTCTCTCTCTCTCTCCTCTGCACAGCACCTGTGTGTGTGTGTGTGCGCGCGCGTGCGTGCGTGGTGTGTGTGTGTGCACGCGGTGTGTGTGTGTGTGTGTGTGTGTGTGTGTGTGTGTGCGCTCGCGCGCGTGTGTGTGTGTGTGCTTGTGGTAGAGGTGGTGGTGGTGGTGGTGGTGGTGTGTGTGTGTGTGTGTGTGTGTGTGTGTGGTGTGTGTGCGTGTGTGTGTGTGTGTGTGTGTGTGTGTGAGAGAGAGAGAGAGAGAGAGAGAGAGAGAGAGAGTGCGCGCGTGCACAGGCATTTTCAAAATTTCTGTGTGCACGCACAGGTGCCTAGACAAACACATTTACCGAGACAAAGATTCGCCTTTTCACCTGCAGTGTATGTACATGCCATGTGAAACTTGTGCATGTCTCTGTATGTGTTTATGTGTGTGTGTGTTTGTGTGTGTGTGCGCGCGCGTGTGCGTGCTCGTATATGCATGTGCTCACGTGCGTCTGTATGCTTGTTTACATGTCCGCATGTGCGTGCTTGTGTGCGTGTGGGCGACAGCACATGTGTGTGTGTGTGTGTGTGTGTGTGTGTGTGTGTGTGTGTGTGTGTGTGTGTCTGCATATATGAGCATAATAGCCACGCCTTTGAGAAAATTAGTGCTTATTCACATGGTTTGATGTAACATGCGACTAAGTGAATATTACACACAGACGCACAAAGAAATTGCCACCAACACCACCGCGGTCACCATCCAGTTTCCAAACAACATAGCTGGGGATGGTTTGTTCACTGGGGTGTCCTTCCCCAGGGCTAAGAGCTTACAGCGCGGCTCTTGATCGCATGATGCTCCTGTCATTGGACCTAACATGGTGCATTTCAGGGGAGATAACAGCGCCACCTGTCATCCCGCTCCATCCTGCTAGGAACATCGCCATTTGGTCCGGGACTTTTTATTCGACCAGGCAAGCCTGACTTGTATCGCCGCTAACCCTCATATCTGGGACAT
>CM065723.1:71207311-71214811 GCA_033310375.1 Conus canariensis
TTTAAAATGTGTTAAATAGTTAAAGCTGCCGTAGACCAGAATTTGTAAACAGACATGCACCATGGTGCTTTATCAAATAGAACTGAGTTACGAGAACCGGACGTCATGTGTTCAACATGTTTTGTCAGATAATGATTTTGGGATTGTGTGGATGTGCTAAGACTTTCACATTAAGACCGGGTTAACTGACATTTTTTTTAACAAAATTGGCATTCTAATATGGAATTTAATGGAAGTATAGCTTTTTTTCGCCTTCAAAAAGTATTTAAAATCAAAAAGGTTTTATGTGTTATGACAAATAACTGGCACTGTAGTCATTTTGCTCAGTTTAGAATTACAAACTTTCAGTTTTCATGCGAAGGAGATGTGGTTTCAGCCGGGCACATCCACAGAACCCCTTGTCCCATGTGTACTTCCGAAGTAGATGATGAAATCCATTTCATTTTTGATTGCAAAGCTTTTGACATTGTGAGAAAGAGATGCACAGTTTGTTTTTAAGGAGGACTTTGGAGTAAGGACAGATCTGCTTCGTTTGCTTTCTACCATTGTTTTGCATTTCTAACGAAAAAATCGAAGAACTATCCAATCAGAAAGTGTCAGGAATACCTGTCGTGGTCAAAATACTTAGTACTGTTATCTTGAAATGTAATGATCACTCCCAATTCAGATCTAGTTTTATAAATATCTGATGAATGTTTCAAATTCGATTTCGTTCTACGCCAAAATGCATTGTCATTATTGTGTTTTTCGCTGTTTTCTGGGTTCATGGGCGTGCAAGTGTGTTTATCCATTTCTGCTACATTGACTTTCTCTACCATTATCTCTGCCTAACTATCTGTCAGTCGGTGGGTCTCTCTCTCTCTCTCTCTCTCTTCTCTCTCTCTCTCTCATTAAATATCCTTCCTTCTTGACGAACTATTCCCAATACTTACATTATTGTTATGCATGTGTTTTGTTCTTTTTATGTATTTCTTACTTGTTAGATAAACGTTTGAATGATGGGTGGCTTGTTTTTCCTTAAAATACTAACTGAAGACAAAAAAAATCTGAATCCGAAAATCTGAAAAGTAAATCTTCACAAACCGAGGTACGCTCAACACCAGCATCTTTCTTTTGGGCTGTCTTTAATGTGTTAGATTTTCGGTCACTGTCTGTCTGTCAATCTATCTTCTTATCTTTCTTCTTATCTGCTAATTAACCCCCGATTGCAAAGACAACATTGCGATTTACGCTTCGAGAAGAGGCAAGTGAGTTTTCCAGAGACAATGCCTTCATCTGCAACACATTTCAGGGCTTGGTGTGGTCGCTTTTACACGGTGTACCTGGCCTTCATGTTGAAGCGGGCGAGGGAGAAGAAGAACAGCTACATCGCCATGTTAAAACTGAGACGGAGAGCGGACGGTGTAGCACTAGCATTACTCCTCTCGTATTTGTTCTGCGGGAGTCTTCTGCTCCGCTGTAGCGACGCGGAGACTAACCCAGGGCCTAACTCCTCGCAAAGCAAGGACAGCTCGAGACAGACACGACTGAAATCGGGCAGTTCCAGAAGCAGTATGGAGCGAGCGGACGTCACTTCTCGAAGAGTCTCCAGTGAAACAATGAATGAGCCGACTCTGTCTGACATGGTGGGCATGATCCAGGACTTGAGCTCGAAGATGGACACCCGCTTTGGTGAGATGAAGGAAGACCTCCACGTCCTACAGGAGGAGTACGGGGCCATGCAAGAAGAGCTGAGGGCTCTGAGAGCTGAGGTCACGGGTCTACGTCAGCGAAACGACGACTTGCAGAGGACGAACGAGGACCTGACGAGTAAGCTGGACGTCTTGGAGAGAAAAACGGATGACCTTGAGGGACAGTCCAAGCGCAATAACCTCATCTTTTACGGCCTGCCACGGAAGAACAACGAGACTCCGGCGGACTGTGAAGATATAGTGAAGGACCTAACCACAGAAAAGTTAGAACTTGCTGGAGACTTTCAGTACGATAGGGGTCATCGAATCAGCTCCAAGCCTGACTCACCAGTGATCGCCAGGTGCGTCTTCTATAAACAGAAGATATCTGTGTTAAAGGCTAAGAGCAAGTTGCGCGGGACAAAGCTTTTCGTTGGGGAGGACTTCTCTGCTCAAGTTCGAGAGGTTAGGAGACGTTTAACTCCACACCTGAAGACAACTAGGGGGGAGGGCAAGAGAGCCTCAGTGGTGTTTAACCATCTCCTCATTGACGGGAAGAAATTCACTGTGGACCATGCTGACAGACTAGTTGAAATTAAATAGGGAGGCGACCGGCCCACAGTTTGTCTAGATGATTTCAATTTTACCGTACCAGTGAAAAGAACAAACTTTGGGACGACACCGGTTTTGTTGTCACAGTGCGGCGAAGTTGACACGCTGTCAGCACGTGCTGTTCATGAGACAGTTCACAACGCAGTGCACTCTAACTTTGGTTCAGCCGTTGCCCAGGTTGAAAATGTAAACGTTGTTACAAATGAAAGTGTGCCACAAAACCTGTCTAACCCGTCTAACACGTTTTTCGAAGATGTGTGTACCGTGTTACCTGATCTTGGTGATAGTATTGTGTCAATTTTTCCTTCTGTAAAAAAAAACCAAAAACAAAAACAAAAAAAAACCAACTTCTCCTTTCTTCACTGGAATTTAAACGGTTTATCCTCTAAATTGCATGATAAAGATTTTGTTTCGTTTGCTAGTTCTTTTGATTTTATATGCCTGGCTGAAACCTTTATGGAAAATTTCCAGTTGTCTGTGTTTGCTAGCTTTGAAAAAAATTGTAAACCGGCTATGTAACTGACTACTCGTGGAAGGCGATCTGGGGGGTTACTATGTCTTATAAAAAAAGAGTTTTGTTCACTCATTAAGTCACTGGAAATTAAGTCTGATACTTTTTGCGCTTTTGTTATTGATAAATCTATGTTGGGTACAGTAAATGATGTTTTGTATGTCTGTGCATATGTACCACCAGAAGGTTCACCATACTATCGTTTCATTGATTCTGATAATGGTCTTGTTTTACTTGAAGACTTTGTATGTGACTGCTTGCTCTCTATTGGTGATGTTTATATTTTGTTAAGTGGTGATATGAATGGTCGTACTTCGAATATTTCTCAAGATTTAGAAGGAAGTATTTTCCCTTTTGAAAATCAATGTTTGAGTGGTTCATTGCATGTGGCAGGAATTCAGAAGACAATGTGTTAAATAATCATGGTAAGATGTTGCTAAATATGTGCACTGCGTTTGATTTGTGCATTTTGAATGGTTTGTGTAAGGGCGACCTCAAATGTTGCTACACATGCATTTCTGAAAGCGGTAATAGTGTGAATGATTATTTTTCTAATGTTGCGTGATATGTTTGTAACATACTTTAATGATTGTAAGTTATGTGTGGGTAAACGGATTGATTCTAATCACATGTCTTTGGTTCTGTGTACTAGCTTTCACAGCGAAAGCCTGGACAATGTAAGAGAAAGTGATGCTATCCGTTGGCTTGAAAAGTATGTTTGGAATGAAGCTTATGTTGACTTGTTGTGTAATGCAATGGATTCACCAGAATTTCAACAAAGGATGCACATGGCAGTTAGTCTCATTGAAGTTAATATAAATGAAGCTTTACATGTTTTTAACGATTGTTTAAAAGTCGCCGCTGACTGTATGAAGAAGAAGATTAAGGTAAATGCGAAAGAAGCTGGCGATGATTGGTATGATAAGAGTGTTTTTTAAGTAAAAGAAATGCACGTAAATTGTTAACTAAATATCGTCGAACTTTATCTGTACCTGATCATGTTGAATACTGTAATGCCGGCCAGACGCGACTATGGACATCCTTTAAAGAAAAAACAAAAGGTATTTAACAGAACAATGGTAGAGAAATTAGTTTCCTCTGTTAGTAGCCAGAAAGAGTTTTGGGAAACAATGCGGGAAATTCTGAAAAAAAAGAACCCAGCCTCAAAATGATATTAGTTTGGACAATTGGTTTCATCATTTTAAGGAACTGCTTGAAAGAAATGATAGTACTGATAGTGGTGTAGGGCAGGTAGACGGAAGTGATGAAGATGATGATAATTGTAATAATATAAATCGTCCTATATCGAAAGAAGAAATCATTTTGGCTTTAAGTAAATTGAGGAATCGTAAAGCTGCAGGTGCAGATGGGATCATTAGTGAAATAATAAAAACTGCTTGTAAATCTGATTTGGTGATGAACTTTTTAGCAAAATTTATGTATACGCTATTTGATAAAGATGTGTTTCCTGAAAGTTGGGCTGAATCGATTGTTCTCCCATGATATAAGAAAGGTGACGTTAACAACCCAAACAACTATAGAGGACTTTCCCTGTGCAACATTGGTAGTAAATTATATAGTGCTATCATTAATAGAAGACTGCAGGAATGGGTCGAAGAGATCAATATTACAGGCGAATATCAAGCTGGATTTAAACAGAATTATTCAATTATAGATCACATGTTTACTTTGATTGCCTTTGTTCAAAAACAGTTCTGTCTAAACCGAAAATTATATATAGATATAGCTTTTATTGATTTTGAAAAAAAGCGTTTGACTCTGTCAACAGAAGTATATTATGGCCAATTTTGGTGAAGCATGGAATCCGAGGTAAATTTATTAATGTATTTTGAGCATGTATAACTCTATGAAGGCGAGAGTAAGATGCGGATCATCTCTAACAGACTACATGAACTGTACACTGGGAATCAAACAAGGGGATGTCTGTAGTTCCATTCTTTTTTCTCTATTTATTAACGAATTAACTTTAGAAGTAATACATAACGGTAGACACGGAGTTCACTTTTTAAATGATGCTTTGGAGATTTCTATTCTCCTGTTAGCTGATGACGTTGTATTTATATCAGAAACAATAGTTGGTCTGCAAAATCAGTTAAGTAGTTTAGAAAGAGCTACTGAATCTCTCCAGTTGAAGGTAAACATGGCAAAAAGTAATATTGTAGTGATTAGGAAGGGTGGATATCTTGCTGCACGGGAAAAATGGATGTATAATGGAACTGCTATGCCAGTGGTGAATGTTTATAAGTACTTGGGTATATATTTCTCAACCCGTTTAAGTTTCAGATTTGCTTGCAATGATCTTATAAGCAGAGCTAAACAATGTTTACTTTGTATCCTAAAGAAACTGCGTATGCTCGATAATGAGTCTCTGACATTGTTTTTATTGTTATTCGATTCTCAGATTCAACCCATGGTACAGTACGGAGCTGAGTTATGGAGCCTCGAAGTTGCCTCTATACAAATTGAAAAGATTCATTTGTATGCATTGAAAAAAGTTTCTCGGTGTTTCACTACAAACGCCAAATGACCTAGTCTATGGGGAGACTAACAGATATCCAATTAATTTACTTTCGGTGGTTAGATGCATTCGTTACTGGCTAAAGATAACTCGAATGCCCTCAGAAAGATTACCACATAAAGCGTACAAAATGTTAGTACAGCTAGACGCTAGGGGTAAGAGTAATTGGGCTACTAAAGTTAGGTTGAAACTGTACGAATTTGGTTTTGGTGTTGTGTGGGAGAATCAGGGTGCAGATGACATGTATAGTTTTATCCATGTGTGTCGGCAAAGGTTAATCGATTGTAACTTGCAAAGATGGAATTCCCATGTTGATGACAGTTACCCATTTGATATTTACAGATTGTTAAATCCTTCACATTGTATTCCAAGGTACTTATCAATGCAGATTAACAGATATATTAAATATTTTGTCACAAAATTCAGGTTTGGTGTATCGGATATCTGTGTACATTCTAACCATTACAGGCCTTTGAATGATCGTAGTTTTACATGTTCACTCTGTTACGAAAATAATGAAAATGAAATTCATTTTGTTCTCACTTGTTCTGAACTACAGGCTGTTCGACAGCAATTAATCCCACCTAAGTACTTAAGTACTTAAGAAAACGTTGTTTCTTCAAACTGATTGTTAATGGCATCATTGAATGAAAACACAATTACATTGTTCGCTTTGTACAATTAATCCCACCTAAGTACTTAAGTACTTAAGAAAACGTTGTTTCTTCAAACTGATTGTTAATGGCATCATTGAATGAAAACACAATTAAATTGTTCGCTTTGTATTTGTATAAGGCATTTAGAATGCGAAATGATATGTTAAGACCGTAAATCATGTGTGAAGCTAGTTAAATGAGTTGACTTGCGCGGTTTATGTATTTACCCCCTTCTAAGGGGCTATGGCCTTTACGAATAAAAAATAAAAAAAAACGTCTACGTCTACGTCTCTCTCTGTAGTAACTCGACCTCAAACAAGTTAGACTTTCGCCCATCACTTCGCCAACTTCCAAAGACACTACAGACAAATTAATGATGTCTGCCAACGACTGACAGAACGCTGTGTAGTAGCGTTCGGGCTAGGCCTACATGCCTGCCGGCAACCCAGGCATCTCCTTGCCCTCATCCCGCCAAACGAACAGTCTCAAGGATAGGCTGACGTCTCCACCTTGGTGTTTGGATGTTTTGACTGGTGACTGGCTCAGGATCATCTCCCTGTGATTAGGGCATTTATCTTTGGCGTCACGGGCAGAAGCGCGCTCCACTCGTCTAGTCCTCAGAATGGTGGTCGGGGGAGGGGGGCTGGAAAGGGGACGGGTGGTGAGTGGAATGATGTGGAGAAAATGCTGGGGTTGAGGAGGATTTATGTCCCTTCTCACAGAATATCGTTGTTGCTAGAGTCAGGGCGGCACTGTTTGAAAAGAAGTGGAGCTAGTTCCTGTGTTAGCGTAGTCACCTGCTTGGTGTACAGACTAGCCCTGTTTGATTAGTGATGATGCCTTAAGTTCATGAAGAAAATTAGATAAAGAGAAGAAAATAAAACAACAGTGTCTGCACAAACAAACGGCCTAGAATGAATAAATTGTCCTGGTTAAAGTCCGCAAAAATATATCACCATATCTCCTTGAGTTTGTGTAAATGGGAAGGTAGTATCACAGTTCTATTAATTACACTTTAATATGTATTTATATGAATGTTGTTTTGCATATTTTGGAACATCTGTTTGGAACTCCATAGATGTATTCATCAAGGCATGTCGGACACCACTATCAAGCATCTGGAATCTACCGCTCATGAAACTGATATCACCAACCCGATGCTGCATTCCCTCAATACGCCGTCATCTCTCTCTGTCTATACCTCTGTCTCTCTATGTGTGAGTTACTCTTTCTCTCTCTCTTTCTCTCTCTCTCTCTCTCTCTCTATATATATATATATATACACATGTGTGTCTCTCTCTATATATATATATTCAATTATAAACAAAGCTTGCGCTTATGTCTTAGATTGGAGAAATAGGGGGAGGTAAGCATTCATATCTGCAGTGGTAGATCATTCTGCCTAACTAACAGTATGTGCTTGAGTGGGTGAATGGGGAAAAATAAAATAAATGCTTCTCAAAATGAGCCTTCAGCAAGCTTATAGTCTCCAAAAGGGAAACAATCTCCAAT
>CM065723.1:71219811-71222311 GCA_033310375.1 Conus canariensis
CAGCCACAGAGTCATCCAGACACGCGTGTTCTGTTACAGCCACAGAGTCATCCAGACACGTGTGTTCTGTTACAGCCTCAGAGCCATCCAGACACGTGTGTTCTGTTACAGCCTCAGAGCCATCCAGACACGTGTGTTCTGTTACAGCCTCAGAGCCATCCAGACACGTCTGTTCTGTTACAGCCTCAGAGCCATCCAGACACGTCTGTTCTGTTACAGCCACAGAGCCAGCAAGCTGCAGAGAGTCCTTGGTATGAGCCGCTCGTGAGGCCACTTACCGCAGGAGTCACTGCAGTGCACCGAACATCAGTGTGTTCATTGATGAATCCCCTGATCTGTCGCGACTCCCCCCCCCCACACACACACACTTACATCCCCCTTCCACCCACACACATACACATAATACCCTACACGCACATGCACGCACGCACGCACGCGTGTACTCTCTCTCTCTCTCTCACGCACACACACACACACACACACACACACACACACACACACACACACACAACACACACACACACACACAACGCACCCAGGCACGCACATTCACACACACACACACACACACACACACACACACACACACACACACACACACACACACACACACACACACACGCACCCAGGCACGCACATTCACACACACACACACACACACACACACACACACACACACACACACACACACACACACACACACACACACACACGCACGCACACACACAAGCGTTTGAAAGGCAGTCATACACAGATTGAAAAGGCAGCAAAAGACAACAAAAAACTTTCAAATTCAATGCCTTGATTATTTTCCCCCTCTCCCACCAGCTGTGCCACAGTCCTACCTACCTGTCTTCCTACTGTCCTTCTCACCCCATACCCACCCAGCCACCCACCCACCCATCAAAAGAATGAAAAAGGACCAAACGTGACCATGTTACTCAGTGCACTTCTGAACAATAAGCAAGCAGTGTTTTTGGCATAATGACAACACCCCTCGTTCTCCCCAGCCCCTGCCCCAACCCTTTGTCCTGTGTACCCTCTCCCACCCCCACGATGCATTTTTCATTTTTTGAAAAAAAGAAAAGCATCCGCAAGCTTCACCGTCACATAGTCTGAGCGTTTCTCTATCTTTAGCCTCTATCTCCAGCATCTTGCTGCAATGGTAACTGATGAAACGATGCAACGAGAGCACCGGAATTAACAGAGCAGGCCGGGGAATGAAATAGTCTGGGTACACTTTGGAACTGTACGTTATGTGTGTGTTGTGTGTGTGTGTGTGTGTGTGTGTGTGTGTGTGTGTGTGTGTGTGTGTGTGTGTGTGTGTGTGTGTGTGCACTTTGGAACTGTACGTTATGTGTGTGTGTGTGTGTGTGTGTGTGTGTGTGTGTGTGTGTGTGTGTGTGTGTGTGTGTGTGTGTGCGTGCGTGCGTGTGTGTGTGTGTGTGTGTGTGTGTGTGTGTGTGTGTGTGTGTGTGTGTGTGTGTGAGTGTGTGTGCACTTTGGAACTGTACGTTATTTGTGTGTGTGTGTGTGTGTGTGTGTGTGTGTGTGTGTGTGTGTGTGTGTGTGTGTGCACTTTGGAACTGTACGTTATTTGTGTGTGTGTGTATGTGTGTGTGTGTGTGTGGTGTGTGTGTGTGTGTGTGTGTGTGTGTGTGTGTGTGTGTGTGTGTGTGTGTGTACACTTTGGAACTGTACGTTATTTGTGTGTGTGTGTGTGTGTGATGTGTGTGTGTGTGTGTGTGTGTGTGTGTGTGTGTGTGTGTGTGTGTGTGTGTGTGTGTGTGCGTGCGTGCGTGCGTGCGCGTGCGTGCGTGAGTGAGTGAGTGAGTGAGTGCGTGTGTGCGTGCGTGCGTGCGTGCATGGTTGTGTGTTTCTTGCTGCTATTTGTTTCATGGAAACGGTGTTGCCACTGATGTTATAAAAAAAAAAGGACAATTAGAATAATAGCAACGGTAATAATACCAGCCACGAGCGCTTCCCACTCTCTTCTGTGTCCCCTTACGCCCACCCACTAGCAATCTCTCCGACACCCCCACTCTTCCCCCCCCTACACACACACACACACACACACACACACACACACACACACACACACACACACACACACACACACACACACACTCCAAATTAGTTCATTAATTAAATGAATAGCACAATGAGGCAAGGTAGTATACCGGCCTAATGATCTCTCTCTTTTTCTTCAGCTCCTCTCTCAAGCCCCATTCCTGTGCATCCCCCTCCAACCCCACTAAGCTGCTCTCTTTTTTTAAAACCAATATCCACAGGCTGACATAGTTGGGGCTCAGCCTCTGTCTCCAGCATGCTGCTGCAGGAAAACCGAGGGAACAATGCGACGAGGGCACCGCAGATAACGAGCTGGTAGGGAAACAGAACAGTCTGACCACACTTTGGAACTAAATTTTATTCTCGCTGTGTGTGTGTGTGTGTGTGTGTGTGTGTGTGTGTGTGTGTGTGTGTGTGTGTGTGTGTGTGT
>CM065723.1:71247311-71252311 GCA_033310375.1 Conus canariensis
GCACGACCCAGGTAGGCAGCCCGTGGTGTACACTACAGCGTGGATTGTCTGCGCCTAGAATCTTTGGCACGGTGCTTTGAAAATGCTGTGGTGATGATGATGATGATGATGATGATTTATAAAAGAGTCTGATATCGTCTTCACGTAGATGGTGTAACAGTTTCAGACAAGTCTTTTTTGTTTGTTTGTTTCTCTTCACTTTCAATGTAGAGTGACAGCAGACGGCGATTGATACGAGAGGATAAAAGGTGAGTCACTAGACCGCTGAACTAACACACACACAAAATTACCACAGAGAAGCAACGCATTTCGGCTTGCTGGTCTTCGACATGTGCGCTAGACTGATGTGGCAAACAACGGAAAGCAAAGCAAAGGAACCCTTGTCCTCTCCCTGCCTTACACCTATTCTCCCCTCAACAAAAAGGAACAAATACAAGGAACTTGTCCCACCGCCTTAACCATCCTCCTCAACAAAAGAAGGAACAAATACATGATTTGGCTGATAACACACATGAACGCATTCACTCAAATATTACAATTCATTATATTGCTTCATATTCTATTTGTCACAATTTGTTATGATTATGGTTACAATAACTAGTCTTTTACGATTTTTACTATCCTTTTATGATTATAATGACAATAATAATAGTATAATTTACGATTATTATCATTATTATTTCTCTATTTATTTTTTTAATTGTTTTTGTTTTTAACATTGTCGTTACTATTATTTACCCATTTTTATTGTTTAGTTTTTATTATTGTTCTGTTCTTTCACTTGTAACTTAGTCTCTTTCTCGAATTTATTGTTATGATGACAATCTACGGTCTGTAAAATTGATTATACTAACCTTCAACAACCAGTATAGCAGATGCGAGCTACACGCTGCACACAATCATAACTGTTCTGGTGGAGTTAGTTTAGTATTGGAAGTCGTTCTTGCCACACTTCAGTTTTTTTTTCTTTCTAATTCCTGTTCGTAAGTCACATAAGAAAAATCCTCCACACTTAGTCACTCATTTCTAAATTCTCATTAACAGGTGCCATAAAGGTACCGTTTCCTAACTGAAAGTCACCAAGCCGAAAGATCTCAACTCTCTTCACATTTCCTACTGTTTTAACTGACTTCATCTCATTTGCCTCAGCTCAGTCATGGATTTATATATATTTATATAGTGCTAAACAATAAAGTTGTGGGAAAAACAAGTGCAGGTTAACAAGTCTTCCATCAATACAGTGATGACTTGGCATGGATTTGAAATTAAAAAAAAAAAATTGAAGATACAGAAAATGGGAAAACATATTTTAAATATGAAAACCCTTCGCTAGCTGCATGAGACGAACCATCACAATTCCCTCGAAGGCAGATCTATATGTATTGCCTGCTTCTAGGCCTTTCGTCCGTTGGATCGGACTCATCAAGGAGACACGGCTGATTGTGTCTCTGCTTTTGGCGTCAAATTGAGACACACCACAGTCCGTAATTCTGTGGTGTTCTCACCACCAAGGGTTCAAAAAAGAATTCATCAGCACCCCTAAGCGGCCAGCGAAAGATAGTATATAAAACAAAACGAAAGTGTGGAGAGGAAAAAAGTTGCTGAAAAACTAAAAACATTCTGCAAACAGTATAAAATGTAGGGGACAATCTTTGAGCCTATGCTTAAGGATCCATTTAAGGATGCAAGGGAGATCAAAAGATATGGAACAGTCTGAGTGGTATATATATATATATATATATATATATATAGTGTGTGATTTGTGTGTGTGTGTGTGTGTGTGTGTGTGTGTGGTGTGGTTGTATACTTTTTCTCTTGTGTTTGTCACATTTGTTTGTCTGGTCTGTAGAAGACCAACAAGCGGAAACTCACTGCAATTCACATTTTCCTGTGTTTCGAATCCAGCTTTTATATTCTGAACATTTTTTTTTTGTCGATTCAGGGATAGGACTGGCACCAGCTCTGCGCTGAAGCGTGCTTCCAGCGCTATGATATATATCCTGGGTTGGCAGGGTTGTAAACTACATTACTTCACGAGAATCACGTGCTTATTTTCCCCCAATATTGGCCATCAAGCCAGCAGCAGAGAACAGAGCTGACGTACATACACACAGGCAAATCCCAGGCCTCATGTAGGGCGATGTGGGCGGCCTCATGGTTTACAGCCCGGGTTGTGGTTTGTTGAGATCCTCACAGCGGCCTCCCGGCCCGGACTTCATCAGGACCAGCTGGCTCTGTTGGAGTCGTGGTGTCGTGGCCTCCTCCCGTTTATTTGGCCTTCCTGCCGGGCGGTCGTTGCAGGCTGTCAACCCATCAACAACACCACGTCTTCTTTGTCACTGGTGGCTCATCGCCCTGGTTTTCATTAACCGCTACCCTGCGCGCTTGGTGAGGCGCTGTGGAGCAGGGTATCTGTTTCAGGATCATGATCACACAAGTTCACACATGTTGTTTATTTTGTCCATGAAGGAAAACTATTTTGTGGTGATACATTGCAATATCACACCATAGAATACAGAGTAAAATACAATAGAATAAAATCAAATTGATAAGCTTCTAAAAAACAACAAATTTAAGAAAAATGCAGGACAGTATTCGTGCACACTACTGGTCGCTACAGAGTCGCGCCCCCTCACGTCCCTATCTCTCTCTTGCTCTGAGTATTGTCCCCCTTTGAGTTCTATTCTTACTTTCATCCCCCGTTTCCAAGGTCAACTTGTCTTGATTGTAGACTGGGGGAATCTGGGTTCTGATCCAGCATGTCAAGAAAAAGGAAAGCACACACGCCAGCACATGCAGATGTGTGTGTGTGTGTGTGTGTGTGTGTGTGTGTGTGTGTGTGTGTGTGTGTGTGTGTGTGTGTGTGTGGGCGCGCGCGCGCGCGCGCGTGCGTATTGTTTTGTTTTATGTGTCTGCTCTTAAAAGAATTTGAAATGGGTTCCTCGGGTCTTTTCTTTTTTCTTTTTCTCCGTTCCTTGGCCAAAACTTTGATGTTCACCGCCGATGAAATTCTGTTTGTATGTGTGACAGTTGTTCGTGCTACCATGAACGTAGCCATGTTGTGTCTTCGGGAATGATATCTGACATTACACGAATGCTCTTTTTGATTGTTCGTTTGTTTTTTGAATTGGTAGGAGTGGGTGAGGGTGTTATCCATTTCACCCGGGATATGATGGCCTCCTCTTGTTTTTTAGAAGTGGTAAGAGGGGGTTAGGTGTTATCCATTTCACTTCTTTTTCAAAGGACACGGTGAGATGTACCGTTAGTGCACGATTTTTGTCGTTGGTGTTGATGATGTTGTTTAACACAAGCGTTTACACAGGGACCGCGGTGTAAAGACCAAAGGACATGCAGGAGAGCTCTGCACACACCCTGACTTCAAACACACCATTTCCTCCAGCCAACCTGTCGGTCTGTCTGAGGCAGGGGACTGAACTCAGGACGTTGAGATCAACACTGCCCAGTCCACGGGGTGAACCAGGCCCTCCATCTTTCATTCCACGTTGAGATCAACACTGCCCAGTCCACGGGGTGAACCAGGCCCTCCATCTTTCATTCCACGTTGAGATCAACACTGCCCAGTCCACGGGGTGAACCAGGCCCTCCATCTTTCATTCCACGTTGAGATCAACACTGCCCAGTCCACGGGGTGAACCAGGCCCCATCTTCATCTTTCAACTTCCACGGTGAGCTTCTTGTCGGTGAGGATACAAATATGTCACCATGTCATTCTATTTTAGTCTCCTTGTGCAAAATCGTGTGAAAAAAAAAAAAAGAAACCATGTCATAAACGATTAAGACCAGTGCCCTATGGTGGACGCAATTTTTTGGATGGGCTAAGCGCGCAGGATTGACAGGTCTTTCTGGTACATTGCTTTCATTCTCCCCATGCAGTGGGAACCTGTGTATTGTGGTTTTCTGTGAGTCGTGGAGACCAGGGTTTTGTAGATAAGAGGCTGCTTAAGTTTGAGCATCTGTCTAGCCGATTAAATCCAATGGTTCCCTTCTTTGTGCTCGTCCAGACCATTAGTTGGCAGAGAAAAAAAATAAAGATTTTGTTTGCTGTCGCGTCTCCCGTGCTCCCATCAATGGCATCATTCCCACGCCCTCCTCCCGGCTCCTGCGTACACATCCACACCCGTGGCAACCTCAGCACATCGAATCCACCGGGAACAGTCAATTCATGTCGCCAGAAGGCGACCCACTGGAGGAGACACTATCTCGCAGCCAGGTCACTTCGGTGGTGTTCAGTGGTGCTTCTATTGGTCCATCATCCACAGGACACCCAAGTAATAAGCCCGTCTCCTGACGACACCAACTGTTTAGAACCAGCCTCAATGAGCATCTTTTTCCGGGAGGATGCCATCAATTCTGCCCAACGACAGTGCCCATGATCTTACCGATACCGTACCGATGAGCTGGACACACATCAACGGAATTTACTTGAAGTAGTCTTTAACTGTAAAATATTGTTACTTGCATTTAATATATTGTCTAAAATTGTGTCCCCCTGTTTTATTTATTTTTTTTTTTTTCGGTTTTATCCGCACGATTGGTTTCAAAATCTATATTTTGCGTCAGTACATTTTTGTACGTTTTTTTTTTTTTTTATTTTTTTTTAAATAGTCTCGTTGTTTGTCGTCAGGAAAGATAATCTTTGCTTTGTTTACAAACAGAAAACGGTCGTAAGGAAATATTTTTCGAAGCCAGGAACAAAACCGGTTAAATTTAAAAAAAAGAAAAAGAAACAGGCAAATAACAACCGTTGCTCTGACAAGCTGATCTCTCTCTCTCTCTCTCTCTCTCTCTCTCTCTCTCTTAAACAAGATCAAGAATGGCACAAAGAAAAAAAAAAGGACAGGCTAATGGAAAATCATTTAGCCGCCATGCTACTTACGGCCTTGCTGACCACAATAGCCAAAGCAGGGAAATAATCCCAAATTTGCACATTTTCTTCAAAGTCAACAATACATACGAGAAAATTCCCAAGTCAATGGGCA
>CM065723.1:71264811-71279811 GCA_033310375.1 Conus canariensis
CAATACACTCTCATTGAGTTTTTTTTTTTCCATGTGTACACCTAGTTTTGCTTTTGAGCATCTCAGATTTTTTCTGTATTTCAATTTCTGAATTCTTACTTTTCCGTTTTCTTCGTAAACACTTCTTTTAATATTGATTTCTTACGTTACATACATCTAGTCTTGTTCTTGAATACTCCTTTTTGCTTTGACGTCCAAAGCTGTACTTCTAGTTTTGTTTTTGAACAGACCCTTTTTTGCCCTCATTTCTGAATATGTACATTTTGTTTTGTCGTTAAGCACTCCGGGTTTTTCAGATCTTGATAGAGAATTTGTCCGTCTGGATTTGTTCTGAAAACCGCCCTTTTCAACTCTGATTTCTAAATTTGTACATAGTTTTTGAACACGACATTAACATCTTGATTTTTGAATTTAAACGCGCAGATTCAATCTTGAACACATTTTTTTTTAACACGTTACGTGCTGAACTTGCGTATCTTGTTTCGGCCGTAAACACTATAAAAAAACAACCCGCTGAATTAAGAATTCGAACTTCTTGTTTTGTTTTCAAACGATTTGTAATCTTGATGTCAGAAGTGTGAACGTCTGAATTTATTATTAAACACACTTTTTAAAACTTATTTACGAACTCGAATATCTAAGTTTGTTCGTAAACACCTTTTTAACACTTTGACTTCTGAATTTGAATATCTAATGTTGTTTTTATATACACTTCAAAACAAAACAAAGCAAACAAAACAAAAGAAAGACAAAAACAAACAAACAAACAAACAAACAAGGGGGGGGGGGGGGAGAGGACTTGGCTTAAGACTGTGTATTTCTTTTTCCACTCTACGAATCCCACCAAGCACTCTCCCTCCCCCACTCCTCTACCTGTCCCGTCCCCCTCCATCCTTCCCCTCCCATGCTGTATCGGCGCTTCCCTCTCGTTTCTCTCCCCATCCCATAACTTCTCTCCCCTTCCCTTTGCTGTCGACGAGGGGGGGGGGGGGGGGGGGGGGGGGGAAGCAACAGAAGTTGTTTATTATTATTATTACTATCATCATTATTACTATTATCATTATTATTATCATTATTATTATTATTAATATTGCATTAGTATCATCATCATCATCATCATCATCGTCACTATTGTTATTGTCATTATGATAATAATTATTCTTATTATATTCATTATGATTGGTGCTTCACATGCCTTTTTCAACTGGTCATCCTTCCCCTCTCCCTTTGCGGCCCCCTGTCCCTCCCCCCCCCCCTACTCCCAGTGAAAAATTAATTATCTCTATCTTGTCCACTTCCCTTTTTATTTTAACTTCCTCCATCCTTTCGTTGACAACCGGAGATGAACTGGAAAGAGATAATCAGAAAGTCAGTCTCTGAGTCAGTCGGTCAACAGTCGTCAGTCAGTCTGTCAATCAGTTTGTCAGTCAGCCAGTCACTCGACCGGTCAGTCAGTAAATCGGTCAGTCAGTCTGTCAGTCAGTCTGTCAGTCAGCCAGTCACTCGACCGGTCAGTCAGTAAATCGGTCAGTCAGTCTGTCAGTCAGCCAGTCACTCGACCGGTCAGTCAGTAGATCGGTCAGCAGTCAGTCAGTCAGTCTGTCAGTCAGTCAGTCTGTCAGTCATCAGTCAGTCAGTCAGTCAGTCAGTCAGTCTGTCAGTCAGTCTGTCTATCGGTTAAGCAGCCCATTAGTCGGCCACTCTGTTCGTCAGTAAGTCCTTCAAGGAGCCTGTCAGTTAGTCTGTCAACTGGTCTGTCGGTCAGTCAGTCAATCAGTCAGTCAACCAGTCTGCTAGTGTATCAATCGATCACTCAGTCAGCCTGTCAGTCAAAGCGATCAATCAATCAGACAGTCAGTCAATCTAATCAGTCTGTTTTAGAAAGTCTTCACCCTTTGTGTGTGTGTGTTGTGTGTGTGTGTGTGTGTGTGTGTGTGTGTGTGTGTGTGTGTGTGTGGCTTAAATTTATAGAATGCCTTGTTTGTTTCTTTTGGAATCTGACAACTACATAACGAGAAGTTTCAAAATGGAGTGACTGAGGGCGGAGAACGAAGCAAAATTTAGAAAGAGAAGGGGTTAGTTACCGCCAAGGACATTGACAAACAAAGCACAGGACAAGACACAATGCACTTCGACCTCTTGGGTCTTCTTCAGGTAAAAAAAACATATACCATTTAACATTTAGGACAGTACGAACAAAGAACGAAGAGTCACTTTAAGTGACAATGTCCTTGGCGGTAACTAACCCCTTCTCTTTCTAAATTATATAACGAGAATTTAATAAACTGGAATGGGTACTAAACTGTCCTTTCTGCGGCGCTCTTCGCTACATGACGTTTTTAAAGCTGTTTTTTCTTTTTCTTTTTCCTTTCTTCCTTTCTTTATTTCTGAAATGCTGCCCCCCCCCTCCCTCCCCCCGCATTCCTCTGAAAGAAAAGCCCAACTGAGTGATAAATCAACCAGGCCTGTTCGCAGTTTAGCCTGGTGTTTTGTGTCCCAGACTCGTCAACAGTTTAGCTATCATGTTTTTCTTTGAAGTATATTGTGAAGACAGTTAATTGTACTTTGTTTGTTTGTGTTTGTTGTCGTTTTGTGTTGTTTTGTTGTCGTTTTTGTTGTTGTTGTTGTTGTTGTTGTTGTTGTTGTTGTTGGTGGTGGTGGTGGTGTGTGTCGTCTTTTTTTTTTTTTTTTGGACGCGGCGTCTTCTATCTCTGTGTGTCTAGAGCTGCGCTAGGTTTAGCATTAACAAGGAACTGAAACTGAAAAGCTAATCAGTCATAGACAGATGGAAAAAAGAAAGAAAGAAAGAAAAAAAACACAACAACAACAACAGACGTGATGCCAACGCCCGACGGTGAAACTGACTCACTTACCTCCCCCCTCCCCCGACTCCCCGCAACCACCGCTTCTACCCCCCCCCCACTTCCCGTTTCTGTAATCCCCCCCAATCCATTTTCCTACCTACCCCCAACTCTTGATACACAGAAGGATAATGAAGCGATTTACCAAGCAGTGGCGTAAGTACTCTAAATCTTCTCTGTATAGCACAGAGGAGACAGGAGAGAAAGTAAGAGAGAGAGAGAGAGAGAGAGAGAGAGAGAGAGAGAGGGGTGGGTGGGTGGGTGAGTGGGTGGGGGTGGGTGTGGGGTGGGGTCTCTACTTGTTATGTCTGTCTTATGGTAGAATGCTGGTTTCAAAAGATACATGTCATCATATTTTCCACACAAAAAGATCTTTAATGAAATACAATTATCATTGTAAAAAAAAAAAAAAAAAAAGGAATCATTATAGTCAATGCTTGCGCGCTACCATTGAGATCGTTCGTTCTTTAATTTAACGTCTATCCACCTAACAGTGATCTTAGACAGTACCATTGAGAGAAGAACGCTGACTGTCAGAAAGAAATGATTTTGATGGTATGTCACATGCATTCATTGCACGACAGGCGTGGCCTTTTTCTTCTTCCTTTTTTTTCATTCTTTGTGAATTCCTGTGTTTAAATAAAACAAATTTACGGTTGACGCCAGTGTTTTCGTTCTTTCTAACATGTTCTCCGGTTGGCTACCAACGCCCAAAGTGATCAACATTATAAGATGGATTGTCAGCATGTCACTGCTGTTTACCACACCAGTGACAGCAAGAACACCAGCTCAAGCAAGCTTCTGTCGACGATGTATGATCCCACTTCTCTCTCTCTCTCTCTCTCTCTCTCTCTCTCTCTCTCTCTCTCTCTCTCTCTCTCTCTCCTGCCACTTTCTGTTAAGTCAGCTTATGGCATCTCAGAATGAGAGCATAGTAAGAAATTGCTTTAATTTAGTTGTTCAAGGCAAGGCATTCCAGTTTCCATCAGTTATGAGAGAGAGAGAGAGAGAGAGAGAGAGAGAGAGAGAGAGAGAGAGAGACAGAGACAGAGACAGAGACAGAAGTCCATCCAATCTTTCTAGTGTTCTGTAAAATTCATATGTTGTTGTTACGTTCTCCATACCCCCCCCCCCCCCCCTCCCCCACCTCCCTTCATGATGGGCAATGGCCTTTTTATGAATAAACCATCTTAGTTCTGAGTACTCTCTCTCTCTCTCTCTCTCTCTCTCTCTCTCTCTCTCTCTGCGCCGCGCAAAGCTGGTGTGACGGCGAATGGATTCGTTTTGGAAAGCCAGAGTATACCTCCAATCCTCCCTCCTCCCCTTTCCCCCCTCTGTTTCCACCTAAGCATTCCCCCCACGCCATCTCCTTCCCTGATGATGAAAATAACTTAAATTCAAGGACAATTGTAATCTGGATCGTGTGAAACAGTTAATTCCCCGCACTTCATCACCGCCTCTCCGTGTATGCGTTTTCCTGTCAACAGACCCAGCAATGGAGGGAAGATTCAACAGGGGGGAAGGAGAAAATAACTTGCAGAAAAGGGAGAGGAATGGGGGAGAGGGGGGGGAGTGGAAGAGTGGGCGGAGGGAGGGGGGTAGTTGGGGGTGGGGGGTGGGAATAAGGGATGAGGAGACTGCCAGAACGTCGGCGTATTATTATTATTGGCCGAGATGAAAACGTCTTTTAACAGGAGCGACAAACGGAACTCGACTGCTTACCGAAAACGACGGCGCTCTCTTCGTCAGCGGGAACTGGATGAGGGGGTGAGAGGGGAGGCGGGGAGGGGGAGGTGGGAGGGGGGGGGGGGGGGCGGGGGGGAAGGGGAGAAATGCTCACTCCTTCATTCCCGGCCGAAGTCCATTGAGGGAGAGCTCCGGCCCAAAGTCCGCGGACAGAGAAGAGACATTAGTCTTTGTCGCGTGTGGCTGGTGGCACTGAGGGAAAGAGGTTAGCGAACGGTTAGCTGGAGATGTGTGATGAGGCCACCGAGGCTTTGGGACAACAGCGGATATAGTTTTTTTTTTGTTCTTGGACTTCTTTCTTCTCTGTCTCTTTCTTTGTCTGTCTGTCTGTATGTATGTCTGTCTCTCTTGTTCTTGGACTTCTTTCTTCTCTGTCTCTTTCTTTGTCTGTCTGTCTGTCTGTATGTCTGTCTCTCTTTGTTCTTGGACTTCTTTCTTCTCTGTCTCTTTCTTTGTCTGTCTGTCTGTCTGTATGTCTGTCTCTCTTTGTTCTTGGACTTCTTTCTTCTCTGTCTCTTTCTTTGTCTGTCTGTCTGTCTGTATGTCTGTCTCTCTTTCCTTTTCTTTCTGTCATTCAGTCTCTCTTTCTTTTATCTTGTCTTTCTGTCTGATTTTTCTGCCTTCTCTTCCCCCAACCCCCTCCACCTCTCCCGCCAGCGTTAACGCCCAAGAAATAAAGCATGGAAATGGGGGCCAGCGCGGAGTCGTTTGACCCCCAAACCCATCAATAATATATCATAGCCCCCAACACTGATCTTGGGGCCGTGAGGTCTCTCTGAGGTTGGATTCCTTGTGACACAGATCTCATAATGCCTCTCCTCCCCCTCCACCACCCCATTCCATCGCTTACCGCCTCCTCTCCTACTCTACCATCCCACCTCACTTCCTTCTCTCTCCCCCCCCCCCTCCGTCCTTCATCCACCAGTCAACCTACACGGCTTGAAGATCGTGTTCTTGATAAAGTTCTTTCACTGAACCCCACACACTTTCAGAAGACTCAGTCCGATAGAGTCAACAGCATTAACACTGGACGATTTCATATAACATTTTTCCTGGTTTGTTTGTTTGTTTGTTTTTACTTTGTCTTCTGCTGGAATAATCAGAAACTGTCTTTTTTCCCGGCACGAGGTCGCCGCCAAGCGAAAGAAGAGGGCAGATGAAGACATGTCGTTTATGACCCATTGGTGGGGCTTCCAGAGATCTTGTCTGGACTGACAGGAAAAAAAAAACACGTATGCAGGGCGAGAAGAAAATGTATTGGAAAGGAAATGGGGGATGTTGAGGGGGAGGAGTCAGGATGAGGTGGTGGTGGTGGTGGTTGACATGGAGAGAGGGAAATGGGGAAGGGGGCAGCCAGAGGTTGTGGGGCATGGAGGGGAAGGGAAAAAATATGGAAGGGAGTGGAAAGGGGAGGGGGGTGAATGTCATTTGGCGCTGATGTATAGGTCTATATTCTATTGGCTATGCCTTCATTTGTCAGGTCTCTTTGCTTCCCTTTACTCACCTCCCCCTTCCTCCCCTCACTCACTCCCCCCAATTCCTTCCCCACCCCTCATCACTATCAGACCCATAACTTCTCCCCTTGGACCCCCAGCCTCTGCACGCCCTGCCGCCCTTCCACCTGACCCCTTCTTCATACATGAGGATCCTAGCCATCCTCGTCTCTTCTCCTGTTCTTCCTTTTCCGGCCAATAAACGGCGCTCATGGCCTGGGCTGAAAGAAATCAAAGTACCTCCTGACAGCCTTGTCATCAGTGCCGTGAGCTTGACTGATGGTGTTTCTTCTCTTCTGTCCATTAGACTATGAGCTGCAGTGTTGTTGAAAGAGTTAAATACTATTATATAGATAGCTTTTGTGAAGAAAAAAAGGCGCATATTCTTTCTTGCCTGTCTGTCTGTCTGTATGTCTGTTGTCTCCGTTCCCCCTCTGTCTTCCTGCCTCCCTCCCTCCCTCCACTCTCTTTCACTCTGTCTCTCTTTTCCTCTCTCTCTCTCTCTCTCTCTCTCTCTCTTCCCTCTTTCCTTCCTCCCTCTCTTTCTTTCTTTGTTCCATCCTTTCTTTCTTTCTCTCTTCCTTCCTGGCTGTCTGTCTGTCTGTCTTTCTTTCTTTCTGTCATGTAGTCTCTCTTTCTTTTATTTTGTCTTTCTGTCTAATTTTTCTGTCTTTTCTTCTCTCCACCTCTTCTGCCAGTGTTAACACCTGAAAAATGAAGTGGGGAAGTGGGGGCCAGCACAAAGCTGTTTGACACCCAAACCCATCAATAATATATCATAGCCCCCAACACTGCTGTGGGGACCGTTTCTCTCTGAGGTCTCTCTGAGGCTGGATTCCTTGTGACACAGATCTCTGAATGCCTCTCCTCCCCCCTCCACCCACCCCTTCTCTATTGAATCACTTACCGCCTCCACTCCTACTGTACATCCCACCTCACATTCCGCCCCCTTCCCCCTCTCCTTTCTCCACCAGGGCTTGAAGATCGTATTATCAATAAGTTCTTTCACTGAATCCAACACACTTTTCAAAACACTCAGTCTGATAGAGTCAATAGCATTAACCCTGGACGCTTTCATATAAAGTTTTTTGCTGTTTTCTGTTTGTTTTGCTTTGTTGTTGGCTGGAATGATCTGAAACTTTCTTTTTCCCCGGTGCGAGGTCGTCGCCGACTGAAAGAAGAGGACAGATGAAGACATGTTGTTTATAACCCATTGGTGGGGCTTCCAGAGATCTTGTCTGGACTGACAGGAAGCAGACAGGTATGCAGGGTGAGAAGGAAATGCATTGGAAGGAGGTAGAGGGGAAGGAGTGGGATGGGGGTGATGTGGAAGGAGGGAAAATGGGGAGGGGGCAGCGAGAGGTTGTGGGGCTTGGAGGGGAAGGGGCAAAAGTATGGAAGGGAGGGGAAGGGGGGAAATGTCATTCGGCGTTGATGTATAGGTCTATATTCTATTGGCTGTGCCTTCATTTGTCATGTCTCTTTGCTTCCCTCCACTCACCTTCCCCTTCTTCCCCTCACTCACTCCCCCCAATTCCTTCCCCACCCCTAATCGCTATCAGACCTTCAACTTCTCTCCTAGGTCCTCCAATCTCTGCAAACGCTGCGCCCTCCCCCCTCCCCCTTCCTTTTCCGTCCCTGTCGATCCTAGCCATCCTCGCCTCTTCTCCTGTTCTTCCTTTCCTGGCCAATAAACGGCGCTCATGGCCTGGGCTCAAAGAAATCAGAGTACCTCCTGACAGCCTTGTCATCAGTGCCCTGAGCTTGACTGATGGTGTTTCTTCTCCTCTGTCCTTTAGACTATGAGCTGCAGTGTTGTTGAAAGAGTTATACCATTATGTAGATAACTTTTGTGAAGAAAAATGAGCGCATATTCTTTCTTGCCTGTCTGTCTGTCTGTCCGTCTGTCTTTCTTTATTTCTTTCTGTCATTCAGTCTCTCCATCTTTTATCTTGTCTTTCTGTCTGATTTTTTTTTTGGTAATGTAATGTAATGTAAAAGAATATTTACAGAGCGCTTTACCTCGCAAGAGCCCAAAGCGCTTTTCTTTTTTTTTTCTCCCCTCAGCTCCCCTCCACCTCTCCCGTCAGCGTTAACATCCAGGAAATAAAGTGGGGAAATGGGGGCCAGCGCAAAGTCGTTTGACACCCAAACCCATCAATAATATATCATAGCCCCAACATTGATATGGGGGCTGTGAGGTCCCTCTGAGGTTGGATTCCTGGTGACACAGATCTCTGAGTGCCTCTCCTCCCCCTCCACCCATCCCTTCCTCGTTCCATCGCTTACCCCCTCCTCTCCTACTCTACATCCCACCTCTCTTCCTCCTCCCCCTCCTTTCTATCCTTCCTCCACCAGTCAACGTAAAGGGCTTGAAGATCGCATGATAACGTTCTCTCACTGAATCTAACGCAGTTTCAGAAGACTCAGTCCGAAAGAGTTGACAGCATTGTAACACTGGACGCTTTCACATCATGTCTTCGCTGGTTTTTCCCCTCGTTGTTTGTTTTTCTTTGTTTTAGATGGAATAATCTGAAACTTTCTTTTTCCTGGCACGAGATTTCCGCTAAGGAAGGAAGAGGGGGGATGAAGACAGGTTGTTTATAACCCATTGGCGGGGCTTCCAGAGATCTTGTCTGGGCTGACAGGAAGGGAGAAAGTACGCTGGGTGAGAAGGAAATGTATTGGAAAGGAAATGGTGGAGGTAGAGGGGAAGGAATAGGGGGATGATATGGGAGAGGGAAAATGGGGAGGGGGCAGCGAGAGGTTGTGGGGCACGGAGAGGAAGGGGAAAAGTATGGAAGGGAGGGGAAAGGGGAGGGGGGGGTCATTCAGCGTTGATTTATAGGTCTGCATTCTATTGGCTATGCCTTCATTTGTCAGGTCTCTTTGCTTCTCTTTACTCACCTCCCCCACCTTCCTCCCCTCCCTCCCTCCCCCAAATCCTTCCCCACCCCTCATCACTATCAGACTTCGACTTCTCTCCTAGGACCTCCATCCTCACACGCCTTACCTCCCCCTTCCTCCCGACCCCTTCTTCATCCCTGTCGATCCTAGCCATCCTCGCCTCCTCCTCTGATCTTCCCTTTCTGGCCAATGAATAGCGCTCAGGGACTCGGCGCAAAGAAATCAAAGTGCCTCCTGACAGCCTTGTCATTTGTCCCGTGAGCTTGACTGATGGTGTTTCTTCTCTTCTGTCCATTAGACTATCTGCAGTATTGTTGGAAGAGTTATATACCATTATGTAGATAACTTTTGTGAAGAAAAAAAGAGCAATTATTTTGTGTACGGAGAAACTTATATGCATCCTATCTAAATATAAACTGCATGTGGCTGCATTCTATACAGGCTGGAATCAACAAAATTGGACTGTGAAGATTTTCGCAGCCAAGACCAGTCAGTGTTATTCGACGTAGATACGAGAAAATGAATTAGATTTCACACGTCGGTTGTGAGCAATGTCTGTTAGGCTACGTTGGGGTAAATCATGGCATTTAGCATGATACGTTGAGTTTATATGAATTTATAAACAGTTTGATGGGAGGAGTGAAACTTGCACGTTAAATGTACTGAAACGTTTTCATATCTGTCTGATATTTTGCTCAGTTGCAGTACATGATGCTAAACTTTACTTGCGAGCAGATTACGAACTTAGTAGGACAAAATTCAGAACGGTTTGTTGTTGTTGCTGTTGTTGTTGTTGTTTCGTTTTGTTTTGTTTTGTTTTGTTTTTCTAAAAATTGCTCAGTACCGTTATAAATTGCAAACACTGTGCAGAGGGAGCACTAGCTCTGTGTTCTGCGGTGACTGTTTGCTCACATTTTTTTTTTTAATGCATCGTTGTGGCGTTTCAATGTGTGTCTGTTCTTCTTCTCTCTTTTTGTCTTCCATCTCTTTAATCTGGAAGTGAGAAATTAAGAAACTTAGCACAAACATGGCGCACTTAGCACAGTCAAATTCATACGCCATTTCAATCATTTAGCTGCCGTATCCTTCACAACTGTCGTTGTTTGCTAATTTTTTTTTTAGATTACACCATTTTTTTTTCTTTATGATAAACTGACTTGCACGGGATGTGACGTTTTATCCGTAATGAGTTCAACAACTCTAAAACGATGTGAGGTTGGCTGAGCTATTATAAAACACACTTGAACGTTGAGACGAGAGTACATACAACCACCGTGTCGTTTTCGATCAAGGCTTGCTTCTGGAATTTTAAAGTGGGAAACAATAAACGTTTCAACTTCTAAATGCTATAGTCTTGGGATGAAACATGGCGCTCGATCGGTCATTGTCGGTTATGAAAAAAAAAAATTACCTCTTTTTGTTCTTCTTTCCTCAGCATCTATTTCCCCCCCCCCCCCCCACCTCCCCCTTCACTGCGTCCGACCTCACAGCCCCCTCTCCAGCCACCAACCACCTCCCTCCCGCCACTCCCTCTCCCATCGTAACCCCCCCCCCTCTCCTTCCATCCTCTCTCGGTCTCTGTCGGTCTCTCTGTCTCTCACGTTGTCTGTCTGTCTGTCTGTCTGTCAGTGTGTTGTGTGTGTGTGTGTGTGTGTGTGTGTGTGTGTGTGTGCGCGCGCGCGCGTGCGTGCGCGCGTTTGTTAGCGCGCGCGCGTGAGGCGAGGAGGGGGATTTATATATTGGGAAGAAAGACAAGGAAAGGCAGGAAGAGGAAGCAGAAGAAGAAGAAAGAAAGAAAGAAAGAAAGAAAGAAGAAGAAGAAGAGAAGAAGAAGAAGAAGAAGAAGAAAGAAGAGGGGAAATAGCAACAACAACAGCAACAACAAGAAGGACAAGAAGAAATCCCCCGAGCCAGACGAAAATCAACAAAACATCGGGATTTCCTCATAAAGACCTGTTTATCAAAACATCTGTCAATGTTTGGGCCAGACATGGGTCTAACAGAGGCTAACTGTATGCGTCATCCGTTTCTGTTTCTAATGTTTGCTTGCTTTCACTCTCGTGTTTATTTCTCTGCGGATCTTGAGAAAGGCGAAAAATCGCGCGCGAGCACGCTCTCTCTCTCTCTCTCTCTCTCTCTCTCTCTCTCTCACCACACCCACAGACACACTACACACACACAGACACACCACACACACACACACACACACACACACACACACACACAGAGAGAGAGAGAGAGAGAGAGAGAGAGAGAGAGAGAGAGAGAGCGCACACTCAGAAGCACACACATAAACACTCATGAATAGAAACAAAACTAATTCAGGCCAATAAAAACAAACGCAGACACGATAAACAAACAAATTAACATTCACGGAAACAAAATAACAAATAAAAAACAAACGCGGACACGATAAACAAATTCACATACACGAAAACGAAAGAACAAACTGCTCAGAATTATTCCAAATTAAACTGTTTGCGTGTCAAGTTTATATTTTCATTTGTTTATTACATTATTTGTTGGTGGTCATCCATCTTCCTACGTTTTTCAACACTTTTTTATGTGGGAGCTCTATACTATTTTTTCCCCATTTTTTGCGTCACTAACTCTCCTTCATTATACAAATATGAATGTTATGCTGCCGATGAAGATTCTCCTCTGAACATTTACATTTCAGTCTTTGATATACGGAGTTTTGGCTTATTCATGTGCTAATGTCTGAGGTATTGACGCTTTAAGTCTGTTGGTGACCAAGAAACAACAAACAAACAAAATAAAACAAAAGCAAACAAAACAAAACAACAACCACAACAACAACGACAAGAACAACAAGAAAAAGGAAGAAGAAATTGTAACGAATGAACGCTACCGAAACGAAGAACTGAATGCACAGTTGTGTAGCAAGTATTTTGTTTAAGAAGCCGAAGCCTGCATTTGTGAGTTTAAGTGTCCTACCCCCCCCTTCCACCCCCCCCCACCCCCTGGTCCCTCCCGTATCGGTTTCAGTTTCAATTTCATCCAGGAGGTGTCACTGCGCGGGGATTAGTCCATATACGCTACACCCCTAAGTTTCGAAATCACACTCCGCATGATTCAAAGCTGATGGATAAATGAATTAATGACTAAGATGGAGAGAATATAAGAAGAGGGTCTCATGGCTGCGAGTTAGCAGATGTCTGACCTACGCATTAGCCCCAACGCGCTGGTCAGAATTGCGTGACTGTGTCCTTGTAGCCCTCCTCGAAAGGAATTGGGAAAAGGCACTGGGGCAAGGATGACAGTAGGGATGAACGGATGACGACGGAAGGAATGAAAAGGAAATGTATAGAGAGTGTTGCAGGTTGCCTCTGGAACCGACAGATTTCGCCCTCAGGCTATCCTTGTAGCTTAAAGAAAGGCTACAGAAAGACGCGAGGAAAGCCCAGAAGTGAGACAAATATCAACCTCTCTCTCTCTCTTGTGTGTGTGTGTGTGTGTGTGTGTGTGTGTGTGTGTGTGTGTGTGTGTGTGTGTGTGTACTCCGCGTGTGCGCGGCGGGGTGCATGCTCAAATGTATACCCAGAAGCCTGCGATTTAAAGAATGCAAATCAAAACTGCTTAACATTACAAAGCTATTTGCATGCGTACAAGAATATGCAATATTAATTAAATACAAATACAAATTTATCAATCCCCGCTGCAAACACGTATATTATATCAAAGGAAAAGCAGCGACATAGCGACTCAACCCCCCCTCCCCCCCCCCCCCACACACACACAAACACACACATGAAAATTAGAATGAAAAGAAAGAAAGACAGAAAGAAATTTCTTAGATAAGAAAATTAGTAAATATTTTTTGAAAAGGCGAGAGCCGGCAACTGACGAACCGACACAGGTCGATACATACAGAGAAAAAAGGGAGCGGAGGAAGCGTAGAGGGGAGAAGGGGGTGGATGTCAGTATCAACTAGCTCCTGAAAGTAAGTTCTTTTTCAATGATTGACTGCAAAACGAGTACAGACCGTGTGTGTGTGTGTGTGTGTGTGTGTGTGTGTGTGTGTGTGTGTGTGTGTGTGTGTGTGTGTGTGAAAGAAACTGATGGACATTTTCCCAACTAACACAATGAGGTTGTTATAATATATGCGTGTACACACACTCACACACACACACACACACACACACACACACACACACACACACACACACACACACACACACATATATATATATATATATATAGAGAGAAGAGAGAGAGAGAGAGAGAGAGAGATACACACACACACACACACACACACACACACACACACACACACACACATATATATATATATATATATATATATACCTACTTTTTATTAACCAAAACATCAGTAACTATGTATGTGTCTGCATAAGATTTTTGCTCCATAAAATTCTAAAATCTCTTATACCTCTGGATAATTATATAAAAAAAGTTCAGTAAAGTTGACCATGTCTCATACAACATGAATACTTATTCATTTCTCTTATTTTTGTTTTGTTCGACATTGTTTGTATGGTAAATATTGTGCAGCGTTTTTCGGTGAAGAACGCATCGAGTCTCACTTCTTTCGTAGTTTATTTAGCCACAGACCATGCTTGCTTTCTATAATATAACCAAACATTCTTTCTCAGAAACAGTGGGCCGTTGGTAAATTTGTTATGTTATTTTCTGATAACATTTTATTGATGTTCTTTGGGTTTTGATTCAAAACGTTTTGCACAACAATTCTGTTGATTTTGCTTGGATTTCTCTTTCTATTTATCGAATCCAGTCTTTGGGGATACAAGTCATAAGGTGTTATACAGATTATTAAAAAAAACGCGTCGGCTCTAATTTGCCCTATTGCATTATTCTGTACTTCCTCCAGAGACAAAAATCTCTGTTCATTCTAGTCATTATATCCGTCAACCCTATGACGCACGTTGGGAAGAACAACATGTCACCATGTTCATGCTTTATCAAAGGAATTGTTTACCTCCACAACATACAGTAAAATATAACAAAAAAGCTTTGCTAAATATATCCAGGACGGAAAAAAAAAAACGAAACAGAAAATGGAGAACCACCACAAGGTAGGAAAATATTAAGTGAGAACTGGGCTTTGTCGTGTATCGGAACGGGGCCAGGAAATAAAGAGTGCTGAATTCTATGAGACTAGAGGTTTATAAACTGTCCTGATTTTCGCAGAGAATACCGATGCATTCTGATGGGAAACAATTCGATCTTGTTTCCTCATCGGCAAAAACGTCAAACACACACACACACTCGACTCTCTCCTATATTTATATATAGAGAGAGTAAGTTAGCAGTAGGCAAAATACAAGTGCAGACTACCAATTCTATCATCATATATTATGATTTAGCGAGGACTTGAAATGGACAAAAAATAATGGGGAAAGGAGAAAATACACAATATAAGAATGAGAGGTCTGCAAAAGATATTCTTATATAAGATTCTTCACTAACAGCCTATAGACGTCTAGAGATCATCGTAATCCACTTTGGAGACGGAAGTATTCATACTACCTGCTCCTAGTACTTTTGTCCGCTGGGTCGAACTCGTCAGGGAGGTACGGTTGATAGTGTTTGTGAGCCCTTGGCATCAAATAGATATATGCCACAGTCTACTATTCCATGATATTCTCACCACCAGTGAAGGGTAGAAAAGTAAAACGAAAAGAAAGTGTGGTAAAGAAATAAGTTGCTGAAAAACTAAAATCATGAATGAAATATAAGGGTAAATCTTTGAGCCTATGACTGAGGATCCATTGAAGAATTCAAGGGAGATCAACAAGTGTCAACAGTCCGAGTGGTCAGCTCAACTGTAACGCAAGCATTTTCAGCAGCTGAGAACTGTGCAGGACAGCCTGTACTTGGATTTCGGGCACATTTTGATTTTAATCACACTGACGTGAGCAAAACTGACCAACCAAATATTTTATCTTATTCTGTAAAGATGCATATACAAGAGAAATATCCTCAACATC
>CM065723.1:71282311-71292311 GCA_033310375.1 Conus canariensis
TGTCGAGTCATTAAACCACCAGCAAATGTGAACAAGGGAAGTACAAGTTTAATCATCCAGTAGCAAACAGCAGAAAGCGAACCGTGCAACCCATCATTCAGCAGTTACTTATCTGTCCTGACTTATCTTGTCGCGCTTCGAACACTTTAAAACAAATACATGGCCAAATATTGCTGTACATGTTTTCCCCGTTGTCTTGAGCATAACTAGTGAACACAATTAAGACTGTCTTGAGTATTATTAAGCTGGTCTTATTTACTATCTGAAATCTTATTATTCTGGGCAAAACAAAAATTAATTTTCCTCACCATGAGGGGGAGAGGGGGGGGGGAGAGAGAGAAAGAGAGAGAGATGTGCCAGAGAAGGGGAGAGAGAGAGGGAGAGACAGACAGACAGACAGACAGACAGACAGACAGACAGGAAGACAGACAGACACAGAAAGGCAGAGAAAGAGACAGAGAGAATTGTGCCAGAGAAGGAGGTGGGGGTGGGAAATAGTGGAATTCTTCTCCGGGCGGCCGTGCACCTTGCAGTCAATATAAAATGACAGAGAGAGAGAGAGAGAGAGAGAGAGAGAGAGACAGAGACAGAGACAGAGAGACAGAGAGAGAGAGAGCGACAGAGACAGAGAGACAGAGAGAGAGAGACAGAGACAGAGAGGAGACACGATGACTTAGTGGATGCGGGATGAAAGGGTAGAGTAGAAGGGGGGGGGGGGGGGGGGGGGGAGGAAAGCAAGGGAGAAGGTGAAGGGAGAATGTAGAAAGGGAGGGGGGAACGGAGTGGAGTCCCCTCCCCTCTTTCGGTGTTGGGCGACTTTGTGGCTGCACACCAAAGATGAATGCGCCAAGGCCATAGCTTAAGGAGCTGAGTATTTATAGACTGGCGCAAATGGATTGTTTTGAGAATTAAAAAAAAATTGTTTCTGACAGTTGATTCTCCTCCTTTTCTTTGATATGGCTATCAAGGTACAATCCAGGTGGTCCCAAGCAGACAGGCTAAACAATCAAAGGAATGGGATCATTAATTTTGGGGTGGCTCTTGAAGCTGGCGCAAAGATTGGGTCACGGGTGAGTGCGAAGGCCTGAAATGTGTGTCAGCTAAGGGGGAAGGTCATGTATTTGAAGATTGATTGTGGCGTCATCGGGGGGAAGATCCCTCCCCCCCCCCCCCCAAACAAGGGAAATAATTGGTGGGAGTTTTTCTTTCTTAATCTATCATCAGTTGAATATTAAATACTGGTTCAAATTTATGGTAGGTCTCCAAACGCTTACATGGATTAGCGTTTTAGTGCAAAATCCTAACTGTGGCGTGTAGCCTGTGGGGCGACGTTGTGCGGAGAGGCTAATGACAAGATATAAGTGTGCGTCTTGACTTTGGTGGGTGGTGGCGTTTAATTCATGTTGCTTACAGCCCATGCACGGAACGTTCGCGCGCCCGCCTGCCAGGGGAAGACGTGTGCCCGAGGAAGCCACCTGTGTGACATACCTCAGTCACATCACGCAAGCCGTGTGCCCGAGGAAGCCACCTGTGTGACATACCTCAGTCACATCACGCAAGGAAGACCACCACCGTTCATTCGCCTTCAGACAGGATTTCTGTCCGTTGTGGTCTCCTGTCCCGTCAAGGGATAATGTGAATCTGATTTAGAACACATCTTTGAGTTGTATGTATGTATGTAAATACCGAATAAACACAAAAGTTGGAACACTTATTGTTTAAATGAATGCCAACGGATCTCAACATTTCACAGAGAAAAACCCCGGCTGTATTTCAAAGGGAAGTTATCTTGTGAGGGTTTTTGAACAGGGGTCTTCTGGTGACAACCCTGTTAGATCACTTCCCTTGGTTATCTTTGCGTGTGTGTGTGTGTGTGTGTGTGTGTGTGTGTGTGTGTGTGTGTGTGTGTGTGTGTGTGTGTTGGGGGGGGGGAGGGGGTCGAACAGGGACCTCCTGTTGACAACCCTATTAGATTACTTCCCTTGGTAATGCTTTTTCGGCACGCGAATGTCCATAGCGTGTCCCAGCAGAATGAACAGCGTGTGAGCAATGAAACTTAGGGTGCACAGACACGGACACAGCACAGCAAAAGCCATGTTCGCTGCCGGTCTACATGGGAAGATGTGGTTCTGGTGGTGCAATGCACTGTCTGACCGCCTTTCCACATTTTCCTTGTAAAAGTTATTCCCGTCTTCCACAGTCAGCTGTGGTGAGCGTGGACGCCGTTGGCATCCGTCTGTCTCGAGAGACAATGGTATTGTACCATGGATCAGTCAGCTGTGGAGTTGCAGCGCCTGCTGTGGCTGAAGAGCCCGATCCCCGAGCGGCAGACTCTGTAGCAGTTGCTGCAGGTGAAGTCTCGGTCAGGAGAGTCTGTGGGTGCCGACACATTTCTTTGCGGCGCCTCCGTTCTTCCCACTGGGCCTCTCTCCTCTGCTCTGCTTTTTTTTTTTATGTCGGTCTTGATGGTGGACCGCCAGCTGACCCGGTCTGAAGCTGCTTGTCTCCAGGTCTGCTGGGTCCAGGCTGCCTGCGCTCAGGTCACGCTTGCCTACATCCCTGTAGTGTAGGGCCGGCCGTCCTGTGGGTCTGGAGCCTGTAGCCAGCTCGCCGCACAGCATGTCCTTTAGGATGCGACCGTTGTCCATGCGGCTGACAGTTAAACCTGAATAAAACCCACTGACTGACTGCGTTCCAGTCATGATAACAGCAGAAAGCTGTCTGGTGCCACAGGAGCAAAAAACACTATTACCGTGCCGTCAGACAAAGAAACAGACAAATTACGAAACAAACACTACCCGTTTCGGCGTATTGGGTCTTCTTAAGGCAGCGTGAATAGCAGTCATAACAATGAAAATAAAGGAGGAACAGCCCTCTTATCTTTTCGGTCTGTGCGCAAAAAGAAACAAGATGCAAAGCATATAAAGGTACTCACAGTTTATCTTGCATACGCGTGAGATATTCCATAAAGAGGAAAAACCGTTTTGGCCCGTTATAGCCGTTTAATAACGGCTATTCTGGTAAACATCGGCCATCATCTGTGACCCATAATAAACATACCTACAAATTTTCAGAAAGATCGGCCAAGTATTATCTGAGATTTTCCATAAAGAAGAAAACTGTTATGGGCCGTTATAGCTGTTAGTAACGGCTATAACGGTCAAATAAAACATCGGGCATGATCCGTGATCCATAATGAAGATACCTACACATTTTCAGAAAGATCGATCTAGTACTTCCTAAGATATTCCATAAAGAAGAAAGACCGTTATGGGCCGTTATAGCCGTTAGTAACGGCTATAACGGTCAAATAAAACATCGGGCATGATCCGTGATCCATAATGAAGATACCTACAAATTTCAAGAAAGATCGGCCAAGTATTTTCTGAGATATTCTATAAAGATGAAAAACCGTTATGGGCCGTTATAGCCGTTAGTAACAGCTATAACGATAAAATAACACATCAGGCATGATCCGTGACCCATAATGAACATACCTACAAATTTTCAGAAAGATCGGCCAAATACTTTCTGAGATATTCTATAAAGAAGAAAAACCGTTATGGGCCGTTATAGCCGTTAGTAACGGCTATAACGGTAAAATAACACATCGGGCATCATCCGTTACCCATAAATAACATGCCTGCAAATTTTTCAGAAAGATCGGCCAAATACTTTCTGAGATATTCCATAAAGAAGGAAAACCGTTATGGGCCGTTATGGCCGTTAGTAACGGATGTAACAGTAAAATAATGAAGAGAGATGTTCACTCGATGTCGAGAGGACGTGTTTTTGCGAGCTCTGTGTTTGCCTTCTAATTTTCTTGGCAGTGTTGCGTCTAGTGCGCTTTTATAGGGTGTGCTGCCTAGCTGATGCCACAGTCTTGCAGGATGTGAAGTTTGGTGGTGATTGGTGGTGGGATTTTCTAGTTTTGGTGAATTTTGTATTTTGGTGTTTTGTTGATTCCGACGCTTTTGTGTGTGTGTGCGTGTTTTTTTTTTTTTTTTTTTTTTTTTCTTCATTGGGTACGCCTTGAACAGGTTTGTGTTTTGCTTTTCCATTTGCACGTGCAGCTTGTGCTGAAAAATGTAACTCCAACCCAACGAATTCAGCCATTTTCTTCTTTTTTTTGTCCCCCCCCCCCCCCCCCCCCTTTCAGCCCCCTCCTTTGTTTTGTTTTTGTGTGGGTTTTTTTTTTTCTTCTTCTTTCTTTTCTTTTTCTTTTCTTTTCTTTTTTCTAAAATGGCTGTCTCACAGCGAGTGGAGCCTGTTTTTTTCAAGCATAAAGACTTACCTTTTGTTGATAAGACTATGAACTCAAGTGAAGATAGTTTTTCTGATTTAGACGTTTGTCTGGCTGCCGAAAGAGTGTGCGGCAAAGAAACAGTATATGGTGCTCAGTGCATCAAAGGTCTCTGGAGGATCTACCCCTTGACTCGAGCTGCTAGAACTCAACTTTTGATTGAGGGGATTGTTATAAATGGATGTACTGTGTCTCTTTTTGACAAGAATCCATTCATTTTGAGAGGGAGCAATGGTGTTGAAGTTCCCGTTACAAAACTGTTTATTTCAGATCTTCCAGTCTCAGTATCGAATGACGATATAGAGAGTGCCCTTGTCAGACTGGGATGTGTTCTTAGATCTTCTCTCCTAATGGAGAAAATCAGGGACAGAGACGGAAAGCTAACCCGTTTTGTTACAGGTCGACGCTTCGTGTTCATTAACCTTCCATTAGTACCATTGGACAGGTTTGTAAAGGTGGGTAGTTTCACCGCTCGCCTCTACCACAAGGAGCAGCCCAAGGTGTCACGGAGCCCTGTGTGCTCTAACTGCCTGCAGTCAGGACACCACCGACACCAGTGTCAAAATCTGGTGACTTGCAGGGACTGCTGGCAGAGTGGCCACAAGCGTGGTGATCCGGCCTGTGGCACTTTCCCTGACCCCCAGGTGAGTGGACCTATCTCTGAAGCAGAGGCATGTGCTCAGATTGAGCATACAGAAGAGGTAAGGCTCACGGATGAGAACCAGCAGTCAGGAGACGTTCAGGTAGGGGCAAATTTGTTTGAGGATGGGGAAGATGTTTTTGAAGACTCTCTAACAGATGTGGTTCCCGAAACTCAAACCGATAAAATTGACAAGGGCAAAGATTCGTCTACACCTTCGCCGCGGAAAAATATCCGGCAATACGGTGCGCGTGGGAAGGACCAGCGTTCACGCAGCACCGGTGGCAAGCGACAGAGGTCAGGTGACGAGGATTCACCTAGCCAGCGGCGTGACGGGCCAAAGGCTAAAATGCTCACCTGTTCGCGGCCCTCACCTGACCGTTCCGTGTCGAGTGGGCAAAGTAAAGGTGGGGGAGGTGGTGGGTGAATCTTCACCGAGTGTGACGGTTTGACCTGACGGAGACGGCTTACGCGCGTTACACGGACTTTGTTTACGGGTTTGCGTTTGGATTTGAAAATGGCTTGGATTACGGACTTTCCTTATGGCTTGTGATTCTGGATTGACTGTTTTTTCATTAAATTCACGGGGCTTGCGCTCGTGTTGGAAAAGAAAATCAATATTTAAATACTTGAAAGAGAAAAAGTATGATGTCATTTGCTTGCAAGAAACACATATCACTGATGATGTTTATGGGCAATGGAAAAAAGAATGGGGCAAAGGTGAATTATTATATAATAGTTATACTTCACATAGTTGTGGTCAAGTTGTGTTATTTCGGCACAATGTGGTTGATAATTACAAGATAGTATACAATTCAAGACGAATTTTGGCCATTGAAATAGAAATTCAGCACAAAAAAGTGGTCATTGTGAATGTATATGCTCCAAATAATGACAATGAAAAGAATACTTTCTTTGATGAACTGGGAGATGTTATCTCTAATGTTGAGTCAGAGCATTTGTTAATTGGGGGGGATTTCAACTGCGTATTAGATAACGATTCAGATATCATCTCTGGAGAAAAACATGCAGAGGGCACAGTAAAGAAATTCAATGATTTAATAAGAAACCATAACCTGTATGATACCTGGAGACTGTTTCATCCAGATGACAAGGAATTTACATGGCATAAAACTTCTCCTTTTATTGCACGTCGATTGGATTATTTTATATCAAATGATAATTTGTTTGACAAAACAATAGACTGTAATATTCATTCTATCCCATTCACAGATCACAGAGGTTGCTCCATCAAATTGAAATTCTCAAGCTTTGAGAGGGGACCTGGGCTGTGGAAGTTCAACAACTCATTGTTGAATGACTTAAACTATGTCACACAGATGAATAGTTTGATAGATGATTATGTATCTCATATGGACGAAAACGTCGATTTTCAAATGGAATGGGAAGTCCTAAAAATGAAGATTAAGAGTTTTACAATAATTTATGCTAAAGGTAAGAGCATCGACAGAAGGAATAAGTTAGTAGAAATACAATGTAAGTTAAATGACATAGATATTAAGATTGCAAAAAACCCTAATAATATTCATTATCAAAATCAGCGACAGCACTTAATGCAAGATTTAGAATTATTGGAAACTTATAAAGCACGTGCAGCGCAGGTAAGATCTAGAATGAAATGGATTGAAGAGGGTGAAAAGAACACAAAATATTTTCTAAACTTGGAAAAATCAAGAGCAAATTCAAAGATAATAGAAGAACTTCGTGATGAAAATGGTAGATCAATTACACAACAGTCTGAAATAATGAAAATGCAGCGAGACTATTATTCGAAGTTGTACAAGAAAAAGGTAAGAGCAGGAAACATGGAACAAATGGTAGATAACTTTATATCTGATACCTCAGTACCACAGCTTTCTGACTCTCAGAAGGATAGTTGTGAAGGCAATTTGACAGAGAATGAACTGCTAATGGCTCTTAAAGCCCTCAAAAATGGTTCTTCACCAGGAAGTGATGGGCTTACAACAGAATTTTTAAAAGTATTTTGGTGTCATATAAAAAGTTTGTTAACATCATCACTTAACTCTGCATTTGAAAAAGGGACGCTTTCTCCTTCTCAGAGAAAAGCAGTCATTACACTAATTCACAAAGGCAAAGATCTACCTAGAAATGTTTTAAAAAACTGGAGACCAATTTCGTTAACGAATAGCGATTACAAGCTTTTGTCTAAATGTTTGGCAAATCGTTTATGTCAAGTAATTAGAGATTTAGTAAGCGAAGATCAGGTTGGGTATATAAAAGGACGTCGAGCAGCTATGCTATTGAGACTAATTGATGATGTCATTGATCATCTAAAAGTAGAAAATATTCCTGGTTTGCTTTTAAGTATTGATTATACACAAGCTTTTGATAGTATATCTAAAGACTTCATGGTAACAGCTCTCAAAAAGTATGGGTTTGGTGAAGAATTCATTAGATGGTTTCAAGTATTAATCACTGATACTCGTAGTTGTGTTTTGTATAGTGGCTGGATATCCGAGTATTTTGTGGTTGAAACAGGAATCCGACAAGGATGTCCTTTTTCTCCCTTAGTATTTGTGTTGGCTATAGAATTGTTAGCAATAAAGATAAGAGACTGTAGAAACATTAGAGGAATTGATTTAGGGGGTTCAAGAGATACGCTTGTTAATGTAATCAAAATTGCGCTTTATGCAGATGATGTTACTTTATTTTTGACAGATCAGCATGACATGATGCAAGCATTAGATATACTCAATGATTTTTCTTTGTTTTCTGGTTTGGTTATAAATAAAAATAAATCAGCAGCTATGTGGCTAGGTAGTAAAAAACATAGTGCAGACAGTTTTTATGGCTTTACGTGGAAAAATAAACTAAAGATTCTGGGTATTTATTATGAGAATGATAAACCAGCATCTTTAGTTGAGGACAATTGGTTGCAAAGAATAGAAACTATTCAGAGAATTATTCACGCCTGGGAAAAAAGAGATCTTAGTATAATGGGTAAAATACATATTATTAAAACATTTCTTATTTCACAAATGGTCTATGTTATGCAAACATTTGTTATTCCTGATAAGATCTTATCAGATATAAATCGCATGCTTTTTAGATTTCTCTGGCGTAAAAAACATTGTAATCGAAAGGCATTTGAAAAAGTTAAAAGAAGCGTAATGTGCAGTGAATATGAAAAAGGAGGATTGAAAATGATAAATTTAAGACAGATGCAATCTGCTTTTCTCCTGTCATGGGTTGTAAAAATTTGTAAGACCACAAACAATGAAAGGTGGACTATAATTCCGAGAAAAATATTTCTACCCTTTGGTGAGAATGTCACGTGTTTTTATGCAAATACTAAAAGCGCACTTTTCAAAGGTTTAGACAAGATACATTCACATTTTTGGAAAATTACTCTGAAAACATGGCTAGATCTTAATAAACATGAAGATGTCTCACCCTTTCCCTCTTTACTGTGGAATAACCAATACATAAAATATCGAGGAAATGTCCTTTTCTTCCCTGACTGGATAAAGGGCAAAATACTAAATGTTAGTGACATGTATGGTCCAAATAGAATGCTTTCATACCAGGACGTGGTTAACAAGATAGGAACCTCCCCTGCAAGGATCTTAGAGTATAATGTAGTGTCAGCGGCCACACATAGTTTTAATACTAGGGTTAGTGAACAAGATAGATATGATATAGATTTTTCAGAACCACCTCTTTTCTGTAACAAAAAGCATATATCTTGCAAGGATTTCCGTGTGACTTTGTGTTCCCTCAGTTACACGGAACCATGTGCAGCCCGTTTTTGGTCTAATAAATATGGACTGGAGTTAAATGAAAATGTATGGAAGATACCCCGCTTGTGCACAAAAGAAACCAGATTGAGAGTTTTACAATGGAAAATTTTACAAAATATATACCCGACTAATATAATGCTATGCAAAATGAAAGTTAGGGATAATCGAAATTGTTCATATTGCAATGATGAAATTGATTACATTGAACATTTCTTTTTTCACTGTCATAAGGTTAATTCGTTTTGGAAATTTGTCAGTCAATACATATTAGCTGTATACAACACAAGAATTGTGTTTTCTGAAGAAACTGTGCTCTTTGGAATTCTTAGACAAGAAAATCTTGACAGACATATACTACTGAAAATAAACCATGTTGTGATTACTGCAAAGATGTGTATAAGTATTTATAAAAAAACGGAATCTAGGCTGCCAATTTCAGTCATATTCGAAAATCAGTTGCAACTGAGGAAAATATAAAGAGATTTCATGCATGCATTCACTCTTACACACGCACGCACGCACGCGCACGCGCGCACGAAGATGGAGGGATGGGGGGGGGGGGGGGGGGGGGGGGAGGGGGGAGGGAGAGGGAGAGAGAGAGACATACACTCAGTTACAAAAACATGCACGTGTTTGTGCATTTTGCGTGCGCGCACATGCACTGTAACACACACACACCTACAGGTACACACACATATACACGCACGCACACATACAACACAGTCTTGGTGACGTTTCTTTCATAAAGAAAGTGACCCCAATGTAAATATGCCTTTTCGTTCTCCACTCCTCCCTACTTTCTTGCACTATTTCGTTTTCGTATGTGTAAGACTGTTGCACGTGGGGAATGTGGAATATGAGGGGTTCATGCATGATTTCTTTTCATTATAGGATTGGCCTCATCGGGGAAGAGACAACTGGTGAGACGATATGTAACAAAGTAAATCCCTAAATCCATTTAAAAGACGCCGTCTCTGTCCGCCTGTCTGCCTGTTTGTCTGCCTAACTGTCTGTCTGTCTGTCTATCTCACTCTCTCTCCTTTTTTTTTTCCTTCTCTCTCTCTCTCTCTCTCTCTCTCTCTCTCTCTCTCTCTCTCTCTCTGCTTGTGGGGGTGGGGGTGGATGTGGGGGGTGGGGGTGGGGATGGATGGGTGTTGGAGTGGGTGGATGGTGGTGGTGGTGGTGTGTTGTGAAGTGCGCTCACGCGCTTGGGTAGGGGAAAGAGGAGGGAGACGGGCAATAGGGACCAACGACATCCTTTCAGGCATGTGTGTA
>CM065723.1:71297311-71299811 GCA_033310375.1 Conus canariensis
CAGCTCGTTGTGGGTCATCCATGTTTTTATATCTACGGAATGTTTTTGATTTGCTATGCAAAATTGTCAGTTTCGGCAACATAAACAGACCGATAAAACAGGATGTCAGTAAGACTCTCAGGAGATAGATTATGATGGCTAATGATCTCAGATACAGGAATTACGCACAACACGAAATTAAGAGGTCCAAGATTAAGTCCTTGTAGAACACCATAGAACATGACCGATGTTTCAGAATAGCTATCATTCACGGAAATAGTTTGAGTTGGGTTCGTCAGATGAGATTCAAACCAGGACAATGCTAGATTGTCAATTGCTAAAGAACATTGAATTCCTGTTGAGAGAACTGAATGGTCATTGGTGTCAAAAGCTGTGGAAAAATCCAAAAGGGTTAGAATAAAAAAAAGTGTCTTTGTCAAAGCCAAGAAGATATCAGTGTATAATTGAAACAGGTCTGATTCAGTAGTGTGGCCATGCGGACAGGCAGACAGGTGATAGTGCGACTAATTGAAACAGGTCTGATTCAGTAGTGTGGCCATGTGGACAGGCAGACAGGTGATAGTGAAGAAGATGGTGTCTTTCCAGGTGTGCAACAACTTGGAAAAAGACGACGTGTTCAAGATTTTTCGAGGGAAGGATAGAGCAGAAAGAGGTCAATAGTTTTTTCTTTTTAAATAAAGTTTCTGTAGCAGAGAGCCCAGGACAGCATGGTTTAAAACTGATGAAAAATAACCAGATAACAATTCATCGTTAAATAACATGGATACATCAAGACAGTTCAATCATGACGCTGTTTTCTTACTGTTTCTACTCTTACAATCTACCACCCACTTCTCCGCCATACATTTCCCTGTTTTTTTGTTTGTTTGCTGTTTTTTTTTAAATGTTTCCCCCCGTTTCTAACCGTTTTATTTAAACTAGTTCGTACTATTTCCTACTCTTTTCCGAATTTCTTCACTCACCCCCAATATTTCCTACTCCACATACTTTCTTGTTTTTCCTCTCTGCCATTTAGCTACCCCCCCCTCCCCCCGCCCAACCCCCCCCACCCCCCCCCGCTCCACCATTTTCTGCTTTCCATGATCATTTCTACTTTTCCCTACCATTTCCTTACATTTTCTTGCTGTTACCTACCAGATTGTGATGTGCAGTCAGCTGTGGAAACGTTACACTCAATTTGACCTCCTTTCGAAACAGTTACTCTGCGACACTTTCATTTTCAGGACAGGGAAAGAAAATGATTTTGTTGTTGTTGATGCATGCACGGTACACATGTTGGGATACACAATCTCCCAGCAGACGCTTTGTCGAAAGGACACGTTCAGCATGCTATCGACTTGCACATTCTGGTTGTGTGTAGTATAGGATTGTAGGTTCCATTAAGATGCTGTTGAAAGGCGTGGCCAAAGCTATGAGCACTTGACAGTCTGGCAGGAGGCATTATGGGGTTACAATGAAGTAAATTAACATCGGACAGAAGCTTATCAATACCATCCAGCAACTGGATTCCAGATCGACCAGTGCAGCGCTGATACAGGGAGCTACCGGAGAACGATTCCATACTCCAGTTAGAGTACATCACAGCCAGGAGTAAAATCCCTCCAACAATTCACGTATCAAAGATCCATCATTAGCGGTGAGGGATACAAGCAGAAATCCTCTGAAGGGCGGCAAAGACAACCACAGCAGTCTCCAGAAGAGAAGGACAAAACATGTCCATCAAACACAATACTGGGCTGCTGAGTGCACTGGTCTGTAGTCTATCTTCCTGTGCGCATGCGAAACATGGACCCTGGATCTGGGAAAAAAATCCAAGCCATGGAAATGAGAGGTTCTCGCAGGATACTAAACATCAGACACGCTGATCACATCACCAGTCAACAGGTCTGTCAAACCATGAGGCAGCACACAGGACCATACGAAGATGTGCTGTATCAGTCCAGAGAAGAAGACTACGTTGGTGTGGCCATATAGTCAGGTCCAATGGCCATGCTGAAACGATCCTCAAGGGAACTGTTAAAGGAGGAAGACGGAAAGGAGGGGGAGGGGGGGGGACCATCCCGAAAACAGAAACAATGGACTGGTATTGCAGAGTGGTCGCTGAAAACATTCGCAGAGACCCAGGCGTTGGCTCCCAACCGACAGAACTGGAGGAATCTGGTGAACTGTTCTTCACTGTGCTGCCCAGATGACTCCCCATGGAGAAGACTTCTCTTCCCTCTCTCACATCCTCCCTGGCCTCCTCTCTCTCTCTCTCTCTCTCTCTCTCTCTCTCTCTCTCTCTCTCTCTCTCTCTATGTCGTTCCATTTTACCGTGGCAGTTTCCGGAAGGATATCAGTTTTACGTGGCTGTCAGTTCAGGATGCTGGTCTTTCTCTCTCTAACTTTGTGTCGGTTTCTCTCTCTTCGTCCGTTTTTCGAGCTGTCTCATTATCTCGTTCATGCCCCCCCTCCACCCTCTTCCCTCCCCCCCCCCCCCGCCCCCTTCTGATGTGTGTGG
>CM065723.1:71302311-71307311 GCA_033310375.1 Conus canariensis
CTTGCTCTGTCTGTCTGTCTCTGTCTGTCTGTCTCTCTCTCTCTCTGCACATGCTGAAATGCATTTTAAAATAAGTGTTATGTAGTACTGGCTTCGTAGAATAGTAACGGCAAGTATGAAAAAGTGGCTAATTAAGCCAGTACTTTTACCGTTGTGAACTAAAGAATCAATGTCATGGTCATTGTCCCTCTCTGACCTCTCTCTCTCTCTCTCTCTCTCTCTCTCTCTCTCTCTCTCTCTCTCCCACACACCACACACACACACACAACCATAAAATAGAGAGAGAGAGAGAGAGAGAGAGAGAGAGAGAGAGTCAGAGAGAGACAGTGACCATGACATTGATTTTTAAAAACATTACCGCATTACTCCTGTGCGTGAGGACATAAGGACATGTTACGGATTTATTTGTTTTTGTTAACCTTTGATAGTGTACTATTTGTTTGCGGAAAGGAAGAGGGAAATGTTATGATAGTGTACTATTTGTTTGCGGGAAAGGAAGAGGGAAATGTTATTGATTTGTTACCCCCCCCCCTTGTCAAAAGACCTCTTTGGTAATGGCAATAAAATATCAAAGTGTCAAACTCTCTCTCTCTCTCTCTCTCTCTCTCTCTCTCTCTCTCTCTCTCTCTCTCTCTTCAAGCAGATAAAGTTATGTGTCGCTTGTGTCATGGTTCTAAGGAAGATGCCATTCATATTATTCTTTGTTGCCTTGTTCTTCATGAATTCAGAATAAGATATATTCAGGCCAAATATTATGATGATCCATGTCATTTCAGGTTTAATCTACTTATTGCATGTAGAAATGAGAGTGCAACTATTATCTGATGTAGCACTATTCACTTACAAAGCTTTGAAACGTTTGTGTACTGCTTCAACATAAAAAGAGTACTATTGATGGACCAGATACAATGACATTTTTGTTTTGTCATGCTTTTGTTTAGACATGACAAATGCTTTATGACCAGTGTCTAAATTCCATGTTATGTGTGTGTGTGTGTGTGTGTGTGTGTGTGTGTGTGTGTGTGTGTGTGTGTGTGTGTGTGATTATATGAGTCGGTGAATGACGATCCTCTTCAGATAGGGGACTAGGCCTAAATCTGAATAAAACACTTTGTATTCATATTCGTATTATTCGTATTCTCTTCTCTCTCTCTCTCTCTCTCTCTCTCTCTCTCTCTCTGTGCCAGTCAAAAGATGTCTGATATTATGTGATATTATAGCACCGGGTGCACGACAAACAATAGTCACACACACACACACACACACACAACACACACACACACACACACACACACACACACACACACACACACGTATATCCATCCAAACATAAAATATGCAACAAAGTTTAACACAATCACGGAATAACTGACATCTTAAAAGCAGAAACGATTATCATGTATTGCTTGGTTTCAAACTATACACATCTTAAAGGCAGAAACAATGATCATGTCCTGCTTGGTTTCAAACTATACACATCTTAAAGGCAGAAACAATGATCATGTCCTGCTTGGTTTCAAACTATACACATCTTAAAGGCAGAAACAATGATCATGTCCTGCTTGGTTTCAAATGGAAGTGACTACAGGCGGAAATCGAAGCAGAATTAAAAGAAGAATTACCATACCGTCAAACGAAAGACCAAACAAATGACAAGACAAAACACCACGCCGTTCGACCTCTGTGGTCTTCTTCAGGCAAGCCAGACAACATTCAAGACAATGAAAACGAAGAACGAACGAACGAACGAACGAACGAATGAAATTTTATTTATCCAGGGTAATGAGATAAGCAAATTACACATGCTTTTTTTCCCCCACCCAGCCCTGGGGAAAACAAAAACAAAACAAAACAAACACAAAAAAAAAGAAAAAAAAAAAAGAAGAAGAAGAAGAGAAAAAAGAAAAAAAAAATGAGCAGACGAATCACGTTATCTCCTCATACTGCGCGCAAAATGGATGTGGAATGGTAAACGAGGCTGCCACTGCGTGCAGGTATTCATACTGTTGAGTGTGCGCACGCTTTACGGGCCACAAGACGAGGAGGCAGGCGATATTTTTTTGAAGACAGCGCAGGTTGAGAAGGGAGGGGAGGGGGGGGGGGGATGAAGAAGGCGAGAAGAAGAAGGTATAGAGAGAGAAGAGTGGGGCGGGTGGAAGACGGGGACGAGGGATATGGGTGATGAAGGTGAACAATCTGTTCAACAGCAGTCAATATCAAAAAAGGAAAAGGTGCTCGGGGTAGCGTACTATCTTTGGTCAGGGTGAGAGAGGAGTGGGTGGGGGAGGAGGGGGAGGAGAGCAACTGATAGGGGAGAAGTGTGGTATGGGTGGGGGTGGGGGTTCGAGATTAACTTGCTGGTGGGTCGAAACAAACGTTCCGTGTCCCTGTCAAAACTCAACGCGCATTGTTCTGGTTTTGTTGGCACGCAACCTTCCATTAGGGCACACAGACATTTGGCGCCATACGCACGCACGCACACACACCACACACAACACCAACACACGCACGCACGCACGCACGCACGCACGCACGCACGCCACGCACACACCAAAACCCGCACACAACGCACGCACGCACCACACGCACCACGCACCACACACACACACACACACACACACACACACACACACAAACATGTACATATCTATATCTATATCTCTTCTCTCTTCACTCTCTCTGTCTCTCTCTCTCTCTCTCCACAACACACACACACACACACACACACACACACACACACACACACACACACACACACACACACATATATATATATATATATATATGTCATATCTATCTAATCTATCTATCTATCTATTATCTATCTATCTATCTGTCTGTCCTGTCTGTTTATCTATCTATCTATCCATATTGAACAATAACGTAGTGGGGAAAACAATTCCTTCGTCATGACATTAACGACTTGGCAAAGATTCGAGAAGGAAAAACAAAACAATACAAAAAACAACCCAAACAAACAAATAAAGAGGGGAGACGGAGTGGGGTGGGGGTGGGGGTGGGGAAGGGGGGGTGCCCGGGAGAGAAAGAGAATTGGAATGAACACATGCTCGGGCAAACAACGACAACCAAAATGGAACTGCCAAATGTTCGCTGAGTACATGAGATCGACACAGAAAGTCACTCCACAAATATTCACTTGGCAAGGACAAACACTTTGCTGTCTTGCCACAGACATGAAGCTGAGACGAAGAAAGCTGTTAAACACTGTGTTTAAACCAAGGTAGGAATACAGGCCAGTTAGTTGACGATTAAGTTAAAACTTGACAATTAATACATGAAATAATATAACTTTTGGGAAATGGAAAACACACACACACCACACACACCACACACACACACACACACACACACACACACACACAATATATATATATATATATATATATGCGCACGCACGCACGCACGCACATGTGCACCACACACACACACATACACACATGCATACACACATACACTCAACCTATGCACACCTATGTGTGTGTGTGTGTGTGTGTGTGTGTGTGTGTGTGTGTGTGTGTGTGTGTGTGTGTAGTACTTCAGTTTTACGTCTGTTCACATATATGATATTAGACGGAGAGAGAGAGAGAGAGAGAGAGAGAGAGAGAGAGAGAGAGAGAGAGAGAGAGAGAGAGAGAGTGAGAGAGAGAGGGGCGTTCTGTGACTATGTAACTGTATGCATAATGTGGTTATCTAATTGCATATAAATGTCCCTCTAAGCATCCCTACAACATACCTGCAAATGATCTTAAAGTAAATGCTTAACTGGACTACAAATTAAAGAAAAAACATTGAAGGCAAACTTAAAAACTGAAAAGACATCACACAAAGACATGCCTGATAATGGTGGTAAATAAGCTTGAAGAGGTAAACAGTCAAACAGCAGATGCTTGCTGGTTATTCTTCGTTCTCCACAAATACTTTTTGCTTCGTTTGTATATCTAGTTTTTAAGGCATCAAATTTTAATTTATAAAATGTGTGTGTGTGTGTGTGTGTGTGTGTGTGTGTGTGTGTGTGTGTGTGTGTGTGTGTGTGTGTGTGTGTGATTCGCTTTGAATTCCCACAACGCTTTGCTTCGCTATGTGGTCACGTTAAAACTGCTGCTCATGCGACTTTCTAGCATAAAAGCGATCCCCAGGATGATCTGCCTGCCCTATCTGCCAGAGGTTCACCTTGCCAGAGTTGTAGGAGATCCAGTGAAGTCTGTAGATCTGTAAAGCGAGTGAGGGGGACACCTAGACTGAAAGACAAGACACACACAGCCAGGGAGTGTTTTTGAATATTAAATATTCTTTTTCCCCCCCCACGAAGATCCATTGAAGTCTGTGGATCGGTGTAGCGAATACGAGGGGCACTCAGACTGAAAGACAGACACACAGCCAGGGAGTGCTTTGAATATCAGACATTCTTTTTTTTCCCACGTCAGAAGGGCAGGAGTCTCTTCTCAACGTGGCAACAGTCCTCGAAGAGCCGTGTGGTGTCGGTGGGGTTAGGGTTAAAGAGCCATGTGGTGTCGGTGGGGTTAGGGTTAAACTGAAGCTGAACAACAAACCCATCAGAGAAAGGTAGTTAGAAAGACAGTCAGAAGGAAGAAAGTGAGATAGAAAGACAAGAAAGAAAGGAGGAAGAGGAGAAAGAGAAAGAAAAAGAATGACAAGGAAGAGAAAGAAGAGAAAACGAAGAAGAAGAAGAAGAAGAAGAAGAAGAAGAAGAAGAAGAAGAAGAAGAAGAAAACAACAACAACAACAACAACAACAACAACAACAAGAACAAGAACAAGAACAAGAAAAAGAGGAAGTAGTAGCAGTAGAAGAAGAAGAAGAAGAAGAAGAAGAAGAAGAAGAAGAAGAAGAAGAAGAAGAAGAAGAAGAAAACAAGAAGAATTAAAAGAAGAGGAAGAAAGAAGAAGTAGAAGGAAGGGCAGCAGGAAGGAAGGGCAGCAGGAAGGAAGAAGGGAAGGAAGAAAGGAAGGGAAGGAAGG
>CM065723.1:71309811-71312311 GCA_033310375.1 Conus canariensis
GGGGGGGGGGTGGCCGTTGAGTGACCGTTCCTCTCTGGACGGCAGCACCAATGTCCGTCCACCGACGACCTCGAGACGAACTTACCAGGGGCAAGGGCGTAAAGAAAAAAAACCGAAACTCGTGCCACCACAGGAGCTGGGCGTGAAGATGCACGGAATCTGACAGGCTTTCATGCTGCTAATCGATGAGGGTGGGGGTGATGAAGATGATGCTATGGAACTCTCTCATTACCTAGGCGGCTGTGTTATCCATTCGTCCACAGTTTCAAATGCTTGTCAACGACGGATGCTTAACAGTTTTTTTTTTTTCGGGACTCCATCCTCAGCTATCATACTTAATCGGAAGAAAGGCAGAAGACGTACGGAAACAAAGATCTAGGTTCTTAAGGTGAGCACCGTTCGCCATTTTGTACAGCGATGAGTGAATTCCGACAATGTTCCCTACCAATCACGACGAAGTGTACAGAATTGGACAGAATTGGGCGTATCACGTGGTCCCGACATGCATGTCATTAGTCGTACATAAAAGAGGCAAGAGATGATCACGGGATTTCTCACTCTCCATGCGATAACAATGAAAGTTAGCTGTCACAGGCAGAGAGAGAGAGAGAGAAGAGAGAGAGAGAGAGAGAGAGAGAGAGAGAGAGAGAGAGAGAGAGAGAAAACGAACGAACGAAATTTTGTTTATTCAGGGATATGAGATAAGCATACAAGCGTGCTTTTTTACACTCAGCCATTGAGGCTAAACAAAAAATTCATAACAAAAGTGCAGAAAGTCAATTGTCTATATATGTAACAAGTATAGCAAAGAAGAGGAGGAGGAGGAGGAGGAGGAAGAAGAAGAAGAAGAAGAAGAAGAAGAAGAAGAAGAAGAAGAAAGAAGAAGAAGGAGAAGAAAAAGAAGAAAGTATGAGAAACATAAATACACAATATAGTCTACGCCAACTATTCACAGGACTGACAAAGGCCACAGGAGGTAATTCGGTGGCCAATTAAAGAAAAGAATAAGACAGAGCATATGCTAGTTTAACCGTGAATTTTTTAAAAATAAAGATTGATCCAATGATAATGGAAAATAGTACATACATACGAAATAATGAGTAAAAGATGAAATATGCAGGGTTCAATTTCTGAATAACAACAGTTGCTGACATTTATACTTGTGATATTAGCTCAGACTGAATACTAGAGAACTGTTAAAATAATTTTTTTCATTTTTTCAAATAGAAGGCGTTTATACGCAACTTTAAACGAATTAATGTTTTTCTTCTGTTTTACATATGTTGGCATTGAATTCCAAAGTGTTCCACCAGAGTAAACTAAGCTACTTTTAAAAAGATCGATTCTTGGTTTCGGTATGTTTATGTTATTAGTATATCTTGATTGATTGACTGGAAATCTTGCAGATATATTTGAGGGTGCTAATTGGTTCATAATTCTGAACATCATTATTGCTTTATTATATTCAAATTTATAAGAAAGGGGCAATATATCTAATTCGAGGTAATCTTGAGTAGTTAATGTTGATGTTTTTTGAAGTACTGTTTTGACAGCCCTCTTATGGGCCCTGCGCGACGGTTTTAACATGATTGCACTGCAAGAATCAGAGAGAGAGAGAGAGGAGAGAGAGAGAGAGAGAGAGAGAGAGAGAGAGAGAGAGAGAGAGAGAGAGAGAGAGAGAGAGAGTTGATAGTGAGTCTAAAAGTCAGCGAGAGAAACAGAACTTTTTGTCCCCATGTGGGACTCCATATCTTCGGCCTATACTCCGTTCACTGACTGTACAAGATAGACAAAAACAGTCTTGTGGACTCTAACACTACACGTCTGTGATGCCAAACACGCACGTTGGCCTGTAGAATAATTAATTGTCATTTGTTTTTAATAGGACAATTTTAGACAGTGAAATTATTTTTTTAAAAGATTGAATAACAATAAGAGATTAAACATTAGTTACGCTCAAAGATCTAGAAGAGGTGAGAGAGAGAGAGAGAGAGAAGAGAGAGAGAGAGAGAGAGAGAGAGAAGAGAGAGAATCTGGTCTTTTCCGGTGCATCTTAAAACAACCTGGAGAGAGAGGAGAGAGAGAGAGAGAGAGAGAGAGGAGAGAGAGAGAGAGAGAGAGAGAGAATCTGGTCTTTTCCGGTGCATCTTAAAACAACCTGGAGAAGAGAGAGAGAGAGAGAGAGAGAGAGAGAGAGAGAAGAGAGAGAGAGAGAGAGAGAGAGAGAGAGAGTATCTGGTCTTTTCCAGTGCATCCTTAAACAAACTTTTGTAGCGAAGCTTCGTAATACCCGTAATTGTCCGTCCACCTCAGACACAGGTGGGTTTACGAACAGCTTCAAGGCAAGGTAGGAAAGGAGGAGAGAGAGAGAAGAGAGAGAGAGAGAGAGAGAGAGAGAGAGAGAGAGAGAGAGAGAGAGGAGGGGGGGGAGGGAGAGAGAGAAAGAGAGAGGGGTCTCTGTAGCTCCCTACACTCTCTCCAAAGGGAAGCACAGAAGGCG
>CM065723.1:71322311-71324811 GCA_033310375.1 Conus canariensis
ACAGAGCGACAGTGCAGGACACCAGCAGGCCAGAAGGTAAGCCAGGTGTGAACTAGGAAGGGAAGGAACAAGACAGCAGTAAGCTGTGCGCTAAGTGTGGGGCCAGGGCGTGTGGTCCGTGTCCACCAGGTGTGGACTGGGTGGCAGTGCTGATGGATCTGCTGTTGCAAGGGACACAAAGTCACAACAGCTCTGACACCACCGATTTCGCCCGACACAACAGGATCTGCCCCGTCGCGGTCGTTGGGTTCCTGTGTTGTCTTACGTGTGTCGGAACCCCGGATGCAGAGACGTTGTTTGGGTCCAGACATTGGACATAGCTCGATAGTGATGCTCCAATGTCCGACTGATGCGGTTCAAAGTTCAAATGTCTGATTTACCTTCTCTATACGTTTCGAACGTAATGTCATTCGATTTTGAATGCTTTGCAGAAATATTTGTTGGAAGTTTTGAATCTACGGTTTTTAGTGCTCATAAAGTATTTTGTAAACCAGGCGACCGCAAAGGGCCATATCAGGGCTGTCACCGCGTTGAAGTCAACTCACAAGTCACATAAAAAAAAAGAAGCAGAAACACATTCACACAACTCTTTAAAATACGTCTAGAAACACACCGTAAATTTCGGCAAAAATCTTTCTTCCGTAAAATCTTAGATTAGATGAAAAATGTTGATCTCTTTCAGAAAAAAAAAAAAAAAACAGCCATTAAGTTAGCAAAATAAGGAAGAGGTTAAGGTGGAATGATGTGTTTGATAAAGAAAAAGTTGTATGGTAAGTGCTAGAGGTACAGGTACACACTTATCGTAGTAATATCCTTTTGTTTACAATCTGCAGAAGTCGGTTCGGCCTGTCAGAAGATGTCTTGTTTGTATGTGCATTTTGCAACCAGAAAATTCACCATTTCATTCTTTTTCTGATATTGAAAATGATATACGTGATTTTGAGGACTGTCTTGCTGGTGTATTGATTAACTACTGCAAAAAGTGATGGGAGGAATATTGGCTGATGATGTAGATACTTTTGATCACCCAGTTTGAAAAAGAAGGTATTGTGAGCAATAAAAAGCTAAAGAACAGTATATGGTTCTTAAATAAGGAAGAAATGCCCATTGTGTACTGGTATATTTTACCATTAGTCTCAGCTTTAGAATTGCCTGTGAAGACCTGGGAAGCAGAGCAGTAAAGGTTTTATTGCATATTATCTGTAAGTTATTTTCGCTTCAAAGCTGTTCTTTGAGTGTGTTTCGTAAAGTATTTGGCTCTTGCATTCTAACTGTCGCTGTGTATGGCATTGAATTACGGAGACTAGATAAAGCAACAACACATATCAACAAGGTTTATTTGTAGGCACTCAAGAAATTTTTTGGCGTTCGTACGAAAACCCCAAATGATTCAGTTTATGAACAGATAGGGTGTCGCCCCATTTGTATTGAGTCAAATATTCGTTGTATTAGGAGCTGGTTAAAATATTACGCATGGACAAAAGTAGGTTGCCCCTACAAGCTCCTATACTGTTGCTGAATCTAGATTCCAACGGGAAACAAATATGGATTATGAATGTTCGTTAAATGTTACATCAAACGGATTTCGCTTTGTGTGTTTAACCAGGACGTACAAGATGGGAAGGAATTTTGAATCAGTTTTATCGAAGGTTGATCGATTGCAACTGACAAAACTTGGAGGATCCCATGTAGCAAAGTGAAAGATAGTTTGGTACAGTCATTTCAAATCCTTTAGAACTTGTGAAAAACTATCTTCTGCTTGATGTAAGCAGACACATTTAGCGGTCTTTGACGACGTTAAGATTAGGGTTTACCGACATCACCACACATCGCAAGTGATACAAACAGCTTACAGACAACGGTTTAACATGTCCAAAAGTGCAAAGGATGATGAGTCATTATATTTTACTTTGTTGCCAATCTCTCAATGATTTGAGAAGATAGTATATTCCTTGTAAATTCTATGCACACCCATGTCTGTTTTGTGCAATTCTGGTCATGTCAAGTCGGCATGAACAAATGATAAGGTACTTACACTTATATCTCTGTAAAGCTTTTGAAAGACGTACAATGATGGCCACAGAATCTGAACCCTGCTCATCTCCATAGCCACATCACTGATTTGTAATAAAAAATGACAGCATGTTGGTATTTGTTAGTTTTCATTTTATTTAGCTGTGCTTTGTTCATTCTCTTTTAATATTTATGAATTCGTTCCCCTTCAAATGGAACTACGACCTTTTTAAACACAATTCTCTCTCTCTCTCTCTCTCTCTCTCTCTCTCTCTCTCTCTCTCTCTCTGTGTGCGTGTTGTGTGTGTGTGTGTGTGTGTGTGTGTGTGTGTGTCTGTGTCTGTGTCTGTGTCTGTGTCTTGTGTGTCTGTGTGTGTCTTTGTGTGCATGGGTACTGTCAATGTCCTGCTGAAATTTATATAATGGTGAAACGTCCTGGTCTTTCCAGCGGACTCAGAACATTTGTCCTCTTGATGCAGTTTCAAAA
>CM065723.1:71347311-71367311 GCA_033310375.1 Conus canariensis
TGTGTGTGTGTGTGTGTGTGTGTGTGTGTGTGTGTGTAGGGGTGGGGGTGAAGGTGGGGGTAATGAGAGAGAGAAGAGAGAGAGCGAGTGTGTGGTGTGTGGTGTGTGTGTGTGAGTGTGTGTGTGTGTGTGTGTGTGTGTGTGTGTGGTGTGTGTGTGTGTGTGTGTGTGTGTGTGCCAGAGAATGGGAGATAGTCTACTAACCTATCTCTCATTTCTCTGGTGTGTGCGCGGGTGTGTACGGGGTGGGGATGGGGGTGGGAGGATCGTGCGTGCGTGCGTGCGTGTGTGTGTGTGTGTGTGTGTGCGGTGTGTGTGTGTGTGTGTGTGTGTGTGTGTGTGTGTGTGTACATTTGTGTGTGTGTGTACGTGCGCGCGTGCACGTGTGTTTGTGGTGTGGTGTGGTGTGTGTGTGGGGGGGGGGGGGGGGGGGGGGGGGCGCACGCGCGCGCGTACGATGTACGAACGCTGTACGACTTTGGCGGCGCTGTCTCCGGACGGATTTTGCTACTAAGCAGACTTACTGACTTCGTGTCCGCTTAACTCTTTAAAGACGCTTTTCCCCTGCCTACCGCCCACTTACAGGCGGGCAGTTTTATGCTTCGTTCACAACGGGGTTCAGTCTAAGAAACACAGCAACACTTAACCCCCCCCCTCCCTTTTTTTTGGTCTGAAAATAAGGCTAGCTGCCAGAATTGAATTCATCGATTTAAAAAGTCTATTTTTACACTAGACCGTAGATCTGACACAGAAGTATGATAAAAAAAACAACAAACTATTAAGTGATGCCACATAAACAATCATTGTGCAAACTCAAGCATTGCACATACACAGGGAAACACCAAGCGCCTCTGGTATACGTTGGAGGAAAAAAGAAAAGAAATTCTTCAGACTCTGCGTTGATAACGGGGGAGGGGTGGAGGTTGGGGGGTGGGGGGGGGGGTGGAGCTCACACTTGATATAAAGGAAAAGTTCAAGAACAGGTTCCGAATGCCTGCCAGCGCGCGCAGTTCCGACCAGTCGGCGTCAAAAGCGATTAACGGCGACTGTAATGTGTTAAAGAAAGGAACACAAAACGGACGATGATCCTATACGACTTGATTCACAAGAAGAGGATAACGAAGATGAGAAACACACACACACACACACACACACACACACGCACGCACACACACACGCACGCAGGCACGCACACACACACACACACACACACACACACACACACACACACACACACACACACACACACACACACGCCTTTATTAATAGGATGGATAATTTCCTGTTCAGACGCCAATGAGGGAGAAGGCAGACGGGAGGAGTAAAGATGGGAGGTTTTAGGTCTTTCGGACTCTTCCTCCCTCCCCTCCCCCCCCCCCTCCCCATTCTGAAAAAAAAAAAAATCTGAAAGCGCCTTCATGAACGTATTCCGGGGGGGGGGGGGGGGGGGGGGGGGGGGGGGGGGGGGGAAGGTCATAGAAACATGTCATCAGCAATGTCGTAGATTATGTGAGGAATACGCCTTAACCCCCCCCCCCCTACCTCCCCCCCCGTCCCCCTCCCTCCTCCTCAACGTCCTCTACCCCCATCCCCGGTCAACAGCTTTTTGGGGAAGAGTGAACTTCATCTGCTGAACGAGGTTCAGTTCAGCCCCCCACCACTGCCACCCCACCCCCTTTCCTTCTCCTTCCTCTCCCTCCCCTCTCCACGATTCCCCCCTCTCCCCCCAACCCCTGCTCAGGTTTTTTTTGGCAAGTGAATTTCAGTTTGTCGACAAACACAGACCTCCCTCTCCCCCACCCCCACCCCTCCCCCACCCATCCCCAACCCCTTGCTCCACATGGTTTTGGCCATCGTAAACACACACACACACACACACACACACACACACACACACACACACACACACACACACACACACACACACATGAATTTTAAAAAGATCTAAACCGTCCTCTCTTAAATAAAAGGACCCGCTTTAAAGTGTAATTATTTTACACACTGACTTCAACAAAAGCCAGGGACCAGGGAGAAAATGAGGATATTTCATTATTTAGAAGAAATAATTATTTTTCTTCCCTTTTCTTTCCTTTTTATTTATTTTTTTTTGTCTTTTTGGAAGTGCCTGTTATATTTTCAACATCGGTGAGTGGAATAGCAGCTGACGTCACGACCACACTGCCCACCAGTCGTACACGCATCACGAAACGAAAACTCTAGATAGTTTCGGACACTGGATAGCTGGACTCTTTTGGACCTTCAGTTGTTTGTTTTTTTCCAGACTGCGTTATACTAAATTAAAAAAAAAGAAATGTTATTGGTTCCGCAAGACAATCCGAACCAACAGATTGACAAGGACAGAACACGGTGCAGTTTGACCTCTTGGAGATCTTCTTCAGGTAAAACAAACAATACTCAGGACAATGGAAACGAAGATCGAGCAAATCACTGATCTTCTCATATTCGGCGCAAAGCGCTTTTTTTTTTTCTTTGTTCTTCTTCTTCTTTTTTTTTTTGTTCGCTTCAGTTTCCGCCTTCAGTCATCTCGTTTTGAAATTAACTGCGTTATACTGTTCGGAAGGCTCATAAAACGGCAAAATTGAGCCCTTTCAACCAGCGGCGCTGTGGCTAGCGTGGCCAATTCCACAGAACCATTGACATTTGTTGGACATTTTGGCCGGTGGCCGGCTCCTGCACAGAGTTGAGTTTGCTGTGGGCTCCGTTTGGCAAGACTGGAACCACACAGTCGAGTGTCGTGGTTGTGCACTTGAAGGATGCGTCTTTGAGAGTGTTGGAGCAACACTCTCGACCAGCACTGGTAATTGTCGGTCATCTCACGGGCCTGACTGACAGCCGAGACGGACTATGATGAAAGTAAGCGTCAAATAACAGCCTTGTCATGCAGTCTCAAAATGGAATCCCATAGCATCTTCTTTTTTCTTCTTTGCCTAGGCCTTGGTCTACACGTACGGTCAGTCCGGCCCGTGTGATGATTAGTAGGGCCGTTTTCTCCAACTCTTGTAGACTGCCGTAGAGCTTCGTCATTAGAGCTGTCTCTGTTGGCCACAGCATCATCTTCATCATCCTTATCTTCATCGACCAGCATTACAAAACGAAATGATCACATTTATTGGCGCTTAATGCCTTGGTCTCATGGGGACCTCAGTTTCGATCTCCTCTCCACATCTACGTCCTTGATGAGTTCGTGGTGGAGGTCACCGGTATCGCCGAAGTCATGGGGACTGTCGTTGAACGGACGTGTTGGCGCCCTCCGAAGGGAAAGCTCACTCACGTTGGCTCCTTGATTATGCAATGATTGTTGTCAGAAGGGTGCTTAGTAAGTGGTGTCCTGCGTGTGTTGGATCAGAACAGGCACCAATGAACTCTACCGGCGTGACTCAGCGGCAGTGCAGTGTCTCCTCTGGTGGGTTGCCTCATGACGACTGAGGCGTAACTGTGGACGGGGAGCCTGAATGAGCAGAGTGCGAGTTATGCCCCTGGAGTGGCAGAGAGAGAGAGAGAGAGAGAGAGAGAGAGAGAGAGAGAGAGAGAGAGAGAGAGAGAGAGAGAAACCCACACACCTTTCAACTTCGGCTGTTTTGGAATCTCAGCATGAAAGAGCACCAGTGCATGTCACAGTCAGTTTCTTAACACAACAACAACAACAACAACGACAACAACAACGCTGGCAACCTCCGTCATGTCTCTCGCTTCTTTGCGTTAATAAGAAAACAAAACGAGTGCAGCTGAAAGCCTATGCCGTGTTTTCTTTTCTTCCATCTCAAAGAGCTTTCAGTCTCACTGGTGGAGCATCGCCGAAGTTGCTGCAAGAAATGAAGTCATCAACGCCCCGCCTTGCCTGCTGCCTGATTGCCACATTGTCGATGAAAGGGCGAAGCAAAATTGAATTGGTTCTTGATGTTGTTTAGCGAGTCAGTTCATTCTCAGTCTGTTTTGTTCGGGCGAGCCGGTGTACCCCACTGCAAACGCTACCACGCTGAAAACACTGTCAACGGAAGTTATCAGAGAGGGTTTTTTTTTTTTTTTTAGTAAGATGCCCCTGTTCAAAACCCTTCGAGATTACTTCCCTTTAAAAGACACTTCCTTTCTGTCCAAGATATTAAGGGCGGGGTTCGTTTAAATAAGAAAGGCGCTAATTTGTGTGTTCATTTGGCATTTACATGGAACATTGAGGTATGTTCTAACTGCATCAACTTTTATCCTTGACAGAAAGAAAACAACGGTGTGAAATCATGCTTTAAGACGAGGTCGGGTGGGCCTAGTTTTTCCTGCGTAGATTTGTTCCGGCGCGTTGCACTGGCGAAGATCGAGCGACGTTTTTTGTTCTTCTTCGTACACTCAGACAGGAACCCCAGAGGCACTGACGAAGGCTGCTGTACGGCGGAGGCCTTCCAGAGATCCATAGAGCTTCTCCCTCGTCGATGTGTCAGCAGGCCAGGTCTCTGCTCCTAGCTTTTTTAACGTGTGGGACAGTTCTGCAGGAAGTATTCCACAGTCAATGGGGCTGAACCGCACGGGCATCCTGAAGATTCGCCAATGTGGAATTTCGTGAACCTGTGGAGCAGCTTTTGACTGTCATACTGTGCGTGATGTTCACAGGAACCTGGCATAGTACCTACGTCACACACATCTTTGTTTACGTGTTACATTTTAAACTGCAGTCTTGGCGCCTGTTTACATACATCATGGCTGTCGTAGACCCAATCCCCCCCCCTCCCCCCCCCATATCTCCCGTCCGTTACAGCTTTGTTACCCTGATGTCCAGCGGGAACAAGGGAGTCCAATGATGTCCTAAGTCTCGTCACGGACGTTTGGGCAGTCAGACATCTCAGGGTTGGGAACAGTTCCATGGGAGGCGGGAAGTTTCGTGAAAGACGGAGTTAGTCTTTACATACCCCCCCCCCCTTACTTCTGCCCTCTCCCCCCCCTCCCCCCCCCCTCCCCGCTAACTGTTATTTCCCTTTTCTAAATTTTACAACTTGTTCGTACCCTGCTCTGTCGTGTCCTACCTTTTCCTGTCATGCAGATTTACATTTTCACACAGTTTCTCTCTCTCTCTCTCTCTCTCTCTCTCTCTCTCTCTCTCTCTCTCTCTCTCTCTCTCTCCTCTCCTCTCTCTCTCTTTGATTAATAGCGTCTTCTCTGTTACTATTCTTTACTTCTTTCTCTGACTTCTGTTTATCCCTTTATCAGTGTGTCCCACGACTGTAAATTTCTTTTTTTTTTTTTCCTGCTTTCTCTTTGTTTTATTCATTTTTACTGCTCTTTCCAATCTTTTCGCTACCTCTTTCCTGTTTTTTCCCTTATCTGTCCTTTTCCTGTTTTCTTATCCTTGCGTTTTTTTCCCACACTTTTGCTATCTTTCAGATTCTTTCTACTTTGCATCTTTTCTTTCTACCTTTTGCTATCTTTTCCAGATTCTTTCTACCTTTTGCTATCTTTTCCAGATTCTTTCTACCTTTTGCTATCTTTTCCAGATTCTTTCTATCTTTTGCTATCTTTTCCAGATTCTTTCTATCTTTTGCTATCTTTTCCAATTCTTTCTACTTTGCTATCTTTTCCAATCTTCTACTTTTGCTATCTTTTCCAGATTCTTTCTACCTTTTGCTATCTTTTCCAGATTCTTTCTACCTTTTGCTATCTTTTCCAGATTCTTTCTACCTTTTGCTATCTTTTCCAGATTCTTTCTACTTCACTTTTCAATTCTTCTTACTTTTCTTACTTTTTACTTTTCCACTCCTTTTTGTTAATTAATTCTTTCCGACTGTTCTGTCATTTTCTCCTTTTCTCCTGTCCTTTAAAACTGAACCGTTTTCTTTTTCTTCCTTACGCTTTTCCATTTAAGAAATATTTGTATTCTTTTCTCCTTTTTCCTGCTTTGTCAACATTTTCTGACTTGCCCTATCGTTTCCTTGTTTTCACTACGTGTTTTATCGTTCCTGTTGTCCCGTGTATATTCATAGGACATTTTTCACTTCTCTTAATCTAAAAAAATCTTTTCTAGTCATTTCCAAATTTGCTCTACGTTTTCTTTCTTCACCTTTCTTTATAACTGTTCCACTTTACTCTGCATTAGGGTACCCCCCCCCCCCCCCCCCCCAGTTCTTCATTCTGTTCGCTTCCAGCTTTTCGAGCAAGTTTGTTTTGTTTTTTTTACCCATTCTTGCGTTTTATTTTTAAACCAACTTCTTCTATTCCCCCCCCCCCCCCTTTCCTTTTACTACTTTTCTTATCTTTTCGTTATACTTTTCCATATCTTCTTACCCATTGTCTGATTTCCTCATTTTTCTGATAATTTCTCATTTCTTCTTTTCCCCCTAACACTTCCAACTTTACCTCACTTTCTTCATGTTTTTCCTATTCGGACTTATATTTTTCTTCATCTCTTTCTTGCCTTGTTCTTGATATTTCTCAGCCAAATGACAATCTTGTCTTTCTGTTTGAACCTCCCCACCCCTACACACTTTTCCATTAGCCATTCATACTTTTTGTCCACATTTGACGACTTTCTCCGCCCCCCCCCCCCCCCCCTTAGTTTTTCCTTTTTTTTTTCTTAAAATTTGTTTTTGACTTTCTTTTTCTCTTTTTCTGTTTCTCTTTGCTTCTGTATTCATGCATTTATCTATTTATTTGTTCATTCGCTTGTTTATTTCTTCATTTATTTGCTACATATAAAATGTGTTTGATTGATCGGGAAACGGTAGCAATGTTGATGCACGCACGCAGTAGACACACATTTGTCAGAATGGAAGCAGAACGATTGACGTGGCTGTTGCCAGCCGTTTGGTCAGATTGAACAGAAGGCATTTCAGTTCCCCTTGCCATTTTTCTTTCTTTCTTTTTTTTTTTCTCTCTCCGCGTACGCAGGCTGATGCTCCTGCGGACACACCCTGTACAGACTGGCAAGGATGAATCCCATCTACCCAACAAAACGAGTGGAGTTTTGTATGTATGACCGTTTTTTTTTATCCCACCATTAAGGCAGCCATACTCCCACTTCGGGAAGGTGTTTGCTATGTGTAACGTGTCATCCATACTAACTGCCAAACTGGCCTTCTCTTCCGAAAGTTGGTGATGGGATTTTACGTGCGTGCAAGATGTTATGCGTGCGTTCACACACGGAATCTCGGTTTGTAGTCTCATTCGAAGGACTGTATGGGAAATGGAGTCAGAACCAATGTTAAATCCGAGGGAAAAATCCCCCTGTATCGCAACGGCCCGGCGGAGATTCGAACCCGCAACCCCTGGATCACCAAGATTGCGAGTCCGGCGCTCTACCACTGAGCTATTACGCCCCCTCCCCCCCCCCCCTCCCCCTTGTGATTAAAAAAGGATAAAATTAACCTCTGACCTTATCTCCAGTTTATCCCACGGGTCGAACTAGAAAGTGAAAAAAGGGAGAGGGGGGGAGGGGGGGGGGGGGGGGGGGGGGGCGGGAGCGAATGGGTGAGGGTAGGATAGTTGATGGTTTTGGTGATGCGCGTTTCTAGTTCTGTTTGATGACATAGTTCTCATGTTATCCCCTGGTCGAAGTAACAGACGAGCATTTCAGTCTCATTAACTCCCGCTTTATCCCCGAGATCCAAATGAAAAGAGAGAGAGAGAGAGAGAGAGAGAGAGAGAGAGAGAGAGAGAGAGAGAGAGAGAGAGAGGGTGGCTGGGAGGAAGGGGGAAGGGAAAGGTGGGGGTAGGGGGCATGGCTTGGACTATTTCAGTTCTATGTGTCAAAAACCCAACCATTTTATCGTCCGGCATAAATTGAAAAAAAAAAAGAAAAAAAAAAAAAGGACCACTTCGGTTCCGTTTATCAACAGCAACACCCCTGCATTTTATTCCCTGTAGTCAAAATGAAAGGGGGGGGGGGGGGGGGGGGGGGGGGGGATGAGGGGGGTGGGCATTTCAATGCCATGACACCGGTGCTGGCGCTCAGTCAGCCAGACAACAAAATGGATACCTTCTGGTTCTTTATGAACTCTGGATGAGCTGTATGTGTTTTTTTTTTTTTTTTTTTTTTCTTTTTTTTTTCTTTGTTCCTCACTCAGACAGTCTGGCGGCTTCTGTGTTTCTGTTCATTGGCGCTGCGGTCCATTGCCTTTTTGATGTGGCGTCGGACGGCGTGGAAGGCAGCTAGGCTGTTGACCGGTGTGGCATACACAATCGCCCACCCAGATTGTCTCGGGGGACATTTGCGATGGCATCCGCGGTCTCTTCTCTCTCTCTCTGCTCTCTCTCTCTCTCTCTCTCTCTCTCTCTGTCTCTGTCTGTCTGTCTGTCTGTCTGTCTCTCTCTCTGTTATTATTCTATCGATGTAACCCTCTCTACCCCGTCTTCCTTCCCTCCCTTCCTTGACTCCCTATTTCCATTCAGCCTCTATTCACGCCTCTCTCTGTTTCCGTTTGTATGGCGTGTCTGTGCTCGTCTTTTTTTTCATCTGTGTGTGTGTGTGTGTGTGTGTGTGTGTGTGTGTGTGTGTGTGTGTGTGTGTATTCTGATGGTTGGTCTGTCGGTTGCTCTGTTTGTCTGTCTCTCTCTGTCTCTGTATCGCCTTCTCTGTCCGTCTGTCTGTCTGTCTCTATCTCTGTCTCTGTCTCTCTCTGTCTCTTTTCTCTCTGTCTCTGTCTCTGTCTCTCTCTCTCTCTCCTCTCTCTCTCTCTCTCTCTCTCTCTCTCTCTCTCTACCAAATCGCCTGATTTGTTTCGGAATTCACGTCATATACATGAAACATATCAAAGATAAAAAAACCTACATAATATTTCATTCACACATGGGTTTATGTTGCGGTGGGAAAGTCAGAATGTACGTAGTATAAAAAATACTTCCGTGAAAGGAATTGAGCCACAGTGTCTGTGGATTGCCGAACTAACACTTCGACGGCGGCACCATTAACTGCTTCTGAAACTAGAAATTTTGCAGGGCATCATGACACAGAACCGTTCCTAATTTCAGACACAGATATGCAGAACACGCCGTTAGCGAAATTTGGGTATGAGGTATTCAACTTTACTATACACAATTGATAGCTAAAAACATTACGAAAGGAGGACACACACACGCACGCACGCACGCACGCACGCACGCACGCACTCACACACACACACACACACACACACACACACACACACACACACACACACACACACACACACACACACACACACACACGACGAAAATTGAAAGAATTCGCGATTCGTCACGTAAGTCAGCCAGGGAGGATGAAATTCATTCTGCACAACGCCGCTCTGCTTTGAACAATACATGATTCCATTTAACACCCCACAAAAATTACAATTATCCCAGCGATAGCCCGTCATTCCTTATGGTATCTGGCAACGAGCGAAAGAAACGCCGCCGCATACGTAAACAGAGGTCCCCAAAAGAAGTGAAAACTTCCGTTACCTTCAGTTTACAGGACTTGTCCAATAGAAAGATACGTGTCTGCACCATGTAGGTCATGTTTTTTTCGCCCTGTGCCAGCCAGCCAGATGACACAAACACTGCTGAACTGACTGGGATGTGTGGAATGATGGGACATGGCCCCAGTTAGGTACTCATCATGTTTTGATCCGGATCCGGTTCAAAGGACGGATCCACACCTGATCCGTTCATCAAAATTTAGCCACCAAAAAAAAAAAAAATGTTTATGTGTTTGTTGACGGTCATCCAATCGACCCTGAATGTTGCCGCCGACCCTTAACTTTTTTTTTCGCTGCTAGAAATTAAAACAAAACAAAAAATGCACATGAAAATAACGCACGGAGGGTTGTTTGAGGACCGACCTGAAGAACTAAGAGATGGAATCTTCCAGGGGAGAGTACTCGTTAGGATCAAAATGGCGACAAGAACTGCAAGTGACTGGCGCCGTATACTCACCGTTTTGCCCGCTGTACCTTCTGGCATTAGCTTTATATTGACGTCATCGCTGTGGTAATTCCCTACGGATAGACTGGTTACTAGATCATGGATTAAGACGAAGAAGTAATTATATATATATATATATATGTACATTGTTGATAAATGATATTGTATCATATCAAAATGAAAACGTACGATTAACCTTTGGCAGTACAAGGGCATCTGGGAGTCATGAACTAGATGCGGCCTGGCCCCCTTAGAGTGTAAAGAGTTCAGGGCAGAAACACTTGTCTGGGGGGGGGGGGGGGGAGGTGTTCTTCTCTGAAGATCTTCTGCTGCCAAGCTCTTCCTGGGGTTTCTTGCTACTATTGTATCATATCGTTATCTTTTTAAATCCCTCGAGTGTGGCGTTCAGATCATGAGTATGACACTTGAATCAACACTCTTACCCATAAATGACCATGTGCAAGCGAGCCACCACTGATCCTGTCATTAAATACTGCAGGTGAAGTGTCTAAAGAATAATCTCATAACATCGTCTGGACCAGGCGACTAAAGGGTATAATATACCACGATACTCAAGTTTGGCATGACGCGTGCAGGACAGGGGGATATTTCACGGTAGTCGCCAAACAAACAATCGTGACCGAAACGAGGGTGTGGAACGGTCATTCACACTCGACATTTTATTTTCAAAGAAATAGAATTCGCGGTTATTTTGCTCGTGAACTAATTTCTCAACATACACATGTCTGATGAAATTGACTTACATTTCTTCTTGTTCGTATCATCAGCCAATGAACGAGGCTGCCGGAAGTCACGTGACTATGCCGCATTGGACATTTGAAACAAAAAGCATCTGAGACCTGGAAAGGCCCGCTCGAAATTCTCAACCAGTTAAAAAAAAACTTTTGTGTTGGACCGATTTTATTCCCGCCCCAGTTAATCTGTATGGCGCTGTATTGAAGATTCAAAGAAATAAGAATCAAAGAGTAAGCAGACGGATCTGGATTATGACTAATGTTGTGCACCACCAGTCCAGCGAACAGTGTCGCGGTGCAACGGAGGTGTTTGGCCGCAAGTATTTAGATGCGTGGTACCTTCGCGGGAAAAAAAAATTCTCGTTGCTCTGTAAATTGTGCAGGCCTCTATACTGTGGGTTTTTTCACCTGCAGTGTGAAGTGACCCAGCCCGAGGCGAATTAAAAGAAAAATAAGACATTAAAAAAAAAATCGTAATGACATATTATAAATCGCATTACGGACATTTCTTTATCTCGGCCGCTACGGAAAATCCTTCCCAATTTTAAAACTCTAAGCACCAAGTTAAAAAAAAAAACCACATTCATCACAATTTTAAAAACCTCCAACACCAATTTTAAAAGAATAAAAATAACCAATTTTTAAAACTACATAAACTCCATCACAAGTTTAAACACACTCCATCACCAATTTTAAAAGTACATTAAAACTCATCACCAATTTTAAAAGTACATAAAACTCCATCACCAATTAAAACTACACCATCACCAATTTAAAAAGTACATACAAACTCCATCACCAATTTAAAAAGTACATACAAACTCCATCACCAATTTTAAAAAGTACATACAAACTCCATCACCAATTTTAAAAGCACATACAAACTCCATCACCAATTTAAAAAGTACATACAAACTCCATCACCAATTTTAAAAGTACATACAAACTCCATCACCAATTTTAAAAGCACATACAAACTCCATCACCAATTTAAAAAGTACATACAAACTCCATCACCAATTTTAAAAGTACATACAAACTCCATCACCAATTTTAAAAGTACATACAAACTCCATCACCAATTTTAAAAGTACATACAAACTCCATCACCAATTTTAAAAGTACATACAAACTCCATCACCAATTTTTAAAAGTACATACAAACTCCATCACCAGTTTTAAAAGTACATACAAACTCCATCACCAGTTTTAAAAAGTACATACAATCTCCATCACCAATTTTAAAAGTACATACAAACTCCATCACCAATTTTTAAAAAGTACATAAAAACCCCATCACCAATTCTAAAAGTACATATAAACTCCATCACCAAGTCTACAAGTGAATACAAACTCCTTCACCAATTCTAAAAATATATAAAAACTCCATCACCAGTTTTAAAAGTACATAAAAAACTCCATCACCAATTTCAAAAGTACATAAAAAAACTGCATCATCAATTTCAAAAGTACATAAAACATAAATCATCGATTTTTAAAAGAAATTGGTGCAGAGGTGGAGTGTGACCCAAGGGCCTACCCTGCAATGTCAGTGTGGTCGTGCGGATCCGGTTTTCAAAGGGCGGATCCAGGATCCATTCGACCTTGGCGGAAGTGTGCGCTCTCCCGTGTGCCCTTCTTAGTTGCTCCCGTTTCTCTGTGTCTAAGACATGAGCAACTAAACCATCAGAACAGAAATTTTCACCGTAAATCAATTTGTTGTCTAAATTTACTGTAAATTTATTTGTTGTTAATGGAATGCCTTGTGGGTGCCTGCGTCCTATGTGAACATAGCGCAGGCTTCCAAAGGTGGTGCAGGATTGCTCCCAGCTGCTTTGTTCGGCAGTTGAGGACAGTACTGCTTTAGGTCCTGCCCGCGCCTTGGAGTGTATCTTTGTCTTTTTCTTCTCTTCTTCTTGTCCAGGTAATTGATACTGTGTTCACACACCTTCACATCTTCCCCCCCCCCCCCCCCCCCCCCCCGCAGCCTCTGTTCTGTGAGAGACAGGACGGAGAAGGGAGTCTTGAGGGAGATGAAATTAATTACTTGGCATTAGGATGTTCCGGGCTCAGAGGACGCTGTCATAAGTTTCAAGTTCGAACCGCGATGCACCCCGAAACAAAACGACCATTTTCATTGTGTATCTTACCGTGGTATTGTTCTGCGCGGTGTCACCCCCGTATGTCTCCCATTCGCATGGAATGTTCACCCTCTCCACTCCCCCCCCCTCCCCCTGCCCGCCCCTTCCTCTCTCTCTCTCTCCCCCCCCCCCCTCTCCCATATCCCACAAGATTGTTGTGGACGCAGGCATTAAACAACAACAGCAAGGAAACGAAAACAACGAAAATAGTTCCATGTTTTGTAGAAGAGTGCACAATGTCGTTCCGGTCAGAGGGATGATACCCGCCACTTTTTCTACACCTCCCCTCCGCCCATCTCCCCACTTACCCTCCTTCCTCACCCTCACACACACACACACACACACACACACACACACACACACACACACACACACACACACACACACACACACACACATGCTTAGTATTTCCGAAGACGGCATGTGGCTACTTACATGGTGAGATTAGAAACAAGCACAAATGTTAAACATTTCACCTGGGGTGAATCTCAGAGCCCTAGCCGAGAAACAGAGGAGAAGGAGAAGGAGGAGGAGGAGGAGGAGGAGGAGGAGGAGGAGGAGGAGGAGAGGCAGAAGACGATCATAGACAGCATAAAAGTATAAAGACTTTAACAGGCAGTAAATCCAAAAATGCTGACAGGAGAGAGTGTCCTCTCCCAGACTCTGTGAAAGTGCCAGCCCTCAGTGTTAGTCTGTGTGCCGCCCTGAGTGCCTGTTTAAAACACTCCCAAAGGGCACAGCGGGCGGTGGACAAGCATTTGGCTGCTGTTTAAAACGTTTGACCACTCCTTATGACAACATTCGGCGAATTTTCACATCCCAACACAATTTACCCTATTTCATATGTGACTACAGTTTATGGCATTTGAGTACTTTGTACTATATTCTACAACGTTCGGCTATTTTTTTATTTACTTTTTTTTGAACATTTGAGTACTTTTGACTATAGTTCATGACATTTGACCATATTTTACGATATTTGACAACCGTTTACGACGCTTGAATACTTATAACAACATTCTATGATATCTGAGTATTTGTTTACGACAATTCAATACTGTTTATGACATTTCAAGCCCTTTACAACAGTTTACGAGGGGTATGAATTGCACACATTAAACTGCTCTCGACGTTATTTTACAACTGTAAACATCTTACGCCAAATTAACTACTTTCTATGCCATTAACTTAAAGCCATTATGACATTCAACTCCGTTTTAGGCTATTTCACTACTATTATGACATTTGACTACCTATTTAACTACTTTGTACAATAAACTACTCCTACCCACCCCTCCCAGTTTACTACTTTTCACATTTTGAAGATTTTTTTTTCCAATGACACTACGACATTTGACGACTTCTGACAACATTTGACCACTTTACACAACACTTGACCAGCTTTACGTCATTTGACTAGTTCTTACACTCGACTACTTTTGACAACTTACCGCCATATGACTATTTTTTTTTTTTTTACATTGGACTTTTTTTGGTGACAAATTTACATCTGACAACTTTTCAAAATTGACTACTTTTCACAACTTTACAACATTTGACCGCTTTTTACAACCTTACGTTTTGACACCTTTCTTTCTTTCTTTCCTTCCTGCTTTCTTTCCTTCTTTCTTTCTATCTTTCTTTTTTCTTTCTTTCTTTTTTTCCTTTTCCTTTTCGTTCTTCTTCTTCTTTTTCCCTTTCTTTTTCTTTCTTTCTTTCTTTATTTTTTATTTTATTTTATTTTATTTATTTATTTATTTTATTATTATTTTTTTTTTAAATAGATATTCGACTACTTTATACGTTTTGACCCTCTTTAAGGCTGAAGAGGCGAGTGGAAAACAGCGCGAAGTAACATATCCAACTGTTTACCAAACCCTGAAGTCAGTTCGATGTCATGAGCTTCCTTTACAATCCTGTGTTTGAAGAGAATGGGGACCTAACAAGCAGGGCTCCGTCGTCCGGGGATGATGGGGAAAACAGAAAAACAGGAGAAGAGAGAGAGAGAGAAAAAAAAAAAAAAAAGTCCAGTGTAACCGATTCTCTCATAGCTGGGTTCCCCCCCCCCCCCCCCCCCCCCCCCCCTCCGCTCTGACATACCGGCTTCCAGGTTGCTTTGTTTATGCAAGCCCTCGCTCATTAGCTTGTTGATGGTGGGAGGGAGTTTGGGGCGGAAAAGGTGGAGGGTAGGGGTGGGTAGGGCTGGTGGGGGTGGGGTTGTCAGACGATGGCGCCGTTGAGCTGGGTGATTTTTTTTTTCTCTCTTTCTAACCATGGGCGCTTCGGTGTCAGTGATGGCGGCGATGTTTGTGTGTGTAGTCATGGCAAGAATGAGTAGGGCGGAGAAGGGGAGGGGGGGTGGGGGGGGGGGGGCAGGAGGGGTTGTGATGATAAAGTGGCCATTAACTGGTAACATGTTGTGTCTGCGTGTCTGGATAGGTGGGGGGGGGGGGGGGGGGGGGGGGGGGGGGGGGGGGGGGGGGGGGGGGGGGGGGGGGGGGAGGGGGGGGAAGGGAGGAGGGACGAGAGGCAGGAGGAGAGGGAAGGGGGATGGTGGTGGTGGTGGTGGGGGTGTTTTGGTGTGGGGGGGGGAAGGGGAGGGAGAGTAAGAGCCATGGGGAGTGGGTTGTGGCAGTGGTATATCTTGTTCAAAAAGCGAACGTGAAGGGGAAGCGCGTAGTGTTGAGTAACGTTTTTGTTTGTGTTTGTTTTAGATGTGCTCGAATGGCAGCGGGTATGCATTCCGTACAGAATGAGTACAGACACTACGACGTTACAATTCATAGCGCGTAGGAGAGAAGAGAAGGAGGGAAATGATGCTTTTTACATCATGACAAAAGCTGCACTTCTGACCTCTGGCACTGTAGAGTCCACGTTGGATTGTAGCGAAGGCGATGAGAATTATGAATGGCTGGAAGCAAGACTGGTTTCTAATTACAGGTAGAAAAAATTATATATAAAGGACAGAATACAACTCTAGTTTGTGACGAAGGTAAAGGGAGTTTAAATAGGAGACGGCACTGGTTTGTAATGAAGGTAGAGAGGATTTTAAAGTGCAGGAGACAACATTTGTTTGTAACAAAAGCAAAGAGGATTAGGTATGGCAAGAGAGAAAAATAGATTGTAACGAAGGTAAAGAGGATTGCGAATAGCAGGAAACATTGGTTTCCTATGAAAATAGAGGATTATGATTAGCAGGAGACATTGGTTTGTAACAAATGGCAGGATACAACATTGTTTTGTAATGAAGATAAAGAGGATTACAAAATTAAAGAGACAACATTGTTTTCTAAAGAAGGTAGAGAATATGAATTCTAGAAGCTATTGGTTTGTAGCGAAGGCAAAGAGGATTATGAATGGCAGAATTAAAGCATGGATTTGTAACGAAAGCAAAGGGGATTTAAAATAGCAGGAAAACATAGTTTGTGACAAAGGCAAAGAGGATAAGAAATGACAAGAGACAACTCAGTACATAACGAAGGTCAAGGGGATTATAAATGGTTGACGAGAACATTGGTTTTTAACGAAGGTAAAGTGGATTATGAACGTTTGGGAATTGTGGTTTGTTACAAAGGTAAAGAGGATAATAAGACAGTATTTCTTTTTTTTTTTCTCCTGTATTAGAAATAACATATCTCTACGAAATGATAGGAATATATATCGTCAATTCGACATTGACGCCAAAATGAGCACGAAAATTCCGAAGTTACCAGATTCTACCGACATCATGAGCCCGCTGCGCAGTTTAATGAAAATTAAAATGCAAAACAGAAACAGACATTGTCAAACTGTTTCAGAAACAGCTGCTAAGGCTTAGGAAACTCTATGTCGCTTTCAGTGATTTTTTGTAAAGCGTGCAGATCAGTGGGTAAACATAAACCCAGAAAAGTACAAAGTAGATTGAGCGTGAATGGTAAAATCTTTCGAACACTGAAGAACATGCACTATGTTGTCTAAGCAGGAGTGCAAGTGGGTGCAGGCCTAACAAGTGAGTTCTTTCGCCTCTAGGGATTGAGACAAGGAGACGTGTACTCTCTCGTAATCTTTTTTTAAAATTAATTATCTTACCAGGGATGTTGTCACTCTTGGTCGTCATGGCGTTCAGCTGTCACGTAAACTGGTTGGATTGATCTTTTTGTTGGTTGCCGACAGTGTTGTGCTTTTCTCAGGCACAGTTATACGTTTGCAGGTACAACTGAATATTTTCAGTAACAGTGTTGAACGCATAGGTATTGTTATTAATGTGGATAAACATAATGTCTTTGTTTTTTCGTAATTGCGGATATTTCAGAGAGAGAGAGAGAGAGAGAGAGAGAGAGAGAGAGAGAGACAGACAGACAGACAGACAGACAGACAGACAGACAGACAGAGACAGAGATACAGAGACAGCGGGGAGGGGAAGCGCAAGGGGAGGACGAGGCAGGGCGTGGAACAGCGGCTAAATCTGTCTTCCAGTAAAGGCAATACATGGAGCTTGGGTTCTGTTTGTTTGTGTCCATGCAGATTCATCCCTCACTGTGTCCCCACGCTTAGACATTCTGGCGGCCAGAGGCCTCTGTGTCTGCACCAATCAGGGCTCATGCGCTTGCTGAGGCAGGAACACGGGAAGGAAGGCGACGACAGTGGGCTGGGGATGCATGAGTGGGGTGGGGAGAACGGGTGAAAGAGAGAGAGAGAGAGAGAGAGAGAGAGAGAGAGAGAGAGAGAGAGAGAGAGAGAGAGAGAGGTGTCAGACGATGACGATGTCCTAGTGGTTGGACTATGGAGAGCGGGGGAGGGGTTGGGGCGGTAGATTTACTCTCAGACAGGATCAGTGGGAAAAGGGGGTTAAAGGGGTGGGGTGGAGGGCTGGTCAGCCTCTACATATTGATACTGGGATGTTCTCTTGGACCGAGGGATTTGGGTTCAATCCTCGCCTGAGACGAGGAAATTGGAGAAAAATGTCCTCTCTGACGTTATGCAGATGCCGACACCGTTCCTAATCCTTCGTATGAGACTTTGCACCAAGGCCTCGTGTGTGAATGCATGAACTGAAATATCATACTAATAACAATGACAATAAAGATGGTAATGTTGATGATGATAATTACTACAATGCTAGTAGTAGTTGTAGTGATAGTAATAATAATAATAATAATAATAATGATGATGATGATGATGATAGCAATAATAACAATAATGATAATAATGATAATTATAATAATAATAGCAGTAACAGTAATAATCATACATATATTGATGATGATGATGATGGTGATGATAATTCTAATAATAGTGATGATGATGATGATGATGATGATAATGATGATGGTGCTAGTAATAAGACAGTGTCGTTGGAATACATTTTGCAGGAGGGGGGTGGGGGGTGGTCACAGCCTAAACCGACAGAGACATCACTGCAGTCCTGAAGTGTTCTAAAGTTTTATAAAAGCCTGCGTAAGAACAATATGTTTGGCCTATGCATTTCAGAAAGTATGCCCCCCCCCCCCCCCCCCATCCACAGTCATCAAAAGAAAGACGAGGAGAATAAACATTTGAATTCCACAACACAGTCAATGATGCCTTCTGCAGTATTGTTCATGAATTGCACAGAAGAGGGGCAGGGGGAGAGAGGAGAGAGAGAGAGAGAGAGAGAGAGAGAGAGAGAGAGAGAGAGAGAGACAGAGACAGAGACAGAGACAGAGAGTGAAAGACAGAGACAGACAGAGACTGAGACTGACAAAGAGACGGAGAGATAAAGCGAGCAAGCGAGAGAGAGCGAGAGAGAGAGAGCGAGCGAGAGAGAGAGAGAGAGAGAGAGAGAGAGAGACAGACAGACAGACAGACAGACAGACAGACACAGAGAGTCTTCGTGGTTTTTCCATCATCCCACCCCTCACCCCAGCCCCCTCCCCACCCCTTCTTGCCACCCTGTCCCCGTGCTCAGACATTTCCGTTTCCGATGTCCTTTTTCTTTATGCAAAGCTTCGGCTCCAAGGCTTGCCGGAGGGAGGGCGAGGCTTTAGGGTGTGGAGTGTGGAGGTGAGGTGGAATGGGGGTGGGGGTGGGGGGTATGAGTGGTTCCAGCGGGACATGCAAGCATCACGAAGACTCTGGGAGAAGAGTCACTTCCTACGTCCATACTAATGTTTCCCTTGTTTTCCATGAGGACAACGGTTGTCATCCCTACAGAAAAGACCACACGCCACCATTAGGATTTTTGCACTAAATCATTTTATAATCCACGTAAGCGTTTTGCGGCCTACCATAATTGTGAGCCAGCGTTTAATGTTTGACTGGTCATTGGTCAGAAGAACAACTCCCCTCCAATTATTTGTCTTTTTTTTTTTTTTTTTTTGGGGGGGGGGGGGGGGGGGCAGGGGGGAGAGGATTCCACCGATGACATCACATACAATCTTCAAATACATGACCTTCCACCTTAGTTGACGTCACATTTCAGGCCTTTGCACTCACCTTGACCCTACCTTTGCGCCGGGTGGAATCCCCTAAAAGAGTCCCCTTCCTTTGACTTTGAATCTGTCTGCTTGGAACCACCTGTCTCGTACCTTAGCGGCCATCTGAAAGAAAATGAGGAGAATCAACTTTCAGATACTATAAAAATTGTCAAAAGAATCTAATTGCGCTAGTCTATAAATACTCGACTTCTTAATCAAGCGATGCCGTGGCGCATTCATTTTTTTTTTTTTTTTTTGGTGTGCAGCCACACGGCGCTGAGAGCAAAGAGCACTCAGGGGAGATCACGCACACCTCTTCCAAGGTAGAACAGATCTTTGATGTGCCCTTTGAGACCCTTCATGAGCGAAAACGAACGTACTCCTGAGAAAGTTCTAATTGGTTTGGTTTGAAAGTGACTTCTCGTTTACGTTTTGTTTCGTTTGTTTGTTTGTTTGTTTTTGTTTTTTCTTTTGATGTGACCTGAAAAATATAAAACATCAATGCGTATATCACCAGAAAGAGTTCATCTTGCATTTTGTTCTCCTGTAGAGAGTTAGCAGCTGGTAACAGCGAGTTGAAAATGTCCCTGTGAAAGAGGGTAACATATATGTAATAACCTTGCTGAACGGATCCACAGTCCGTCGCTTGATCCATATCCGTTGTACGGATCGGCAGCAACACTGAATGGCCTCGGCTCTTGGGCCGCTTGCCTTCTGTTGACTAAGTTTGCTTAACAATGGGCCCTGGAGTTAGTCAAAGCAGACAAACAATGGGCCCTGGAGTGAGACAA
>CM065723.1:71372311-71382311 GCA_033310375.1 Conus canariensis
CCTTCCTCCCCCCCTCCCCTCCCCTCCTCACCGTTCCCCAACCCCGTCTCTCCTCTAAACCGTCGGCATGTCATTCCACTTTTTGGTGGGTTGGTGGAGTTTCTTTCATCGTGACTCCTCCTGCCCACTCTGGGCTAATCACCGGAAAGCTGGCGGGGTAGCGGGCGGACTCTTTGGTGACGGTGCTATTCAGGATATGTTCGGGCAGTGCTAGTAGTAGTAGTGGTAGTAGTAGCAGTAGTAGTGCCAATACAGGACTGCCGCGGAGCAAACAGGATTCCCTTCAGCAATCTCCAGAGACACAAGGCCAGGGCGGGATTAATATCACGTCGCTACTTAACATCAAAAACAAAAAAGAAAAGAAAGAAAAAACAATTAAGAAAGAAGAAAAAGAAAAAAAAAAAGGAAAAAGAAAAGACAAAAGAAAAAAGAAAAAAAAGAAAGAAAGAAGAAAAAGAAAAAAAAAGGGAAAAAAAAGACAAAAAATAAAAAAAAAGGAAAAAAAAAGAAAAAAAAAAAGGAAAGAAAAGAAAAGAACATTCTAGCTTGTTTACCAACAAGTGTGTGTGTGTGTGTGTGTGTGTGTGTGTGTGTGTGTGTGTGTGTGTCTATCTCTAATCATCATTTTTCAGGCTTTTGCCATGGTGGAAATTGGTCGTTTTGTTGTGGTCGTGTCTAAATCATCAACGTAATGTTAGGTAAGTCAGATGAAGAGGACTCCGGCCGGCGCTTGCAAGCATCTTCGACATGAAAACAAACGACAGAGGTTGGAGTGATTTAAAGTGATGTTGAATAGAAAATATGAAGTGGAGGGTACACCATATGCGCCCAAAAGGAGGGTAATTTTCATTATAACAAGTTTTCCTTCTTTTTTTTTTTTTTTTTGTAAGCAATAGTCTTTAAAAAAAAAGTCAAGGCAATTGGTACTCACCAAAGACGTACTGCAGGCGTGTTTTACCATGTGATGTTCGGAGCTTGTTGGTGTCTTGCCGTGATGTTGCGGGCAGAAAGCGATCCGCGTGTGTGAGTGTGCTGTGTCTTTTTGATAGCACTTGGGGGGGAAATCGCCGCGGACAGTTTGGACCACAGTTGATTGCATCGGTTTAAATGACATGGATGTTGTGAGGTAGGCCCGTTGTTCATCTCTCTCTGTCTCACTGTCTCTGTCTCTCCGTCCCTCTCTCTCTCTCTCTCTCTTTGTCTGTCTGTCTCTCTGTCTTTCTCTCTGTCTCTTTCTCTCTACGTCTCTGTCTGTCTGTCTGTCTGTCTGTCTATCTGTCTGTCTGTCTGTCTGTCTGTCTTCTCTCTCTCTCTCTCTCTCTCTCTCTCTCTCTCTCTCTCTCTCTCTCTCTCTCTCTCAACTGAAACCACCAGTGGAAAGAATGGATAAAATCGCCGGCTACTTTGGCTACCTTTTTGAAAGACTCTCATAGCGATACGGTTCATGCTGGTTTAAGGAAATCACAGCATATGTTCTGGACATAAATCTCATATTGGTGATTAAGGAAATCACAGCATGTGTTCTGGACATAACTGTCATACTGGCAAATGTACGCATGAACTGAAAGATTTAGAAACAGACAAATAACCAAATAAAGAAATCAGAAAAAACAACAACAGAAATACGTGAATAGCGTATACACGTAATGTTAATACAATAAAAGTAAAAACACTAACAATAATTATACAACTACCACTACTAAATACTACATACTACTACTACTACTACTACTAACACTACTACTTACTACTACTACAACTACTACTACTACTACTACTACTACCACTACTACTACGACTATAATATTACTGCTGCTGCTGCTAGTACAACAACTACTACTACTTCGAATAATGATAATAATGATAGCAATAACGATGATAATGAAGTAATAACAATAGTAATACTGTTCATAATGAGGATGATGATGGATAACAATGAAATAACGATAATAATAAAGATAGTAATGATAACCATCATAATAATAATAATATAAGAAGAAGAAGAAGAAGAAGAAGAATGGCGAATAATAATACTAATAATAGTGGTAGTAGTAGTAATGATGATTATAATAGCAACAAAAATAACAATAATAATGACAATAACAAATATGATAATAATAATAATAACAATAATAATACTAATGGTAATAATGATAATGACACTGCTACTAACAGTAATAATAATGATAATGAATAATAATAATAATGATAATAATAATAATATGATGATGTTGATGATGAAGTTGATGATAACGATAATGATAATAACAATAATAATAAAATAATAATAGTAATAACAACAACAATAATAATAATTAATAATAATACAATAACAATAACAATTAAAGTAATGATAATAAGTAAGGGGGAGAATAACAATAAATACGATGACATTAGGTCTTTGTTGGAACACATGTCTAAATATTCACATTTCACATAAGCTTTACCAGCAACGTTTACAAGTCACGTCGTTCTAGGAGGGAGGGAAAATGTTCCAAATTATAACGGACAAGTTTACCCCCACCCCCACCACCCCCGTAACATAACTTGTTTACCGCAGCAAGTTATTAAACAAAAAAAGTTGATCCCATGGCAAAGAGAGAGAGAGAGAGAGAGAGAGAGGAGAGAGAGAGAGAGAGAGAGAGAGAGAGAGAGAGAGAGAGGAGAGAGAGATTACACAACCTTGTCTCTTGTTCAGAGGGTTCGTTCCGTTTCTAATCCTTTCAATATGCGATGTAAACAAACTAAATGCCGTCCGCAAGACCAAGATGTAGACACTAGAAAGGAAAACAATCTGTGCTAATGATCCGTCCCCGTCCGACACCCTTGCTCTACTCCTTCAAAACTCATCTACCGAACACTTCTATCCAAGCTGTCTGTCTGCTCGCTCCTCGTTGAGGTCGTCTTCCTGTGGTAGTTGTACGGTGTTGTGTGTGTGTGTGTGTGTGTGTGTGTTGTGTGTGTGTGTGTGTGTGTGTGTGTATGTGTGTGTGTGTGTGTGTGTGTGTGTGTGTGTGTGTGTGTGTGTGTGTGTGAAAGGAGAGATGATTATACACGCGTCATTCTTTTTATTGTAAAATGCTTCGGAGTGCGCTATAAAATGTCCTACTATTATCATTATTATGATGATTATTATTGTTGTTATTATTATTATTATTATTATTATTATCATCATCATTATTATTATCATGGTTATTATCATCATCATCATTATTATTTTTATTATTATTATTATCATCATCATCATTGTTATCATCATCATCATCATCATCATTATCATCATTATATCATTATCATCATTGTTGTTATTATTATCATCATCATCCTTATCATCATCATTATATTATTATTGATATTACTATCATTATTATTATTATTAGCATTATTATTATTATTAGCATTATTATCATTAGCATTATTATTGTTATTATTGTTACTACTACTACTACTACTACTACTACTACTACTACTACTACTACTACTACTACCACCACCTCAACAACAACAACAAACAACACAATTATCAACCCAACCAAAAAAAAATCAGAACAAAATCTGATGGCCACTAAAAGGGCGAAGAGATAAACGGCGGCTCCATGTGATGCGGATAGTTTCAGAGTGACGTGACTTCGGGCACAAATTGACACAAACTTTACAGAACAATTCCTGTTCCGCCGAACGAAAACAACAAACACACGACAAAAAACAAAACACGACGCGTTTCGGCCTCTTTGGCCTTCTTCAGGCAAGACAGCCAACATTCCAGAGAATGAACTCGAAGAACGAACAACCACTTATCTCCTCCTATTGGGCGCTAAATGGACGTGCAGGTCGATACGCGTTGCATAACTAATGATGACGAACGTTCATTTTGTGAGACAGAGAAAGATTCAATACAACACTACTTATGGCATTGTAGTTATGTTGGCAGTGCTTTGGAGCGAACTAGAGAGAATAATAAAAGAAAAATGTGGAAGCTGTTTAAGAATCAAGTTAAATACAGAATTAGTATTGTTTGGTAATATTGAATGAATAGAAACAGACGAAAGATTTGATAAGATAATCCCAATTGCTAAAGTTTCATATATATATATATATATATATATATATATATATATATATATGTACCTAATCTGCAATACGTTTTGAACGAATTGAAGAAAAAAATCAAATAAAATCGAAGAATACACGCACTGTATGAAAATGCGATTCACAGAATATTAGTAAAACGTGACATCCGTGTCAGAATCTTTTGCATTGTAACGAATGAAAATAAGGACTTCTACAAAATGTTGATAATATCTTCTAATATCTTTCCACAGATTGTTGTACATACGTGAATCGGATTGAATTACTGTAACGGCTCGATATGTTGATGGGATGCATTGTATATCTTTAGTCTTATGTTAATGTCTTTATACATTTTTTTTGTGATCATGAAATGTATTTTATGTAATTGTGCCACAAGGAAAAAAAAAGAGCAAAAAACAAACCAAAAAAAAAAAAAAAAAAAAAAGTGCCGTTGTTGGAAAGTACATGTGTCTAGCATGGCCGATGAAAAGGTACGCCAATGAAATCTTGTTGAATAAATAAATAAAAAGATAAATAAATAAATAAATGATTAAATAAATAAAAATAGATAAATAAATAGATAATAAATAAGTTTAAAAAAGTACATAAATAAATAAATGAATGAATAAATAGATAAGTAAATGAATGAATGAATAACTGAATAAATAAAATAGATAAATAAATAGATAACAGATTAGTAAAAAAAAAACGTAAATAAAATAAATAAATGAATGAATAAAGAAATAGACAAATAAACAAATAAAAGGAAAGATACACAGGAAAGTGGATGGAGACGACAGCAGGACAGTTTCAGTTTCAGTTTCAGTTTCAATGTCATCAAGAAGGCGTCGCTGCGTGCGGACTAGTCCATATACGCTACCACCACGATCCGCTGCAAAGTTTTGAGACCACACTACGCATGATTTTAAGCTGATAGAAGGACAGACATGGCAGAAATGACACAGAAATAACATACAAAATGAGGACAGAAACGCCACATGACAAGGTCAATGTCTATGTCACCATGAAGATGTGTTAGTGTGCACAATTCACAGCTTGGTCACTTTCAAACATTTTTTTTTTTAACTGCTGATACTTTTTTTTTTTTAAATACTGGTACTACTGATCTAAAATGATCACCATTTATCAGTCACTGAAAATACTGCCATCCAGTGAACACCTTCATACTGCAATATAATTATATGGAAATGAAGAAGCTGACCAATTGACAGTGACAGTTACTTTCATGTTATTCATCTGTATATTTATTATAATTACTACTACTATCATTATTATCATTACTATCCTTTCTATAATTTTGTTTTATTGTATTATCAATTTATTTTATTATATATACTTATATATACTTAGCACTATTATCAATCCACCTTAACCACAACCGTCACAAATATATCATACTACTCCACTAAACCAGCTACACAACCTACAAACCCATCGTTTCACTCCCCCCCCTCCCCCCACCCACACCCCCTCCTTTTCTTCTCCCATAATCCCCTCTGTCGTTTCCGTCTGGCGGCCATTTTTTCTGAACACATGGACAGATAAGTCACTCTTCGTTCTTTGCTTGTACTGTCCTAAATGTTAAATGTGATCTGTTTGGTTTTTTTTTTTGCCTGAAGAAGACCCAAGAGATCGAAATGCATTGTGTCTTGTCCTGTGCTTTGTTTGTCAATGTCCTTGGCGGTAACCAACCCCCTCTCTTTCTAATTTTTTTTTTAAATAATTTTTTTAACGTCTTAACCACCACCCACCAAAAAAGTGGATAAGGCAGACGAAGGAAGGAAAGGGTGGGGGTGGGGTGGGGGGTGAAGGAGAAGGGGGATACCCACATCCCAGGAGAGTGAAGAGGAAGAGAGAGTGAGGGAAGGCGGGGGTGGGCAGATATGGGGGGGGGGAGGGGGGGGGGGCTATCGTAGACTTGACAGCCGGACAGCACATTGTGAAGCTGGGCAGCGATTTATTCAATAGTTGTTGTTATTGTTGTTGTTGCTGTTGTTGTTGTCGGTGGTGGTGGTGGTGGTTGGGTGGGATTTTTGTTTGCTTGTTTGTTTGTTTGTTTTGTTTTGTTTGTTTACTGTACACTGGGAGCCAAGCGGGTATTTGAGCTCGTGCCCCGTCTGGAAGCGGGAACAACGTTCATGATTGAAAGGTCCACCCACCCCTTTCTCCCGACCGCCCCCCCTCCCCCCCCCCCCCCCACACACACACACATCGCCCCCAACTTCTCCCTGCCTCTGTCTGCCCGCCCGTCCCTCCTCACCCCCTCCCCCTCTCCGGCACTTACCACTCCATTACCTACCCTTACCCTCCTTACACCTCAGCTGATCGTGGGTCCACTATCAGATTACCACGTGGTGGGGTGGGGGTGGGGGTGGAGGTAGGGGGTTGGAGATGGGAAGGGGTGTGTGTGCGTGTGTGTGTGTGTGTGTGTGTGTGTGTGTGTGTGTGTGGCACCTGTCCTCTTTACAGCCTCCTCTGAACGTCTGTGGAGGATCACACAGGCCGGTTTCTCTCTTACCTGTCCTCTTCAACAGTGACCGATCTCGCACTTCGGGTATGGCTGAAAACCCTGACCACTTGTCAGGCACCCTGTCGCCTTCTGCTCTTTCCTGCCTGAACCCCCCCCCCTTCCCCTACCCCCCCCCCCCAAACACACACCCTCTTCCTCTCCTTCACCCCTCTCCCTTTCTCCACCGCCACCAAACACACACACACACCACGCACGCACGCACGCACGCACGCACGCACGCACCACACACACACACACACACACACACACACACACACACACACACGCACGCACGCACGCGCGCACACACACACACACACACACACACACACACACACACACACCACACACACACACACACACACACAGATCGATGGCAGCGGATGAACTCTTGATAAAACCTTTATCGATGGGGCGCGCAGGGAGGAGCAGAAGGCGTGAGGGGCGGGGCTGGTTTGGTGGGGCAGGGTGGAGGAGGCAATGGGGTGAGGGGGTGGGTTTGGTAAGGCAGTGGGTGGATGTGGAGGAGGAGGAGGGGGAGGGGTGAGATGGTGGTCTGATGGGACAAGGTAGGAGGGGGGAAAAGGAGAAGAGATGGGGGGAGTGTTGTCTTCTTGAAAATGATTGATGTCCACTTACATCGTCACGGAAGCCTGACCAGTCTGTGTGTGTGTGTGTGTGTGTGTGTGTGTGTGTGTGTGTGTGTGTGTGTGTGTGTGTGTGTGCGCGCGTGCATGTGTGAGTGTATGCGTGCGTGTGCACGCGCGTGCGAGTGTATGTGCATGCATGCATGCATGTGTGTGTGCGTGTGTGCGCGGGCGCGCGCGCGCGCGCGTGTGTGTGTGCGTGTGTGTGTGAGCGCGCGTGCATGCATGGGTATGTGTGTGTGTACGTGTATGCATTTGGGTGCGGGTATTGTGTTCGGGGGTATGGGGTGTGTGTGGGGGGGGGGGGGTTGGTGTGTGGTTGTGTGTTGGGGGGGGGGGGATCCACGTATTGGTTTGGCTAAGATGATGATGGTGATGATGATGATGATGATGGTGATGGCGGGGATTGATGGCTGTCTAGTGGCCAGTGATGTCATCGGTGGAGTCATGTCTGGTGTTATCGACGAGGTTCTGGACGTTTCCCTTCCTGATGGAGTAGCCACTTGTGAAGCTAATGAGCCGTGACGTACGTTGTCTTCCTCATCGTTTCAGTTTCCATTTAGTATAATACGGCATAGACACATAATCATTCATAAAAAGAAAAATAAAATGCATACCAAATTGTACCACCCAAACACGGATGGCAAGATCACAATTTTGCTTTTTTTTGTAACGTGTTGCAAAATCACAGGGAATTCATTTCCCTGAGCAGACCAATATCGCGTCAAGTTACCCATAAAAGATGAGGAAATCAGAGATCAAGTTTCCCATAGACATGAGAAAGTCACACGTTTTCTATAAAAGATGAGAAAATCGCAACCCATTTCCCAGAAAAGATTAAAAAAAAAATCACAACACGTTTCCTATAAAGGATGAGGAAATCACAAGACGTTTCCCATAGGCGATGAAGAAATAACGTTACGTTTCTCATAAGCGATGAAGAAATCATAACGCGTTTCCCATAAAGGACGAAGAAATCACAAAGCGTTTCCCGTAAAGGACGAAGACATCACAGCACGTTTCACATAAATGATAAAGAAGTCACAAAGCGTTTTTTTTTGTGTGTGTTTTTTTTTTAAATAAAGGATGAGGAAATCACAACACGTTTCTCATAAAGGATGAGGAAATCACAACACATTTCCTGTAAAGGAGGAGGAAATCACAACACGTGTCCCGTAAAGGATGAGGAAATCACAACACGTTTCTCATAAAGGATGAGGAAATCACAACACATTTCCTGTAAAGGAGGAGGAAATCACAACACGTTTCCCGTAAAGGATGAGGAAATCACAACACGTTTCCCGTAAAGGATGAGAAAATCACAACACATTTCCCATAAAGAATGAAGAAATCACAACACGTTTCCCATAAAGAATGAAGAAATCACAACACGTTTCCCCTAAAGAATGAAGAAATCACAACACATTTCCCTTCAGAATGAAGAAATCACAACTCATTTCCCATAAAGAATGAAGAAATCACAACACATTTCCCATAAAGGATGAAGAAATCACAACACGTTTCTAATAAAGAATGAAGAAATCACAACACGTTTCTCAAAAAGGATGAAGAAATCACAACACATTTCCCTTCAGCATGAAGAAATCACAACTCATTTCCCATAAAGAATGAAGAAATCACAACACATTTCCCATAAAGAATGAAGAAATCACAACACATTTCCCATAAAGAATGAGAAAATCCTTTGTTTTCCACAGCATATTGAGACTGCGAGAAACGACAATGGATATTACAGATCGCTGAGAATCATACCTCGAAAATCTTAATTTATTTTTCATATTTAAATCTATGGTTCCCAGTTTCCTTGTTGGTGTTGTTGGTGTTGTATAGAATGTGATCATCGGGCAATCAGACTGTAGCTGGTGAAGACCAAAGAGCTCTGGAACACGTTGTTACTGGTGACCTCTTTACAAACTTTTTTTTTCCTGTTCCAAACCTTTTATGTAACTTATTAACGACAATTTTAATGTTCAGGATCCGACGGAGTAGTCTTTCGTATTCCTCTTTTAAAGAACACACACACACACACACACACACACACACACACACACACACACACACACACACACACATCGCGTACACGCGCGCACGTACACACGCACACGCACGCGCGCGCGCGCGCGCCACACACACACACACACACACACACACACACACACACACACACACTCGCGCGCGCTATGTAGTGTTCAGACTATACGTGGATTCTTCTTTTTTTCCTTTTCCCTCTCTTCCGGTTGGATATCTCACAATCATTTTTTAATTGTTCCCCAAGAAAACAAGACACCTTCCAGTTTCGGGTTAATCTATTATATGCAAGTTGCCAGCCATTTGCATAAGGCATTTTGCAGTCAAAACACAGAACATAGCAAATTCAAATATGCATTGTAATAAGTGAAAGAATAGTGATGTTCGAGCATAAATAGATGAATAAACAGATTAATTAAAAGGGATCACAGAAAAAAAAATGTCTGAAAAACAACAGGCAGAAGAGAAGGCACCAACGGGCGGCGATTTCATTGATATATTCATTTTTATTTACTAATATTTATTTACTTATTTATTTAATTATGTATGTATTAATTTATTCAGTTACTCATTTATTATCTTCTCTTTATGTATTTATTTGTTCTTATTTTAATTAATGTATCTATTTTTATTCAGTTATTTATTCTTTTTTTTTCTTCTTTTTTTGCTGATGCTGTTGTGGATCCACCAGAGTTGCCCTTCT
>CM065723.1:71392311-71394811 GCA_033310375.1 Conus canariensis
CTGCAGTCTATATCATTGTCTGGAACCTCTACTGTGAACCATGAAGGGCTACAGTCTATATCATTGTCTGGAACCTCTACTGTGAACCATGAAGGGCTACAGTCTACGTCATTGTCTGGAACCTCTACTGTGAACCATGAAGGGCTACAGTCTATATCATTGTCTGGAACCTCTACTGTGAACCATGAAGGGCTGCAGTCTATATCATTGTCTGGAACCTCTACTGTGAACCATGAAGGGCTGCAGTCTATATCATTGTCTGGAACCTCTACTGTGAACCATGAAGGGCTGCAGTCTATATCATTGTCTGGAACCTTTACTGTGAACCATGAAGGGCTACAGTCTATTATCATTGTCTGGAACCTCTACTGTGAGCCATGAAGGGCTGCAGTCTATTATCATTGTCTGGAACCTCTACTGTGAACCATGAAGGGCTACAGTCTGTATCATTGTCTGGAACCTGTACTGTGAACCATGAAGGGCTACAGTCTATTATCATTGTCTGGAACCTTTACTGTGAACCATGAAGGGCTACAGTCTGTATCATTGTCTGGAACCTTTACTGTGAACCATGAAGGGCTACAGTCTATATCATTGTCTGGAACCTCTACTGTGAACCATGAAGGGCTACAGTCTGTATCATTGTCTGGAACCTCTACTGTGAACCATGAAGGGCTACAGTCTATATCATTGTCTGGAACCTCTACTGTGAACCATGAAGGGCTACAGTCTCTCTCATTGTCTGGAATCTCTACTGTGAACCATGAAGGGCTACAGTCTCTCTCATTGTCTGGAACCTCTACTGTGAACCATGAAGGGCTACAGTCTGTATCATTGTCTGGAACCTCTACTGTGAACCATGAAGGGCTACAGTCTGTATCATTGTCTGGAACCTCTACTGTGAACCATGAAGGGCTACAGTCTGTATCATTGTCTGGAACCTTTACTGTGAACCATGAAGGGCTACAGTCTGTATCATTGTCTGGAACCTGTACTGTGAACCATGAAGGGCTACAGTCTGTATCATTGTCTGGAACCTCTACTGAAAACCATGAAGGGAAGCAAGCCTCCTGGTTGACGGGGGGGGGGGGGGGGGGGGGGGGGGGGGGGAGGGGAGGGGGGGTATTTCTAGATCATAATTATGCTCTTCATCACTAAGCTTTTTCTTGGTGGTGTAATTATGACAACAACAACAATACAATATCATGACAATAATAGTGATAATAATGACAACAACAATAATAATAATAAGAATAATAATAATGATGATAATGATAATAATAATGATGATGATAATAATAATAATAATAATAATAATGATAATAATAATAATAATAATAATAATGAGGAGGAGGAGGAGGAGGATACTACCACTACTACTACCACTACTGTTGGTGATGCTGATGCTGAGAAGAAGAAGAAGAAGTAGAAGTAGAAGAAGAAGAAGAAGAAGAAGAAGAGCAGCAACAGCAGCAGCAGCAGCAGCAGCAGCAACAGCAGCAACAACAACAACAACAATAACACCAACAACGACAATACTTTGTTAATAATGTTTGCAGACGTTTTTCACTTCAGTTTCTTTTCGTGTTCTTCGTTTATTCTTTTAATCATCATCACTAAAAACTTAACAAATTACAATGTACACACGCAGCTGTGGAAAGACGTTTTAGAATATAAATACATTCATCTTATTCAATAATTAGGATTTCGTGGGCATCGTCATGCGTTCATGATTAGTTAGCCGAGTTTCTTCATTCGTTTTTGTTTGACGATGTTCTTCTAAGAAAGTCTTCTCATTTTCAATTATGTAGTTAAATCTTTACGATAAATGAATCATTTCTTTTTCTTTTTGGCTTTTGTCCCCCGCCTCGCCTCCACTCCCCCCCCCTCTCTCTCTCTCTCTCTCTCTCTCTCTCTCTAACCCAGTCTACTTTGTTTTCTTCCGTCTGTGTGACAAAACATTCATCATTTGAATTGACTTAATTCACTTTATTCCTCCATTTATTTATTTGATTATTCATTTGTTATTTATTTATAATCTATTTATTTATTTATTTATTTATTTTTGTTTCTTTATTTCCCATTTCTGATTTGCGGACTTCGTGATTTTTTTCCCAGAGAAACACTCTGGACAATTCACAAAGTTTGGCAGTGCACCTTCCGACAGATTTTAGCGATTTTCTTTTTCTTTGACTCCCCCGGCCCCCTCCCCTCCACCCCCACCCCCTTTTTTCCGTTTCTTACACAAGAGATTTTGGGATTTCTTCACGAATGCCATGAGCGAGGAGGCCGATTGAAAGAGTCTCTTTGAGCAAAGAGTTCGTTTTTTTTTTTTTTTTTTTTTTTTTTTAATGATGGTTTGGAAAAGACCAGCTGAACGTTTCTAAATTGTCATCATACCCGTGGTACATTTTTTAATTGTCATCATACCCGTGGTGTATTTCTTTATTGTCATCATATCCGTGGTGCATTTCTTAATTTTCATTATACCCGTGGTGCA
>CM065723.1:71417311-71427311 GCA_033310375.1 Conus canariensis
AAAATTGCGTGAATTCATGGATTATCTTGCTTTTTGATAATTTGTTGATCTATTCATTTATTGATTAATTCATTCATTTGTTATCTATTTGCTGTTTGTATATTCAAGATGCCCTCTTCTTGTTTGCTGTTGTTTTTCGTTCATCAGCAGATGCAGCGACATCCGCCTTTGTTATTGTTATTGTCGTTAACAGATTCTCTAACTTCTTGCTTCATCATCCCGCGTTCTATTTCTCAATAATTTGTTCAATTGTTTGTTTCTTTAGTAACAATTTTTATCGTAAGTTTGTTGACACATTTATCTTAAATAGCGCCCTTTTTTTTTTTTTGGTAAATATCCCCGCTGTTGTTTTTCTTTCAGCTGGTGTGGTGATAACAGCCTTTGCTTGTTATTTTCATCAGCAGATTTGTAACTTTTCAACCGCCCTGTTTTTTTTTTTTTTTTTTTTTTTTTTTTGTCAAGAGAGTCGGTCATTTGTCAGGGACCGGGGTATCGAGGAGTAAAACAAAATTACTGAAAACCTTTATAAGCATCCGACTGACACAACTTAAAAGAGTTGAAGACACCTGCCGAAGATCTGAGTAATCGAAAGATAGTGCAGCGTAGTGTAGCGCGGTGTCGTGTAGTGTAGTTCAATGCTGCGTAGTGTCGTTCAAGGCGATGCAGTGCAGTGTAGCATGTAATGTGGTATAGTGCAATACAGTGCTGTGCATAACGGTATAGTCGGGGTGCAGTACATGCAGTGCAGTGTAGTGCAGTGGAATGGAGTATCATACATTAGTTGGTGTCATGCTGTCGTCACAACAGATGGTCTACGTGGAATTGGGGCCGCTCTCACCGGGGGAATTATTGTCACAATATGAGAGTGCCACCCACAGTCGTGTCCATTTTGTCTGCCTGTGTATGTTTTGGCTGACCTCTCCAAGTGGATTTGACCACACAGACAGGAACAGCCTCATCATTGCCGTTTATTATTATTATTATTATTACTCTAATCATTATCATTATCAATCAAAGCGGATTTGACTACAGAGACAGAGACAGCCTTATTATGGCCGTTTGCGGTTATTTTGTTGTTGTTGTTTTTTTTTTATCTATCCGAGTGGATTTAACCACAGAGACAGGTTGAACTCTCCAAGTGGATTTGACTACAAAGACAGGGATCGTCTCCTTGTTGCCGTGTATGTTAGTTGACCTCTTCAAGTGGATTTGACTACAGAAACAGGAACAGCTTCCTCGTAGCCGTGTATGTTTTGGTCGATCTCCCCAAGTGGATTTGACTACAGAAACACGAACAGCTCTCTTATAGCCGTGTATGTTTTGGTTGATCTCCCCAAGAGGATTTGACTACAGAAACAGGAACAGTCTTCTTATTGCTGTGTATATTCGACATCTTCTTGGCCTTGTTGCCGTTGATTCTTTCACGTGTGCGAAGCGTAATGTCTCGTCCGAAACACTAGCACACAGCCCCCATTTGAAGTGTGGGGCAGAGGGAGAAATCAGAAAACTAGACACGAAAACCTCTGCTCCTTACGACACTCGAGCAGCGAAATCACTCCACGGCGGGTGAGAAAGAAAGCGCACGTGGCAAAAATGCGATGGGGACTTGAACCAGAGACACGTGATTTACACGCACCCTCATCCTCTTCGCTCCCAACTCTCTCCAGTTCTTTGCCCCCAGAAATCAATGATCAGGGAATGGTTCCGTGAAACCGTTCTGGATCAGGTCCAGACCCATCCTGCACCCTCTCCTTATCAAAGTCAGGTGCGATGCGTGCTTGGATTGATGATCTGTTTTGTCGTGTTGGACACGCAGATAATTCTGAAAGAAGGGAGTGCTTTTGGAGTAAAGGGGAAGGTTGGTCTGAGTCTGTTCCTTGGAAGATGATTTTTGGCACGTGCCTTTCCTCAGCCGGCCGCCTGGGAGTGGATCCTGGAGTGGGGGAGATTTGTGCGCATGACACCGGGATCGCCTCGATTCCAAGACGAGTGCGTTACCCGCTAGGTTTGAATACATGTCTGAGGCATTCTCGCTTTCTGGAACTCATTCCCTTTCAGACCACGCCACACTTCTTCCTTCTTAGCTTTCAGCCGGCACCGAAAACTTACAGGTTCAAAGGACAGTGAGGGAAAGCCATTGGAAAGTGCTCAACTTGCTGCCTGTCACTTGTTTGGTTGGTTACGGATGAGATGCACATTTGTGTCAAGTTTTGTGTGAGTGAGTGAGTGAGTGTGTGTGTGTGTGTGTGTGTGTGTGTGTGTGTGTGTGTGTGTGTGTGTGTGTGTGTGTGTGTGAAGGACAGAGAGAGAGAGAGAGACAGAGAGAGAGAGAGAGAGACAGACAGACAGACAGACAGACAGAGAGAGAGAGAGAGAGAGAGAGAGAGAGAGAGAGAGAGAGAGAGAGAGTTTCATGTGTAAGAAATTGTAAAGCACCAGTAGCCTAAGTCCATAGAATGGGCGCCATAAAAATTATCCTAGTTATTATTATAATTATGATTATCATATTGTTATCATCATTGTTATGATATTATTATCACTATTATTATTATTATATTATTATATTATTATTATTATCATCATCATCACCATCATCATTATTATTACTGTTATTGTCATTGTTGTTGTTGTTCTTCTTCTTTCTACAACACTTTCCCTCCCCACCCCTCCCCCGCTGAGCCGAACGAGTCCATCAGGATGATTTTGCTGAACAAAGGCTTTGTGTGTTTTCTCTGTATTTTCAGATCACGGCCTGAAGAGAGGCTGTAATGGAGGTACCTGCAGCCGCCTGCTGTTCAACATCTCCTCCATCCCGGGCACTGAAAGCCTGGCCGCCGCCGAGCTTCGCCTCCTCGTTGACTTCGGCGATGACATCCGCCCCGTCCTGCCCCCTCAAGGTCATCACCGTCCGCAGGTCAAGGCCGATGGGCGCCAAAGTTCACGGTCAAGACTGCGGGGCCACGACCAGCACGCGTTCAAAGTGGAGGTGTATGAGATCATGCGGGAGGTGGACGTGGGTGCGGAGGACGGGGAAGACGACTGTATCTCCCGGCTTCTGGACACCAAGATGATCGAGACCCAGGAAGCTGGTAGCTCTTGGGTGTCCTTCGACATCCACCCGGCCGTCCTGAAATGGATGCGAGGGGCAGCCTTCAACAAAGGTCTGGAGGTTCGACTGCTGCCCCGCAAGTTCTCCAACGCCTCCGTTGACACGCATGTGCGCGTGCGCCGTTCGCAGACCCTGTCCGAGGAGGTGTGGCAGAGGCAAAGACCTTTGCTGGTGACTTACACAGACGATGGGCACGGAGTCGCCAACGCCGCGCCCCACAGAACCAAGCGAGCGACGGCCCGCTCAGACCGAAAGCGAGAAAGGCGGCGCAGAAAGAACCGCAAGGGCAAGAACAGACGGAACCGCAACCGCCGGAACCGGAAAAAGAACAGGAATCGGAAGAGGAATCGGAAAAAGGGCGACAAGAACCTGTGCCGGCGCCATCCTCTCTACGTGGACTTTGAAGACGTGGGCTGGAAGGACTGGATCCAGGCTCCTGAAGGCTTCAACGCCTATTTCTGCCACGGGGAGTGCAACTTCCCGCTGGCGCACCACCTCAACTCCACCAACCACGCCATCGTGCGGACACTGGTGAACTCGGTGGACCCCAAGGCTGTGCCCAAAGCCTGTTGCGTGCCCACCGAGCTGTCGGCCATCTCCATGCTCTACACCAACGAGCGGAACAGGACGATCCTCAAGATCTACAAGGACATGGTAGTGGAGGCCTGTGGCTGTCGGTAGAACTGCACCGAGGGCATCAGAAACGGAAGTACTTTGCTGGGGGTCACCGGGAGGTTAAAGCACTGAATCTGGACGACTGAAAGGTGGAAACTTTGCCTGGCTCACCAGAAAGTGAAAGTGCTTTGCATGACTCACCAGAAAGTGAGAAAGCTTTGTCTGGCTCACCAGAAAGTGAGAGTACTTTGCCTGGTTCACAGGAAAGTGAAATTACTTTGCTTGGCTCACGAGAAAATGAGAGTACTTTGCCTGGCTCACCAGAAAGTGAGAGTATTTTGTCTGGCTCACCACTCACCAGAAAGCGAAAGCATTTTCCCTGGCTCACCAGAAAGTGAAAGCGTTTGCTTGGCTGACCAGCACGTTGTGAAGGTGTGCAGAAAACCCAAATACCTGGCCTAAGTCCCCAGAAGAAGACACTTGAGTCAACAGTACTTGGCCAGGCGGACGCAGGTTCCCAAGTTTACCAGAAGATGGAAATATCTTGTCAAGGTCACCAAGAGTTCGACCTTTCGGACTCCTGTCTTCGATGTCGCCTGAAAATCTGATGATGGTGTCATCCCGACCAAGGTGCTAGAAACGCCTGACCACCACCACCTCCCCCCCCCCTCCCCCTCCCACAGATCAGTTCACTCGCCAGCTTATTCGCCTACTCTTACCTTGTCGGCTGCTTTCACGAACCGTAGTGGAACAGAGAGTCAGTGGTGTCGTTCAAAGCTGTGTGTTAAACCACAAGAACGTGTGACAAGATCTCTGCAGTGACTGGCACTGTATGGAACTAGGTGGCATCATGCTCTGCAGAGAATGGAAGCATGGTGGGCTGAACTCAGGGAGATACCCTCCTGCAAGGCACGGACAAAACGCGACAGACACATGATGTTGGTGAAGAAGAGACCAGTGAGATACACAGTCGAGATTCAACAAGAAAAGAGAAATACTGGTACTGTAGCTGGTTGCGGAAAATGTGCGCGGAATTTTCTTTAAATCACTTATTACAGGGACATAGAAGCCGCGTGTTCCATGTTTTCCTTCTTAAAAAAAAGAAAGAAAGTTTTGTAGCCATGTGATCCACATAGACAGACCATGTCACCATCACCACTGTTTACTTCCCGACGACATCCGTTAGGCTAGGCGTGCTGAAGATCCGGAAAGCCATGTCAAAACTCCAGCGAGTTACAAGCAACACAAACAACGCCTGCCAAGCTCTGAATATCATCGCTGACATCAGACGGGGGACAAAAAAGACACTGGCCGTTTAAAAAAACATAAGGAAAAAGAAGGAAAGAAAGGAAGAAAGAAAGAAAGAAAGAAGGAAGGGGAACTCGAGTGAAATGATTCATCCTCCGGTCTCATAGAAATTCTTGTTTTAATCCCTTGCTTCCCCCTTCCCGTTTTTTTTATATTTTTTTTTTTTTTTTAAAGCGAAGAATGATTCACTGGACACAAAAAGGACCATGCACCGGTATTAAGAAGTCTTCACGGTGCACTCATTAGCTTTTGACGTTAGTGCTTTTAATTTATTTTATTTTATTATTACTATTATCATGCTTTTTTTTTTTTTTTTTTGAATCCAGGAGTGATTAGTTAAAGAAAGAATGTCTGTGACTGATCTTTCTTTGACTTGTTATTTATCAATGTTTTTTTTTATTTACAAATTTAAGATTCGCCCTGGGTGTTTGAATGACCTTCACGGCTGGTTGAGCTTGAGATATAAACAACATTATTCAACTGACCGATTGATTGGTTCACTGGAACTGAGGAGACGATTCCAGGAGTAAAGGATATCCACCTGGTGACTCGCAGTTCCACTGGGGATGCGTGGGTGGGTGGGATTGGGGGGGGGGGGTCTGTTTGTTTGTTCTGTTCACGGCAGGCGGCAAGAGTCAGTTGTCTTGTGTGTCTCTGATATTTATTCACTTCACCACATGCCTTTCCTGTCCCCGAATCTACCATTGTCGCCGTCATCACCGTTAGTACCATCCTTTCCATCATCAGACTTGTCATCGGCATCATCATCACCATCATCGGTAATCAACGTCATCGTTTCACGACAGCAGATCCTAGGGGGATGAGGTGACGGGCGCTTGGTTGGTCTGGGGTCTCCACAGAGATTATGAGGCAGTCTGGGATCTCACACAGAAATCATGGGCATTCTGGGAGCTCCACAGAAATCACGGGTTATAAAGGATCTCCAGAGAGATCGTGGGGCAGTCAGGGATCTCCAGAGAGATCTGGGTGGTCAGGGATCTCCACAGAGATCAAGGGATAATAAGGAATCTCCAGAGAGATCTGGGTGGTCAGGGAGCTCCTCAAAGATCACGAGGTAATCAGGGATCACCACAGAGATTCTGGGCAGTCTGGAATATCCACGAAGATCATGGGCAATCAGGAATCCCTACAGAGATTCTGGGCCGTCCAGGGGGCGGTTACGGATCGCCATAGAAATTCTGGACCGGTCGACGTTCCACACAGAGATCCTTGGCAATCTGGGATCTCCAGAGATATTTTTGGACAGTCTGGAATCTCCACATAAGTCATAGGGCAGTTAAGGATATCCACAGGGTTTACGTCTATAAAGAGGCCCAGCCCCCTTTTCCCTCCATCCCGCCGCCCCCCCTTCACCCTTTCATCCCCACCCCAATTTTTTCCCTCCCTCGACTCCCCCCCCCCCCCCCCCCCGTCTTCCCTGACCACCATTACCCCCAACACGCACAGACACTTGTCCTGCTCTTTAAAAAAGAAAAAAAATCCAAAAGGGGGGGGGGGGGGGGGGGGGGGGGGGGGGGAGGGGGGAGGTGGGCGGGGAGAGGGAGTGGGGGGGGGGGGAAGAATTATTTAAGAACGTCATAGCATAGACAGCCGGTTACCTATCTGTTTGGCGAAGTTTGGACTTCTGAGTACCCTCCCCTTCTTGCACCTCACTTATCCCCCCCCCCCACCCCTCCTGCCTCCCTATCCTGCCTCTCCCCGACCCCAACCCTTTCCAGTTATCAATGCCTCGGTCTCCACCGCTCCCTGTCCACCCACTCCCGCCCCGACTCTTCCACCCACCCTCCTCCTCCCCCGTCCCCTTCATCTCTGCTAGTTATAGGTTTTATTCTTTATAAAAGGGGGGGAAAAAACAAACAAACGTAGGTTGTTGAGGAGTGACCAAGGCCGTTGGATATAACCGACTTTAGATAAACCGGAGATGGTGTCATACAGAATAGCTTTATCAGGGCGCGGTGGGAGGCATTGGGGATGAGGGTGGGGGTGGGAAAGGGGATGGAAGTGGGGGTGGGGGTGGGGGGCGGGTTGTAATAGTGTCTTCATTACATCACGTCTTCCGTACAACAGACTTTGATTACAACCGGCATCAATTTTTGTTTCGTGGCAGTAGAGCTGTTTCGCATTAAATCCGGCTGTTGGTTTTGTGTAAAACAAACAAACAAACAAACAAACGGATTTGGGGTCTGATAGAGTATCTAGTTAGCAATCACACCTGCAAATTTGAAATTCAGGTGACTATTGTAAACCCGTGAATTTCGCCGCCCGTGTTAACGTGTTGTCGTTCAGGTGGCGACAGTGTCATCTAAGACAGGTCTCTTCATTGAAAACGGTCGCTCTAATGTACCTGATCACTTCTAATGAGATTCGGTATCATGCGAAACGAGAGTCAACAGAGCGGATTTCTTCAAAAGGGTATCTTGCTAAACGGCATTATGGGAAACGATATTATGTGAAGAGTGAAGCTGGACGTCCCGTCATTTGAGGTGATGAGCGGTCTGTAAGTCTCGGAAGTCTTTGTTGTCTTTACGTCGCGTGTCTGACATCAAACGTGACTGATATTGTCACGTATTCTTGAGGTGCCAGGAAACACTATAGGCATGTCCCGTCATCGTCATCATCATCATCATCATCATCATCATCATCATCGAGGCAATATCATCATCATCATCATCATATCTCATCAATCATCAGAAGCAATATCACCATCATCATCATCAGCAGCATCAGCATCATGAGCATCATCATCATCATCATCATCATGATCAACGTCATTATCAGCATCATCATCATCATCATCATCATCATCAACGTCATCATCATCATTATTGTTGTTGCTATTGTTGTTGTTATGATAATTATCATTTCATGAATGAAGTGACCGGCATATGCCAGGCTTTGTAATCTCCCCTTTTAGGATAACATGGTGATTCTCTTCTATTTGAGGTGTGTATAATAATTTGATAATTATTGATATTAAATGGGTATATGTGTATTTCTCTGTGAACAGCTTAAATACGTGTGTGTGTGTGTGTGTGTGTGTGTGTGTGTGTGTGTGTGTGTGTGTGTGTGTGTGTGTGTGGAAAAGGATTGCAAATCATTTCCAATAATATTTATGGTCAACTCTAGGTAATCTTCTACCCATTTTATGAAAGGGACACAATCACATGACATGTTAAAGGGACACAATCACATGACATGTTATTGTGCTGGTCTGGTTTTTGAGAACAAAAATGAAAGAATACTCGAAAACGAGCGTATGATGTTGTTGTCACAGAGCGATCAATTAGTACGCTAACTACTTATGTAGGTGTTATGCATTTAAGATGTGTGCTTTCTGGTCGGTAGTTGTTTGATGTGTGGTGACCCACATTTTAGTTATCGTTGTACCTCTTCCTCATTTCCATCCACACACACACACACACACACACACACACACACACACACACACACACACACACACACACACACTCACACGCACGCACGCACGCACACACACACATACACACACACGCACACACACACACACACACACACACACACACACACACACACACGCACACACACACACACACTCGTGCGCGCGCACGCACGCACGCACGCACACACGCACGTAGACAGACAGACAAACAGACAGAGAGGGGAGGGAGGGAGGGAGAGAGATTTTCACGGAATTTGTTGGAGAAAATATCTGGCAAAGTTACATGATAGAAAATAGCTTTCATCCCCTTTCTCTTCCCCCCCCCCCCCCCCCCAAATCCCCCACCCCACCTCTGCCCCAACCACCTTTCGCCCTCTTACTCGTGTGTTCCTGCGCAAATCTTTGTCGGTTCCTGTCCTCAACCATCCCACCCGCTCTCTTTCCCCTCTCCTCCACTTGAGTCAAGTAATAACTCTATGTATAGATGCGACAATCATGTCCACATTCATCTGAAAATGAACGTGCGGGAGATTCGGCATCTGACATCAAATATTCTCTCATGGCGAATATACCAATGAGTACCTTTAGAGTATGAAAGAAGCCACAAATGGCCTGTGCTAAAGGGACTTACTCCATTCTTAAATTACTCGGCCTTAACGTACGAAAGATCCTTTCAACGCGAACAATCTCCCCGACTGGCTCTGGATCGATAAAGAGTGAAACGTTCCGTGATTGGTGGTCACTCTGTCTTATCATTTATGGTCCTTTTTAACCGTTCTAAACTTGTGTTTGTACGATCAGTTAGATTATATTGTCTATACCCATGCTCGGCTAAAATCAGTCGGGTTCCAAGTGTGATAATGAACAGGTACAACAGGTTAGGTTCTAAAGGCAGTCGCACACGTGGCAACGAAGCAACACCACTGTTCAGTACTGAAACCATTCAGCTTGTGCGTCCATATCTTTTGCCCCCCTTCCACACTATCTTTTGCCCCCCCCCCCCCCCCCCGCCCAAATCGATGCGACATTACTGTGTTGTTGTGTAACCATATTTTCTTTTCTGTCTGTCTGTCTTTCTTTCTTTCTTTCTTTCCTTTTTAAAAAAATTTTTTTTTAACATTTTCTAATATTTTCATTCCTCTCATTCTTTCATTTTCCTTGTTAAGCTTTCCTTCTAGTGGTTCTTTCTCTTTTCTTTGGCAGGGTGGCGGGCGTGGGGAGGAGGGGGGGGGTCGGGGAGGTGATGGGTGGTGGAGGGGATGAGGGCGGAGAGTGCCACGTCAGTCTTTCCCCATTCATTGTTAACTGTCTATGATCTGTGAGGGCTTCAGTTTACCATGTTCTTTTGTTCTGTTGTCGATCAGTCGTTGAATCACGTTGTGACGTTATCCGGTATCTTGGAATACACCTTTGATGTACAATATGATGATGGGAGAACCTGTAGTAATTGAATAAACGACATTTTAAAAACAAAGAATTTTTGAGTAAAGGACCAAATAAGTGAAAGTATGTTTATCTTTTGTACTCTC
>CM065723.1:71437311-71444811 GCA_033310375.1 Conus canariensis
CCAAAAGCAGCGCGGTTCTAGGTCATTCTCATTTGCTGCGGCAATACTCTGGAACTTACTATCATTCCAACTACGTCATGACCCATCCTTCCGACTTTCACGTCTGCACTTGAAACTTTCTGTTCAAATGCCAGTTGCAGTATACCACCTGAAATATTACTATATTGGTACCCGTCATTTACAGTGCATTTGCTCGTGTACGACTGAACCGTTCTCCGTGTTATGTAATGAATTGATAGATCTATTTGTGACACTGTGCTCCACTCTGAAGTAAGAAGAAGAAGAAGAAGAAGAAGAAGAAGAAGAAGAAATTAAAAAACAATCTAGATCTAACGTGAAAAACGACAAAAAGGGAAGTATTGGGTATGGGTGGAGGGGTCAGGGTTGAGATGGATAGATAAAGGGGGGGGGGGGGGGGGATGGGAGGGGGTGGGGGGGGGGGGAGGCAGGGGGTAAACAGAACTTCCGAACCTGCCGAAGTCAGATGCTGTACAGCGATGCCTCACCTTACCCCCCCCCCCCCTCCTTCACCTCCCCCCCGCCCCCCCCCCCCGCTCCGAACTCCTCTTCGCCTCTTCCCACCCACCTACCCCCTTCCCTCTCTCCCCCTCCTCTAGCTCATCAACCATGACTGCAGGAGTGGCCACTCAGGAGGTAGATAGAGGAGGAAGTGAAGAGGAGGAGGAGGAGGAGCAGGAAGACGAAGGACCCGTAAAAGATGTTATCAAGAGGAGGCAACCCCAGCACAGTGGCGGGCCTAGTTAACGCTCCGGGTGACGGTTTTTGTCATGGCGGGTTGAGAGGGAGAGGTGGAATGAGAGAGGACGGAAGGTGTATAGTAGGGGGCTGGGGGCAGGAGTGTGTGTGTGTGTGTGTGTGTGTGTGTGTGTGTGTGTGTGTGTGTGTGTGTGTGTGTGTGTGTGTGTGTGTAGGTGGGTGGGAGTTCTTCCCCTACCCCCTCTAATCATCTCATCTTTGTATGTAACCATCCTGTCGTGGACTGTAGATCGTCCAGCCAGTGTTTCCTGTCTTTACCCCCTCCCCCCATTGCCCCTATCCCCTTCCTCCGCCCCTACGCCTGGGGAGAGTCCCCGCCCCCTAAAAAGAACAAACAAACACAAACAAAAAAAAAAGAAAACTTGCCTCCATTTTTCACCTTCTCTCTCACCACTACAGTAAAGTTAGATGTCTGAGCGAGGAACATAAAAATTTCGATTGTCAAGACGAAGATAAAGGCAAAAGACAAAGGACTTTAAGAACTTTATCAATATTTTAAAACCCAGGAGTGTAGGGGAGGGAGGTGGTTGGGGAGAGGGGAGGGGGGTGGTGGTGGTGGTGTGTGTGTGTGTGTGGGGGGGGGGGGGGCGAAGGAGGATGCATGATAAGTGGCACATTAAACATAAGATAGATAATATAAAAAAAAACAAAAAACGAATACGTAATACATGTCACGACGTCATGTCATGAGGCAATATTGAAGGGGAGGGGGGGGGGAGGGCAGGGTGTATGTATTGGTATTGATGGTGCATGGGAGAAAATAACGGGGGTACCCAGAAAACATTTCCTGTCAGATCTCTCTGTCTCGGACGAGATGATGTGGACTTTGAACGAAAAGCAGCTGCATCATAAAATTTTTCTCTCTATCTCTTTTGTTTAAATCTATTTATATATGGGTCGGCCTACGGGATTCGCCGGATTCTGTAAACTTCCTCGCGACTGGTTTGTAGGTCGTTGTCACAGGTAGAGGAGTCTACGTACTGAGCCAAGCAGACCGATCACTTCTCTTCCGGGCTGCCTCGTGCGCTGTCATTTTATTGTAACATCTCTATAGTGCATACACGTTTTAAAAGATGTGGTTAAAAAAAATGTGTGTGTGTGTGTGTGTGTGTGTGTGTGTGTGTGTGTGTGCTTGTGCGCGCTCGAGCGCGCGTGTGCGTGTGTGTGTGTATGTGTGTATGTCTTTGTGTGTGTGTGTGTGCGCGCGCGCAGGTATCGCACCTTATAAGCCCTTTGTTGTTTTTTTTGAAGGATTTACGTGCGATAAATGTGCGTTCAGTCGGCATGATTTTTCCTGATTTCCCTGCTTTTCCCTATGTCCCTACATTTCCCCATTTTCCCTATTTTCCTACTTTTCCCTAATTTCATTGCTTTTTGTTGAACTTCTTCTATTGTTTCTTTCCTTTCCTCCCGTTTGTTACACTTCCCTAACCCCCCTACTTCCGCACTTCCCCACTTTTTCAGATGGTTTGGTTTTCTACGTTTTCCTATTATAATTTTTTTTAAACTTTTCATTCCAGTTTACCTTATCCCCCCATCCCCCCTGCTTTACCCTATCTAACATATCCTACATTTACATCTCTTCCCCCCCCTCCCCCAACAGTTACCACCTGTTCCTACTTGTCTTTGTCATTTCTCGCCATTTCATACCTTTCTTGATCTTTTCAAACTTTTTTTCCCCCCAACTTTTCCGATCATTTCATACCGTTTCATTCTTTTCTTCTTTTTTTTTTCCCCCTCTCTTTTTCTCCTAGCTTTCCCCATCCTCTCCTACTCTTCAGCATTTTCTGTCTGCCTTTCCTGATTGTTGTTCTCCTTGACCCGCTTTTGCTTATCGTTTCAAACTTCCCCCCACTTATACTTATCATTTTCTCTGTCTTTCACACTTTTTGTCTAAAATGTTCTTACGTTTTTCATTCATTTTTTTTCTCCTTCATACGTTTTCCTGTCATTTCCTACTTTTTCAGCCTTCCCCTCTCCTCCTTTTCTTCTTCTTTTTTTTTTTTTTTTTTTAATCCTTTCTCCTTTCTATACAGTCACCGGTTGCTGATAATCTCTATCCCGTGGAAACGGCGAGGTCACTCTCGCTGAATGCGAGTTCTAACTCGGATTACTTCCCTTTCAGATTTCCAAGACGATGCTCGAAAATCTGCAAGGGAGATAACCTGTGTCACAGCTCGCGTTCAGCGAGAGTAACTCCGCCGTTCTTAAGGGACAGCTGCTGCTAGTAGGCACACGCAAGACAATTTTGCTCCTTTAGTCAGCTTAGCAGTTCAGAAAAAAAAGAAAACAATCCAAACCGTCAGTGTGGAACTGTGCACCTGTAGTTCACTATTTTGACTTCAACTGAAAAAAAAAATGACTCTGTATATATTTGATCAGTAGATTGAGAAAAGGTAACTCCATCTGCAATGCAAAGAAAGGCGTTGTCTTCAACTAACTTTCTTTTCCGAAACAGGTTTACTTTGTCCTGTCAATCAGCTTAACAAATCAATTAGACAGAGGAAACACGAGTGTGAAACAATGCAGACACTGTTACAAACAGTTCCACTGCACTTATTAGAAATCATCATTGGTGAATTCAAATCTACATGCTTTTGGTTCAATGTGGCGTTTGTTTACCACACGAATTCATGTACGGAGTACGTAATGTTCTTGGTCCATAAATTGAGAAAAAGGCATCTGTGTGTGTGTGTGCGTGTGTGTGTGTCCATAAATTGAAAAAAGGCATCTGTGTGTGTGTGTGTGTGTGTGTGTGTGTGTGTGTGTGTGTGTGTGTGTGTGTGTGTGTGTGTGTGTGTGTGTGTGTGTGAGAGAGAGATATACAAGCAATAGTTTTATTCGACTTGATTATACCTGATTTAGGGCAAAGCGTGGTGTGTGTGTGTGTGTGTGTGTGTGTGTGTGTGTGTGTGTGTGTGTGTGTGTGTGTGTGTGTGTGTGTGTGTGTGTGTGTGTGTGTGTGATACAAGCGATAGTTTTATTCGACTTGATTATACCTGATTTAAGGAAAAACGTGATGGAAATGTGGGGATATAGACGGATTAGATGACACGTGAATTGACAAAACGTGACTGAAAAACATGACGTACCGAAGTCCAACCTTCAGAGACACAGAAACAGTGCTCCTCTTTGTTAGGAGCATTGCTGACTTTTCTATCCTACTCTTTTTTTCAGGCTCTTTGGAAGGCTGCAGGCAAAAGGTCTTCTGACCTCCACACACAAGAGACATTCCCAGTCTCTCTGCTGAAAACCATCACTTCCTGGTGCTGCCTCTGACAGTCTGAAAGTCGGGGGGAAGGGGGGGTGCGGTGGGGGTGGGTGGAGTGGAGTGAGGGTGGGGGTGGAGTTACGGGGAGAGGGGCAGGGGGGTAAAGTTTGGGCCTCCCCATGCAGAAAACTATCATCAGGTTCAGTGCAATGCTCTGATAGTCAACAATACTCTGCAAAAGGTGGTTGTGTCTTTGTGCTAGCAAAGACTGACCCCAGGCGACCACTCCACAAGAAAGGAGCTCTCTCTCTGGCGGTACAGGCAAAGAGGAACGCCAAGCGAAGACTCCTCAGAAACGACGGTCTCTTTAGCGCCATCAGCAGCTGTTTCAGACCCCCACCATCGCCGACAAAGCAGACCTGCCTCCACCATCAGTATGCTCTAACTCGTCTCCAGCGGCGGGAATGACGAACCCTGCTGCGGAGCCCCTCCTGCGTGCAAGATCCAAGGTAGATAAAGACTTCAGGGTCTGAAGATATGGAGCCACACGCCTCAATTGGCGTGTCGCCTGGCTGCTCTTTCATTCCTGCTGTTTAGGCTTGTCGCACACAGAGCTTCCAAGCGACTGTTTTCCGTCGGCGATAAACAAGTCTAGAATGCTCCATGAGCAGATTTACATACACTTCATGTGCAGAGTCAGGACAAAAGATGGTTACAATGACTGGTTTGAAGTTGTCACCGGGGTAAGGCAAGGTTGTATCTTCTCCCCTCTCCTCTTTGCACTTGCCATTGACTGGGTTTTGAGACACGCAACCCACTGAAAAGAAATCAAGTGGACGGAAGGAAACAGCCCTTCAGATCTGGATTTTGCTGATGACACTGACGCTCTTGGAAGCAACACTCAAGATCTGCAGGTGCTTGTAGTGAATATCAGCAAGTTTGCAGGCAACATTGGCCTCATTGTCAGTGCCAAAAAGACTAAAAACATGTTTAACGGTAAATACCAAGGGCCAACAGGCGTTCTCATCGACCAAAAGCAAGTGGTAGAAGTAGAGAACTTCACATACCTGGGCAGCTTCATCAACAACGCGAAAGACCTCGACCATGAACTGAAGTGTCGTATTGGCAAGGCAACATCAGCATTCAATCAGCTGAAGAAAATATGGAACAGCAAGAAATTCTCCCTTGGAATCAAACTGAAGTTTCACAACTCCAGTGTGATTTCAACGCTGCTATATGGTTGTGAAACCTGGCAACTGAAGACCACCCAGGAGAAGAAACTCGACGCTTTTGACGCCAAGTGCCTACGTAAGATCTTGGGCATCAAATGGTCAGACTTTATACCAAATGAAGAGGTCAGGGAGAGGTCCAAACAGCTCCCCGTGTCAACCATCATCTACAGACGGCGCCTCGGCTGGCTAGGTCATGTCTTGAGATTACTCTCATCAAGACCTGCAAACCAGGCCATTAAATGGACCCCAACAGGCCAGAGAAAAAGAGGACGACCTAGGATGAGCTGGCGACAAACAGTGGAGAGAGACCTCAGACTCGTTGACCGAGGATGGAGTGACACTAGCAAACTGGCTGAGGACCGTGCACAGTGGAGCGCCTTGACTGCCTCATGCGTCGCAAGATGCGGGAACATCTAAGCTAAGCTAAGCTAATGCTCCGTGCTTCACCCAAAATGTTAACCCGTCACTTTTCTTTGAAAATGCTAAGGTGATGATTTGACATATGCTATGTGTATTTTATTTGAATGTAATTTTCGAGTGTATGTATAATTGAGATTTTCAGGGTTATTTCCAGTGTGTGCTATTTTTTGTATCATAACGTATCACTGCCGCGCAAGTAAGACAAGTAAATTGTTCACGTTCTTGAATCACGATCTGTATTTTATACTGCGGAGACTGATTTTTCTCTCATGGTTAACGATCTGAGGGTAAGTTAAGATAGGGATAAAATTAAAATAGCCGTGGCAGGATGCTTTAACCTATATATGTGATACTTGCATTTGTCTCCATAAGGAGTATGGTTCTGAAATGAACAAACAAGAAAATAATAATAATAAAAAATGATAAGTAATAGATAAAGAAATGTGCAATCAAAACAAACAAACAAAAAATCAAACAAAAAACAACAACAACAAAACAAAACAACAACAACAAAAATGAATACATTTGCTTATCAAGTTCTGTTTAGAAATAAAAATGCGTCACAAGTTGCAAACTCTTCTTGTATGCATTTCACGTTTGTTAACATCATATCCGTTTATTTTTCACGTTTGTTAACATCATACCTGTTCGTATTTTGCATGTGTTAACATCAAACCTGTTTGTATCTTACGTTTGTTAATTTCACACCTGTATGCACTTCATGTTTGTTCAAATCATACCTGTTTGTATTTCACGTTTGTTAACATCATACCACTTCATATGCAACCACATGGTAACACCATAGGAAATTTATCTATTTTCTACATTAATGAAAACAAATGTCGACTTCCAAGGACATCCGGTAAGTGGAGTTGCCACAATAAAATCCGGAAGATCTGAAAAGCACATTGAATCCTCTCTTTGTAAGGAAAAAGGAACCATTCATGTGGACGTCAGCGGTAAAAAGGATTCTCTGACTTTGCCCCGTTTACATGTGGATGTCAGAAGCAAACGAAGACCCCCTAACTATGCCCAGTTTACACAGACTAAAAAAACACCACCTCTGACCATGCCCCATTTACGTCTGGAAGTCAGTGGCAAAAAAGACCCTGGGATCATGCTCCGTTTATAAGTGGACGTCAAAAGCAAAACAAACCCTCTGACCTTCCCCTGTTTACATGTGGACGTCAGAAGCAAAACAGACCCTCTGACAATGCCCTGTTTACATGTGGACGTCAGAAGCAAAACAGACCCTCTGACCTTCCCCTGTTTACATGTGGACGTCAGAAGCAAAACGGACCCTCTGACCTTCCCCTGTTTACATGTGGACGTCAGAAGCAAAACGGACCCTCTGACCTTCCCCTGTTTACATGTGGACGTCAGAAGCAAAACGGACCCTCTGACCTTCCCCTGTTTACATGTGGACGTCAGTAGCAAAACGGCCCTCTGATCTTGTCCTGTTTACATGTGGACGTTAGTAGCAAAACAGACCCTCTGACAATGCCCAGTTTCCATATTGACGTCAGTGGCAAAGAATTCTCTGACTATGTGACTATGTCCTATTTACATGTGGATATCAGTGGCAAGGAAGACCCTTTGACCATATGCCGTTTACATGTGGACATCAATGACAAAACGAAACAAAAGAAAACCCTTCTGACCATGCCCTATTTACATGTTGACATCAGTGGCAAAAATGACCATCTGACCATGCCCTATTTACATGTGGACGTCAGTGGCAAAAACGACCCTCCTCTGACCATGCCCTATTTACATGTGGACGTCAGTGGCAAAAACGACCCTCCTCTGACCATGCCCTATTTACATGTGGACGTCAGTGGCAAAAACGACCCTCCTCTG
>CM065723.1:71457311-71469811 GCA_033310375.1 Conus canariensis
TTTTCTCATCTCCTGAATCATCATGTCTCTTTTGGCTTTTCCTTTGGCCTTTGACCACCATTCAGTTTTGGTCACCCCCAGTCCCTGTCTGTTGGTTTGTGTGTGTCCTGTTATTTCTCTGATCTTGAGACTTTCTTTTGCAGAATCCATCGCCTCTTGAACTTTCCATTTTCTGCCTGTCTTCAGCTGGGGCTTAATTGCTTCTACCACCTTGTCTCCTGAGTCCTCCAGCATGCTTTGAAGTCTGATCTTCCTGCTTTGTATTCCTCCAGGATGGATTTCAGGGGTAGTTTCAGCTTTGCTTGGCGACAGTACAGCGCTATGTCAGTCAGACAGGGTGGGACACCAAGCCATTTCCTTGTGAACTTGTTGATTTTGGCTTCCATTGCCTCCACTATGCTGGTGCAGATGTCGTATATCATCAGAGGCCATAGCAGCTTTGGTATCAGCATGAACTGCAGACACCAGACCTTGTATTTGCCAGGGAGCCCACACTGGTCAATGGTCTCCAAGCCTTCCTCCGCCATCTGCTTGGTTTCTTTTGCTCTTTGTGTGTCTTTCAGCGTATCATCATACCATCTTCCAAGGCTCTTGACTGGTTCTTCTGTGACTGTTGGAATGGCCTGGTTGGCAACACTGAAGACCACAGATCCGGCCACTTTTCCTTTCCTCAGTGAGAGACTCCGTGATTTCTTTGGCTTGAACTTCATTCTGGATGAGGCAACTATGTCGTCCAGCCTCTCCAGCACATGACGTGTCTCGTCTTCTCTGGATGAAATCACTGTAGTGTCATCCATGAAGGCCTTGAGAGGAGGCATCTTGTATCCATCGCCAAGGTCTGTTTGTCTCGCGTTGTTTGTTGCTGCTTTCAAGATGAGTTCCATTGCCAGCACGAACAGTATTGGGGAAATTGCACAGCCCATTGCAATACCCACTTCCAAGTTGATCCAGTCTGTTGTGTACTCCTTGGTAGAGAACCGCATTGAGAAGCCATTGAAGTACTTCTTGAGCATGTCGCGGATGTTCTTTGGCACATGGTACATCTCAAGAGCCAACTGTATCATCTCATGGGGCACAGATCCATATGCGTTTGCCAGATCAAGCCACACTACGTCCAGGTCTCCTTTTCTGTTTTTGCTTTTTGGATTGCGTCCCAGATCATTGTGGCGTGTTCTACACAGCCCGCCACGCCTGGGATGCCACCTTTCTGGACTGACACATCCAAGTACTTGTTTTCCATCAGGTACTTGGTCAGCCTTGCTGCCATGACAGAGAAGAAGATTTTCCCTTCGACGTTCAGTAGTGATATTGGCCTGAACTGGCTAATGTCACTTGAGTTTTGCTCTTTGGGGATGTACACACCATCTGCCGTCATCCACTGGCCGCTGATCTTCTGGTTTCTCCAAGCCGATCGCAGCAGCCTGTGGAGCCACTCCAGCACCTTGGGACATTTCTTGTAAAGCTGGTAAGGTATTCCGTTTGGCCCTGGTGATGATTTGGCTCTGGCTTTGTCGACCACCTTCTTGATTTCCGCCAACGTTGGAGGCTTGCCATTGAACTGTTCCTCAGGGTTGGTTGGCCACACCAGACCTTGAATGTCGAGTGGTGCTTTGCTCTGTGGGTCAGAGTATGTTTTCCTCAGATGCTGCTCAAGAACTCCTTTGTCCACACTTAGGGTCCCAGATTTTGGCTGCTCAAACAGTGTTCTGGCAAACTGGAAGGGGTCTCTGAAGAAGCGCTCTTGTGTCTTCTTCTTTTTGCTCTTCCTCTTCCTCGCAGATTCCGCTTTGCTGAGGGCACTGTGTTTTTCTTTCAGGTCTTTCCACAGTTTTTCCAAGCCTTGTTTTTCAGCTGGCAGTGCGGTCTTCATTTGCATCTTGAGGTTTTTCTTTTGGACCCTGATCTTGTCCATCTTTTCTTGGCGTCTGGATTTCTTTGGAGGTGTTTTCTCTTTGGGTAGTTTTGCTCCATAGGCGTCTCTACATGTGGCATACACAATGTCCCCATATGTGGCTAGTTTGTGTTCCAGGGTGCTTTTCCCTATCAGTGCATCGAGTCTTTGGACGATTGTTGCATCCAGTTTCTCCCAATCTTCAGTTTCGTTTGCTCGTGGCAGGTTGAGTTTCAGGCGCCTGGCATCGAGGGCCTGTGCAAATTCCTCATCCGAACCAACAGCGTGGATGTCCTTGGCACTGTGGTTTAAATCCTGGCCTTGGTCTTCCGACGTCTTATCTGCTGATGCAGTGCGCTGCTGCTCATTCAGATGAGTCTTCACACATCCCATCTTTGTTCTGTGGATCTTCATGCCACGGGTGGTAGCGAAACGCTTTCCACAGACACATGGATATTCCATTTGGTCCATGTTCATAGTCCGTTTGGGATTTGCAGTCATGATTGGTTGAGCACCGATGGATTCATCATTCTCTCCCCCTTTCGGTGAATCCTGGGAGCATCTTTTCCTTTTATTTTTAGTAGCCACATGTTTAAGGCAAAGTGGGGAGCCAGCCCACAGAGCCCTTGGTTCTGGTCTTTCCCAGTGTCCTCCGGTCTTTCCCGGACGTCCTCCGGCCTATTCCCGGAAGTCAATGGTTTACCCATGCATCAGTAGAAAGAAACTCGTGGAGAGCGTGGCAGCAGAGAGTCCTCAGAAGAGAAGCCCCCTTCAAGCAAGTGTTTCGGCCCTTATCTCCTGACACTCTAGGGGGGTTGGGCCACACCCGGTTCATGACTCCGGATGTCCCTCTGCTGCCCCTTTTTTTCCCATCTTGGGACGAGCCATGGCTGGGATTCGAACCCATGACCCTCTGGACATGCTCATTTTCCACTTAATGACTCGTGCTTTAACCACTGAGCCACAGGGACACCTGATATTTGTAGGGAAATTAAGCCTTATGAAGTTCACTTTTGTTCCTCCTTGACCAGATCCAGCTTGAACACCTCTCTGCCGCTTCTGCCATTGCTTTCAGGGCTCTGGTTTTTTCCTTCCCTGCAACTGAGAGCTGTTTCATGAGGCTGTATGCAGACGTTCCTACAAACCCTCTAGCTCCAATTTCTGCAGTGAGGACTTTGACCTGATAGCCTTCTCTCCTCAGGCTGTTTGCCAGATCAGCATACTTTTCAGTCTTGTAGATTTGAGCTGCCTCCATTCTGTTCTCATATGGCACCGTGAGCTCGATCATGATCAGCTGCTTGGTTGACTTAGAGTGGACTACTATGTCTGGTCTCATGCCACTCTTGCTGATGATCTCTGGGTGACTCTTCCATTCTGGGAGGTCTGCAGTGCACTCCCAGTCATCTGCCCCGTCCAGCAGACTCTGCCTGCATGTTTCGAGTGGCACTGTTGTTCTTGGCCATGATTTGCTGCCTCCTGCCGTGAAGAATGTTGCGGGTGCTTTTGGAGTCCTGATTTTCCCTTTTGTGGTGTTGGTACTAGCCCAGACTACTTGTACAATTTCTTTGAGCACTTGGTTGTGCCTCCATGTGTACCTTCCTTGAGCCAGGGCTACTTTACATGAGCTTAGGACATGCTCCACTGTTTGTTTTTCATGGCAGAGGGGGCATGCAGGATCGTCTGTTTTCCCCCACTTCACCAGGTTTGCATTTGAGGGCAGAAGGTCATATGCAGATCTGAGAATGAAGCTGATCCTGAGAGGGGCCATGTGCCAAATGTCATTCCAAGTGAGACTTCTTTGGAGTGCATTCTCCCACGTTGTCCATTGCCCTTGCTGGCTCTGCTGGACTGCTTTTTGGAGTCTTTTTTGGTCTTCTTCTTTTCTCATCTCCTGAATCATCATGTCTCTTTTGGCTTTTCCTTTGGCCTTTGACCACCATTCAGTTTTGGTCAACTATCGCTGTCATTTGGGGGCTTAGTAGGTGGTTTCCTGCGTACGCTGGATCACAACAGGCGCCACTGAACACCACCGAAGTGACTCGGCAGCAGCGCATTGTCCCTTCCACTGGGTTGCACAGACATATACAGTCGGTGGTGGGTTGCATTTTAACGACTTGACACCGACTGCTCCCCGTGGATTGCCGATGCCAGGGCTCAGGCGGGCCGGGCCGGGCTGTGGCTGTGGACGGGGGTTCGCAATGAGCTGGTGGGTGCAATGCCACTGAGTTGGCACAGAAGACAGGGCAGAAATGAAAGAAAAAATAAAAGAAAAACAAGAAAGAAAAAAAGAAAAGGAAAAAAAGAAAAGCCGCTTAATGAACAAATTTAGATAATTTTGTGCACAGCCTCTCTCTGTCTCTGTCTCTGTCTCTGTCTCTCTCTCTCTCTCTCTCTCTCTCTCTCTCTCTCTCTCTCTCTCTTTCTCTCTCTCTCTCTCTCTGTCTCTCTCTCTCTCTCTCTCTCTCTCTCTCTCTCTCTCTCTCTCTCTCTCTCTCTCTGCCAGTGCTAGAAACAAATACAGTAATCATTATTGCAGGTTTTTATATCAGTGATATTTAAAAACAGAACTTGGTATTGTTACTATCCTATCAAACATGTTTTTGACACTTGAAGTACACAACATCTTAGATCATAACGTTCGTTCATCATGTTGGTAGAAACAAACATATTTAGATAAGCAAGCTCATCAATTTTGAGGGCTGCAACAAGACAACGTCCAAGAGAAAATAGTTTAAAAACAGACAATAATCAATGTATGCACGCGTGTGTGCGTGTGTGCATGCATGCGTGCGTGCGTGCGTGCGTGTGTGTGTGTGTGTGTGTGTGTGTGTGTGTGTGTGTGTGTGTGTGTGTGTGTGTGTGTGTGTGTTGTGTATGTGCGTGTGTGAGTGTGTTTGTGTGTGGTGTGCGTGAGTGTGTGCGTGTGTGCGTGCATGTGTGTGTGTGTGTGTGTGTGTGTGTGTGTGTGTTGTGTGTTGTGTGTGTGTGTGTGTGTGTGTGTGTGTGTGTGTGTGTGTGTGTGTGTGTGTGCGGGCACACGCGCGCGTGTGCGCACACACGTGCGCCTTTTATGTGCTTTTGTTTTTTGTTTTGTTTTGTTTTTATGGCCTTCATCATCCTGGACAAAATTCAAAGTTTATTCTGGCAAAACAAAATGCATCATAATCTTGGAGACTGTAAAGTGAAAAACAGTTTGCAAAAGTCGTGAAGAAAGGAAATAAAAAGTTAGAAGGCTATGCAAACAAGCAATTTCAATCGTTAATGAGCGTACAAATTTCTCCCCTTTGGTATATTACCGAAATTGAATTAACAGTCAGAAATTAGATCTGAACAAGACTAACAACAGTTTTTGAGACTGAAAAAGCAATGGTCAAGAACCAGATCTAAATGAGGTTATGAAAGCTGAATATCAAACAATTAATGAACAATAGATAAATCAGTGTTAACAAACTTGAAAACTGATAAAAGGTATTGTAAATTAATGGACAATAAACAAATCAGTGACGAGAAACCAGATACGAAACATACTAGCACAGTTAATTGACGATTCATAAACAAGGGAATAATCAGAAATCAGATATAAACTTTGGCATGGATATATGCTATGAAGCAGTGGATACAAAATGTTCATATCTATTCCCAAAACAAGTCACTTTCTGTTAGTGTCGTTCAATGATGAATTATTTCCTCTAGCTGATGTTCTCTATGAATTTTCCTTGTCTTTAAATTGTCTGAATTGTCTGATGTAGTCAATGTCTTATCTTTATTCAGAAGAAATTTAAGAAACAGCTGGCTTGAAATTTGTGGACTGAAGTTTCCAGCAGGTATCTAAATTTCTCAATGAAGGGAAAGGTCATGATCAGTGGATATCGTCTTTATACGGAACACGCAAGGTTTTTTTTAATATTTTTTATTTTATTTGTAAGTTTCTAAGGCAGAGGCTAGGGTTGACTTCAGTTTGAATCGGGGCTAGGCATAGGTTAGGGTCAAGATCAGGTTCAGGGTAAGTGTAGTGATAGCGTCAGACAGAAAAGCAGAAGACAGAATTTCATGAAACGTGAGCTCATCAGCATTGACAAGTTGTCCCCCTTTCATCCTCTTTGATGGCTAGGAATATGGTCCATTTTCAATTGGTTGTAAGGCAGTGCTGAATCTTGTTCTGTGACTTTCTAAGTGTTTTATCACTTGGGTGAATGCTAGGAAACATCTTTCATAAACTCTGGATTTTAAAAAGTGTTGGTTTTTTTTGTTTAAATTTCAAACAGATTTAAAATGGCCTCTATTGGATCTGCATATAACATCATCATTCCTCACACAAAACACAAGAGAATCTGACATATACAAGTAAAATCTAAACGACCCTTTGGGACTTAGTTTTGTCGTCTCCAGATGTTCCGGAGTATTACATGACCGAGGTCTTCCCTACCGTGTCCAGTCCTCTGACTGACAGTTGCAATAGTTGTCTCCTTCGTCATTAAGATCACCGCAGTCGCAGTTCCACTTTTTTCCAGGTCTAGTACAGACTCGCACGCAATGGTTTTCGTCCACCGGTCTAATAACAGAAAGAGAGAGAGAGAGAGAGAGAGGAGAGAGAGAGAGAGAGAGAGAGAGAGAGAGAGAGAGAGAGAGAGAATTAATAAAGATAATCGAGCCACGAGAACAATAACATTCATTTAGATGGTTTGCATACATTCTGTGTAGATTATATAATATATAAAGTTGTGTGTGTGTGTGTGTGTGTGTGTGTGTGTGTGTGTGTGTGTGTGTGTGTGTGTGTGTGTTTGTGCGTGTGTACGCATATGTGTTTGTGTGGTTGTGTGTGTGTTTGTAAGCGCGTGCGTGCGTGCGTGCGTGTGTGTGTGTGTGTGTGTGTGTGTGTGTGTGTGTGTGTGTGTGTGTGTGCGCACACATGTGCACGTGAGTGTGCAAGTGTGTATATGTGTGTGTGTGTGTGTGTGTGTGTGTGTGTGTGTGTGTGTGAGTGTGTGTGTGTTTGTCAAGTCAAGTCAAGTCAAAATTTTATTTATAGATGGAAACATTGAATAAGCAGCATATCTGCTTTTTTTACATCAAGCCATCTATGAAAAAAAAAAAAAAAAAAACCAACAAAAAAAAACAAACAACAACAACAAAAATCAAATCGTGTACAATGCCTTTCATCAAAAGAAAAGTAAACATACCGTCTTACCCCCTCCCCTCTCCTCCCCTTTTCCCCATTCACTTCCATTCACGTAAAAGGCATCAATGCTCATTGCTGCCCCTATGGTTACATTCACGAAGTGTATATCTTTACCAATGTATTTCTTTTCTGCACAGGATGGACATTTTTTCAGTATGATATGTGGTTAACAATTCATGAGATAATCTTTCAATTTTTTCTTAAATGTGTTTTTGTTTTTTATATTTTTTAAGGGTTTTGTGAGTTTATTCCACAGATTTCCACCTGAATATACAAAACTGGATTTGTATAAATTGTTGCGTGGTCTAGGAATGGACAATAAATGATTATGTCTATGGCAATTGACTCTAAATGTTTCTGTAATCTTTTGGGGAGCTGTTCCATTAATAACGTTATGCATACAAAGGGCTTTATTGAAAAAGAGTCTGTTTGGGAAGGTTAATATTTTGAGTTGTTTGTAATCTTCATCAGTTAGGGAGCTCGATTTTAACAATACTAATTTCAAAGCTCGTTTGTACAGACGATGAATTAATTTTAAATTATGTTCACTACAGTTGTCCCAAAGGGTTGATGCATAATCAATTAATGATAAAATATGTGCACAGAAAAAAAGTTTTCGAGAGTGGCCATCGAGAAAATTTTTTATCCGAGACAACTGAAATATTTTTTTTGAAAGGCGTTTTGCTAAGAATGTTATATGTTCAGTCCAAGATAAATCTTTGTCAATAATGACACCTAGTGTTTTGTGTGAACTGACTTCCTCAACTTCGTTGTTGCATATGAGTAAAGGCTGAAAATTTGATTTCATTTTTTGTCGTTTTTGTCTTGTAGACACGTACATGCACTTTGTTTTAATAGCATTTAAGGACATATGGTTTAGTTGTGTCCATTCAGTAAGTTTATCGATATCTGCTTGAAGCTTAATTGTTAATTCATAGACATCAGAGTCGTTTTCATGAAGAGATGTATCATCTGCAAACATTTCGCATTTACATTTAACAAAACAAGGCAAATCATTAACGTAAATAGTAAACAAAAGAGGTCCTAACACAGAGCCTTGTGGAACACCATATTTGACAGGCATAAATGTTGACAATTTGTCAGCTACAGCTACTAATTGTTTTCGGTCACATAAAAAAGATGAAATAAGACTTATGAATTCTGGAGTCAGTTTGTAAAGTTCAAGTTTACGGCACAACAAAGAATGGTTAATGACATCAAATGCTTTTTCAAAGTCTATGAAGAGAATACCTGCAAATTTATTTTCGTTTATGCTGCAAAGAAGACTGTCCATAAGCTGTATGAGGGCTGTGTGGCAAGAATGGTGTTTTCGAAAGCCCGACTGACTTTCATGGAGAAGTTTGTTATCAGCAAAATAAGAATACAGAGACCTATGCATGTGTTTTTCGATCGGTTTTGCTATGGCTGATAAAATGGATATCGGTCTGTAATTTGATGGGTTTGAAGAATCCCGGTTTTATACAGAGGAATAACTTTAGCTTCCTTAAATTTTAGAGGAAAAGTTTGTTTATCTATGCATAAATTGTATAAGTATGTCAAAGTATCTGTGATAACAGGACATGACAACTTAAGTATTTTTGTCTCGATACCATCTAAATCACGAGTATTTGATTGGGTTGAAGTAGACAAGGCTTTACTAACATCTAAAACGGTCATGGGTTTCAGACTAAATGGAACACGAATATCTTTAGAATGGATGTATTGTTCTAAATAACTGAGATCATTTTCACTAGATTTATCATTTAATATGATTCTATCTGCTATGGTTGCAAAATGATTATTTAGTTGATCTGCAGATATGTCTGAGCTCATTTGTTGACTTTTTGACATATGTTTATTAGTTAATATGTTAATTGCTTTCCAAATTTGCCTGGTATCTTTGGTAGAAGTTAACAGTTTTCTGAAGTAAGTACGTTTCGATTTTCGTTTTAATGACGTCACTTTATTTCTTTGTTTTCTGAATTCTTCATTCGTTCCGAAATTACTCAAATGATTTCTTTTATTAATTTCTCTGTCAATTTCTTTAGTTATCCATGGAGGTTTTGTTTCCTGTTTAATCCTTTTCTTTATAAAAGGGGCGTGTTTATCATACACAGAGGTAAACGTATCAATCCAAAATTCAGCTGCTTTATTTGGATCTCTGATTTGATAGATGAGGTCAAATTGTGCTTCAGAAAGGTCAGTAAGGAAATCTTCTTCTTTAAAGTTTCTAAAGCTCCTGTAGTAAATAACTTTATGACCTACTTTTGGAATTTTTACACGGTTTTTGAACCAAGTAAGGCAAATTGGGTTGTGATCACTACAGCCATAGGGAGGGGAACAAAGTTCGATAATGGACTGTTTTGCATTTGTGTAAATATGATCTATTAGAGTAGCGGAATTTTCAGTTATGCGTGTTGGTCTATCGATTAGTTGTTCTAAATTATGTGATATATAGTTTTGATACCACTTCGATTTTGTTTTTAACAGATCAATGTTAAAATCTCCTAAAATAATTGTCTCATAACTTAGAATGGTTACTTCATCCATTATTGCATTAAATCTGTCCTGCCAATCAGTGGTTTCTGATGGGTTTCTATAGACAAAGCCTATTGCAAGTGGTTGACTATTTTTCATACTTATTTCAATCCAAACAGATTCAACACCATAATTTTCAAAATTAACTAGCCTTTTACATTTTAATGAGGAAACATAATATATAAGTAAGCCAGTGGATTTTGGTTTATAGGGGTCGAGTCGCATTATTTGGTATCCTGGCATATCCATTTCTGCATCTGATATATGAGAAGATAACCGGGATTCAGAAAAACAAAATACATGAAAACTGTTTCCATCACTGCGAAGTATAGTTGCAATGTCATCTTTTTTGTTTGTTGCGTTATTGATGTTAAGGTACCCTACACGAAGTCCATGTTTGGATGGCCATGTGTCTAAAGTCATAGGCATGTTGCAGTGTATAGCACTAGGTATGGCTTAAATAAAATGGTGAGAGGGAACACTAGATAAATCACTGCTTAAACTGTGGCAGGCTCAGACGGCACCTGGGCAAAAGCGATGTCAAATGAACCAAAGAGTATAGAAGTACAACAGCAAGAAGCTCTAAAAACGAATCAAGGCAATGGACCAAAGAACAACAACAATCACTTAATAATACAGAAAAGAACAGCCAATCAAAGGTGCAAGTAATAACGAGAAAAATAACAAAGTATACAATTTAAGGAAACCGCAATTACTAACAAGAAAAATGCCCAATATATACAAATCAGGGAGCAAACAGCTATCAATCAAAACGTTTCCATCAATCCAATCCAGAAAAAGCAGTCAGCTAATGACAATAAAGAAGTTCACACCAATGGAGGGGCAACCGCAGGATTATTTCGTGCAGCCTGATACAGTCGATCTGCAATGGTTCATTTTGCACGAATCAGGCCACCGCAGCACAGAAACACTTCACCTCTCTCTCTCTCTCTCTCTCTCTCTCTCTCTCTCTCTCTCTCTCTCTCTCTCACACACACACACACACACACACACACACACATTTGCAAGACTATTGAATCACACACAAAAGCATGTCAGGTAGTTGATTGTATATAGCATATTATTCAAAACAAACCGATTTTGGAATAACAGGCGCCCAATACTATATACTTGGTATATATTACTCGCTTCGATTGTGTTGAATATTTAACATGAGTGAAGTTAATCTGTTAAGCATTTGTAAATAACTGATCATGTCATTTGACTGTGTAATCGACAGAGCGTTACACGGTGGGTTCATGTCACGGTCTGACAGGATGAGGTCCGGGTTCTGACCCAAGTTCTGGGACCGTAACCCTGAGCCACAGTCAGCACTGGAGTCCTCCAGTCTGCTGTGTTGGGGTGGCTGAGGCTGCACTAGAGAGCTTGGCTGAGAGGGGCGGTACTCACTGCCTGCTGGCGGCCGTAAAGGAGGGAAGTGGTGCATGGACTGGAGAGTGGGCAGGGCCTGACTGCTGGGCCTACCATGACCGTTATAGGGCCAAAGTCCTGATGGTGATGGGGGTAGGGGTCAAACTGAGGACCAGCGCTGTAAGCCTGCTGCAGGTTCTCAGGCTGAATGACAGTGTTATGATTGTGGCTGTGAGATGGCTGGGTGAAAGGATTCTGTGCATAGGCTGCACGAGATTGACGGCTATGACGGGTGAGATCATTTGACATGATAGGGGGCTGAACACCCTGAGGGATGTAGTTCAAGCTCTGCCTGTCACTGAGCTGAGCTTGTCCTGACTGGGAGTTTCTACGCCGTGGAGTTGTATCCTCCAAGCAGTTTAGGATAGTGGTTTTGAACGTGGATGCTAAATGGGCTGTACCTTTACAACTAGGATGAATTAGATCATGGTACATGATGAGTTTGGGAGCACCGGAACTAGTAACAAAAGCATCCGTATTGTCAATAAAACTAATTTTGGAATCAAAACATGCTTGTCGGAGGTTACGGTTTGTAGGGTTGATAGAATTGTTAAAACTGTGCCTGCCCTTTGCTGGAATTAATGCACTAAATGCTATTCTAGTCGATGGGAAAACCTGACGACATAGCCTGATTAAATGATTCCACTGCTGGATGGACACTGGGCCTGAAGGGCAGTCATTGATTCCAATGTGAATAATAAGAGCCTTGATTTGGTCATTGCATGGTTGATGGGATAGCCATTGTATTAAATCTTGAGTAGTCATACCAGAAACACAGATTTTAAACAAATTATATCTTTGTGTGTGTGTATGTGTGTGTGTGAGTGTGTGTGTATGTGTGTGTGTGTGTGTGTGTGTGTGTGTGTGTGTGTGTGTGTGTGTGTGTGTGTGTGTGTGTGTCCCCGCGCGGGCGCGTGGGCGCGCACTGGTGCTCTTTTTTATATGCTTTTGTTGTTTGTTTTATTTTGTTTTTAGGGCCTTCATCATCCTTGGCATAATACAAAGTTTATTCTGGAAAACAAAATGCATCATAATCGTGCAGACTGTAAAGTGAAAAACAGTGTGCAAAAGTCGTGAATAAAGGAAATAAAAAGTTTGTGGACTTTGCACACAAGCAACTTCAATCGTTAATGTGCGTAGAAATTTCTCCCTTTTGGTGTATTACCGGCACACGAAATGGAATTAACAGTCAGAAATCAGACCTGAACAAAGCTAATAGCAGTTTTTGAGATAAAAAAAAGACAAAAACCAGATCTAAATGAGGTTATGAAAGTTGATTATCAAGCAATTAATGAACAGTAGATAAATAAACGTTAACAAACTAGAAAACTGATAAAAGTTATTGTAAATTAATGGACAATATACAAATCGGTGACGAGAAACCAGATACAAAACATACAAGCACAGTCACTGAAAGACTGATAAACATGGGAATGATAAGCAATCAGATATAAACTTTGG
>CM065723.1:71484811-71489811 GCA_033310375.1 Conus canariensis
TGCATCAGCAAGTGTTCGTTTGCCGGTCCATCTGAAATGAAAGCCATTCACACCGTTCTTTCATTGTTGTCAACATTTCACCAGGGTGTATGCCTCACTTAATGCCCAGCCCCGTTACATAGTGAACCTGTAACTATACCTGAGTATGCGGAAGATGCAGAAGAGAGAGAGAGAGAGAGAGAGAGAGAGAGAGAGAGAGAGAGAGAGACAGACAACGACAGACAGACAGACAGACAGACAGACACAGACAGACAACAGAGAGGTTGTTTCGAGATGCATGCGCAGGTGGGTGGCTAGGACGGTGCTTGGGGGGTGATGGTGAAAATGCGGAAGAAGCTGACAGGTGGCTCGAAAGGTAACCCCTCTCTCGTTTCACGAACACACTAGACCTTACCTATCGTACCAGGGATTTTGACGTCGGTTTGGGTCCACTTATTATGCATTGCGTCAACGTCAGAATGGAGAAACACACAGCATCACTACACATGAAATACAGTACTTTCATAGTACAATCGGCCTGCTACTGTCCCTTAACACACATCATGAAGGGATACAATACTACTGTCCCTCAACACACATCATGAAGGGATACAATACTACTGTCCCTCAAAACATCATGAAGGGATATCATACAGCTGTCCCTCAACACAACATGAAGGGATACAATACTACTGTCCTTCAACACAACACGAAGGGATACAATACAGCTGTCCCTCAACACACCATGAAGGGATACAATACTACTGTCCCTCAACACAACATGAAGGGATATAATACAGCTGTCCCTCAACACAACATGAAGGGATACAATACTACTGTCCCTCAACACAACATGAAGGGATATAATACAGCTGTCCTCAACACAACGTGAAGGGATATAATACAGCTGTCCTCAACACATGATGAAGGGATACAATACTACTGTCCTTCAACACATCAGAAGGGATACAATACTACTGTCCTTCAACACATCATGAAGGGATACAATAGTACTGTCCCTCAACACATCATGAAGGATACAATACTACTGTCCCTCAGCACATCATGAAGGGATACAATTAGTACTGTCCCTCAACACATCATGAAGGGATACAATACTACTGTCCTTCAACACATCATGAAGGGAATAATACAGCTGTCCCTCAGACATCATGAAGGATATAATACAGCTGTCCCTCAGCACATCATGAAGGGACACAATACTACTGTCCTTCAACACATCATGAAGGGATATAATACAGCTGTCCCTCAGCACATCATGAAGGGACACAATACTACTGTCCCTCAACACACCATGAAGGGACACAATACTACTGTCCCTCAACACATCATGAAGGGATACAATACTACTGTCCTTCAACACATCATGAAGGGACACAATACTACTGTCCCTCAACACATCATGAGGGATATAATACAGCTGTCCCTCAGCACATCATGAAGGGACACAATACTACTGTCCTTCAACACATCATGAAGGGATATAATACAGCTGTCCTCAGCACATCATGAAGGACACAATACTACTGTCCCTCAACACACCATGAAGGGACACAATACTACTGTCCCTCAGCACATCATGAAGGGACACAATACTACTGTCCCTCAGCACATCATGAAGGGACACAATACTACTGTCCCTCACACACCATGAAGGGACACAATACTACTGTCCCTCAGCACATCATGAAGGGACCAATACTACTGTCCCTCAACACACCATGAAGGGACACAATACTACTGTCCCTCAACACATCATGAAGGGACACAATACTACTGTCCCTCAACACACCATGAAGGGACACAATACTACTGTCCCTCAACACATCATGAAGGGATACAATACTACTGTCCCTTAACACATCATGAAGGGACACAATACTACTGTCCCTCAACACATCATGAAGGGACACAATACTACTGTCCCTCAACACACCATGAAGGGACACAATACTACTGTCCCTCAACACATCATGAAGGGACACAATACTACTGTCCCTCAACACACCATGAAGGGACACAATACTACTGTCCCTCAACACATCATGAAGGGACACAATACTACTCTCCCTCAACACATCATGAAGGGATACAATACTACTGTCCCTCAGCACATCATGAAGGGACAATACTACTGTCCCTCAACACATCATGAAGGGACACAATACTACTGTCCTTCAACACATCATGAAGGGACACAATACTACTGTCCCTCAACACATCATGAAGGGACACAATACTACTGTCCCTCAGCACATCATGAAGGGACACAATACTACTGTCCCTCAACACATCATGAAGGGACACAATACTACTGTCCCTCAACACATCATGAAGGGATACAATACTACTGTCCCTCAACACATCATGAAGGGACACAATACTACTGTCCCTCAACACATCATGAAGGGATACAATACTACTGTCCCTCAACACATCATGAAGGGATACAATACTACTGTCCCTCAACACATCATGAAGGGATACAATACTACTGTCCCTCAACACATCATGAAGGGATACAAGACGACTGTCCCGTAACATATGTGATAAATGGACACAATGAGTCCCTTAAAACAAGGCAAGAAGGGACACAATACTACTGTCCCTCAACACAACAGGAAGGGATACAATACTACTGTCCCTCAACACATCATGAAGGGATACAAGACGACTGTCCCTAACATATGTGATAAATGGACACAATGAGTCCCTTAAAACAAGGCAAGAAGGGACACAATACTACTGTCCTCAACACAACAGGAAGGGATACAATACTACTGTCCCTCAACACAACAGGAAGGGATACAATACTACTGTCCCTCAACACAACAGGAAGGGATACAATACTACTGTCCCTCAACACAACAGGTAGGGATACAATACCGCTGCTACTTAAAACACCTCATGAAGGGACGCAGTGATACTCTCCTTTAAAATAAAACATGAAGGGACACGACATCACTGTCCTCAATACATGTATTGAAAGGGTATAATGCCACTGCCCTTTTTAATACATCTTGGGGGGGTGGGGGGGGATATATTCCAGTTTTCCCTCAAAACACGTCATGAAGTACATAATACTACTCTCCATCAATAAACATTCTGAGGGAACATTCTTGTCCTCTTTGAGAAGGCAACAAAGTACAAAAAAAAAAAAACAAAACAAAACAAAAGTCAAGTAGACAACGGGGTGAACCAGCTGCCGTGGCAAAGTGGTTAGCATCGCCGACTCCCTGCTGGGAGGTCGTCGGTTCGATTCCCATCAGAACTATTTATTCATGAGATTTTTTTTTTGCCTCGATCGGCTCCTACTCGAAGTTGAGTTTGCCTCGGGCTAAGTTCAGAAGACCGGGACCACACGGTCGAGTTTCATCCACTTAACGGATGCAGCGTCTCTGAGAGTGTTGCTCAATTTCCTGACCAGCACTGCAGGTGTCTGCCTCTCTCGGGCCTGGTTGACGCCAGGATATGTTATGAAAGTAAGCGCAGAGGACAGTCTTGTCAAGCAGTCAAGGCCAGAATGGCAGTCCGTAACATTATTGTCATCATCCTCATTCTCATCGATCAGCATAAAAAGGTCTCAAATTCAGTAGCCATTCGTGCCCTGTTGTCATAGTGACCTCAGTTTCGATGTACTCTCCACGTCTGTGGCCTTGGTTTGATTCTGTCGCGGTCGCCTGTACGGGCACTTTCATGTGGATTGTCGTTCGATGGACGTGGTGGTGCCCTCCGGAGGGAGCGTTCACTCACTCTGGCTCCGCGACTAAGCAATCACAGTCATCAGTAGGGGGGCTTAGTAGGTGGTGTTCTGCGTCTGCTGGACCAGAGCGGGTACCACTGAACACCACCGAAGTGACTCGATGGCAGTGCAGTGCCTCATCTAGTGAGTTGCCTCCTGACGGCTCGACATTGATGCTCCCTGTGGAGTGCCGGTGCTGAGGCTGTGGCGGACCAGGCTGGGCTGCTGCTGTGGACGGTCGGAATGAGCGGCGTGGGTGCAATACTACTGAGGTGGCACAGATGGGACAAAATCAAATAAAATAGAATAAAAGTTTATAGTACAGCTGAGCTGAATGGGAATCCGTGGCATCAACTTCATCATCCTCATCCTCATCGATGAGCATAAAAAGTCTCAAATTCTGTGGCCCTTCACGCTCTGCTCTCATTTTTTTTTTTTTTTTTTTTTTTTTGGCTGTCCCTACCTCTGCACCACCTCAGAGGCAGTGCACCCACTCCGCTCATTCCGACACCCCGTCCACAGCCACAGCTCAATCGGCTCCGCCGCAGCCCCAGCACCGGCAATCCACAGGGAGCAGTCAATGTCAAGTCGTCAAGAGGCAACCCACCGGAGGAGACACTGCACTGCTGCCGAGTCACTTCGGTGGTGTTCAGTGGCGCCTGTTCTGATCTAACATACGCAGGACACCACCTACTAAGCCCCCTACTGACGACAATAATTGCTTAGTCGCGGAGCCGGCGTGAGTAAGCTCTCCCTCCGGAGGGCGCCACCACGTCCGTCCAACGAAGCCCCCATGGACTCTCCAATACCTGTGACCCCGACGGAACCAAACCAAGGCCACAGACGTGGAGAGGACATCGAAATTGAGGTCACCATGAGAGCAGGGCATGAGGGGCCACAGAATTTGAGACATTTTTTTAAATGCTGATCAATGAGAATGAGGACGATTGTCATGTGCACAGGATGTGTGAAGGTGTCGTGTGCACATGTTGTTTGTGTATATCAACAGTCTTAAGACTGAACAGTCTTAAGATTGTCAGAGGTATTGGGGTATTGAGAGAAAAGAGATCATGTGATTGTACGGCGTCGTTCTGCTGGTAGTGGCCCGGGTGAGTACTGCTTGGGAGCGCTGCGCGCGTTATTTAACTTAGCTAGAAAATTTTATAATCACTTGCTCTACGCCAGCCGGGGGAGTCGCATGGTCTGTTTGTTTACGGCGATTGAAGACCGATGCAAGGCTGATGCATCGTTGAGGTAT
>CM065723.1:71494811-71499811 GCA_033310375.1 Conus canariensis
CCATCTGTAATGTAACACAACAGCAATGCAATGCTCCACTAATAGGACCACCAGGGAAATCGTCGGCCTCCAACAACCTTGAATGAATGCTGTCTCCGCCTTTCGATCCAGATCCTCAATAAAATGTAAGGGGAAAAAGCACGCACACGCACACGCGCGCGCACGCACACACACACACATAGTGTGTGCTCACTGTAACATGTAGAAAAAAATGCCGACAGTTAGGCTTAAAAGGAAATGTAAAAGTCAGTTCATGAGCAAAAACAAAGTCATATTTCATCCAGGGAAGAAATAGTTAGTACGGACTCCAAGACTTTACCATCCATGTGTTTGCATGTAATAGTATGTGAAAAATACAAACTGTCAACTTTTAAAGTTTGACTATTCTATACAAATGCATCATTTCATAGGAGTTTATTCATTCATACATAGTAACCTCACAGTGTTCTGGCTCAGTCCAAAAAGTGGTAACAATATTGCTGAAAGGTGATATCATGGGCTTTCCCTCTGATGCCGAGCTGCGCCATAATACAACATCCAAATTCAACAGGGTCATCCTTGGTCTTCTTTCCAGTTCTTCGCCTCTTTCCGATGAAATCGCTTCGTTTCCCTTTGCCAAATATTACTGAGGAAGAAACAGACAAACCATGTCTGTTACACAGGTGACAACAGAGCGAAAGAGACACCGCCATTCCACTCCCTCATCCTCATCCCTCCAACCCCTCCCCCCCAAAAAAAAAAAAAAAAAAATCGAAAAAGAACAGAAACGACGAAAAAGACAGCAGCCGTCCAATCCTGTCCTAAGTCACAGCCTTGATTCAGTCTGCTTTGTTTTTAGCTTGGCCGACTGAAGAAAAGGGCTATGTTTGACTCTTAAGCTATATCACACACTCATTCGGTCCGAGTTCACGGTTACAGATTAGGCCCAGAACACTATACATTCTCTATTTCACTCAAAGCTGCAACTGGCGTTTGTCAGAATCTCAGCCCTCACAGAAACGTATTCACCACACAGCCCAGCCCTTGACCCATACCATATCTGACTCTTTGGCAGATCCAGTGTCCGTGTCTTTTTCTGTGTAAGCACAATCCACATGACCTTTCATTTTCTTGTCATCTGCTAGACTTTTCGCTCCCAAATCCTTGTGTCCTACCAATAGCACAGAAACACAAAGAGTACACAAGTCAATGCCTAATTCTGCTAGTTTTGCTGACATACGGCATTCAACAAATTTACTGACCCCCAAATCCCAGGATAAAATTATCTTCTTCACATTCAATTTTTTTATTTCACAAAGCCAGGACGATTTTTATCTTTTCAAACTGCGTTGTTACTACTTGACCTTACTCTCCATCTTCAGGTCTGGATGAAAGACCCACAGGAACAAGGGATTGTTCTGTATCAAAAATGCAGAAATGAAATTAAGAAATACTTTGGTAAATACAACACTCCAGTAATGATAACAATGATGATGATGTTGATAAGAAATGATGTTAGAATAAAGAAGCGCAAAAAAAAAAGAAAAGAAAAAAATTGAAGCTTAATGAGGGAACAAGAGGTTGAGCCGGCGCACTACCGTGATGTCGTAATCTCAGCAAGAACCATGGCCAAATTTGATCTAGAGAAATCCGTTTGGACAATGCCGCTTGACCAGAACAGTGGCAGACAACGAAGCTGACATAACTACGGCACAAACCTCACCTTGATCCAGGCGGTGTGGTCAGACGAACGCTGGGCAGCGAACCCTTGGCTGCAGCTGTCAGGGGAGACTTGAGAGCGAAGATGCTGACGTGTCTACGAACAGGCTTGGGTCTGATCTGATGGGACTTTGCGCATGCGCCCAGTAATAACGTGTTTCTCCCCCCCCCCCCTCTCTCTCTCTCTCTCTCTCTCTCTCTCTCCGTCTCTCTTCACATTCTGTTGTACACATATGCATGTATACACAGGGAGGGAGGGAGGAGAGAGTTTGGGGGGGGGGGGGGGGGAGGAAGAGAGAGGCCAAAGTCATGGCTATGGCCACACGCCACAATTAATCGGGAGTTTGCACTAAAACACTCTATAATTAATTCATGGAAGCGTTTTCACGCCTGCCATAAATCTGAACCAGCATTTCATTTTAAACTGATAATCAATCAAATGAACAACTCCCCAACGAGGGGGGGGGGGGGGGGGGGGAATTTTCATTGATGGAATCACAAACAATCTTCAAATACATGACCTTTCCTCTATTAGCTGACGTCACATTTCAGGCCTTTGCACTCACCCGTGACATCCTTGTGCCAACTGGCCGCGCCCAAACAGTCCCATTCCTTTGATGTTAATCTGTCTGCTTGGAACCACCTGGCTTGTACCTTGATGGCCATAAGAAAGCAAATGAAGAGAATCAACTTTCAGACACAATCAAAATTCTCAAAACAATCTAATTGCGTCAGTCTTGATATATTCGACTCCCTGTGCAAGGCCCTGGTGCATTAGTCTAGTGTGCAGCCTGTAACAGCTGTCCTTTTCAAGTATTCTCTCTCTCTCTCTCTCCTCTCTCTCTCTCTCTCTCTCTCTCTCTCTCTCTCTCTCTCTCTCTCTGTTGTTGAGGGGCAGGGGGACAGGGTTGGGGGGTGGGGGGTGGGGGAGGTAACAGGAGGATGGAAAGAGGAAAGGAGGTGGAGGGGGAGGAGGGAGAGAAAAAGATGCATTTGAAAAGCCACATTTGAAGCAGGGAAGGTGGAGCACTATGGAGGAGGAGGAGGAGGAGAAAAGCGTGCAGTTTAAAAGCTACATTGGGGGCTGGGTGAAGGACTCGGGGAATGAAGGAGGTAGGGTGTGTATGTGTTGGGGGGGGGGCGGAGGGGCGGGGGGGGGGGGGGGGGCAGGGAAAAGCGTTCTTTTTGAACAGTTGCATTGCAGAGAGAAATAGCGGGGTCTGTTTGCGCCAAAATTTAGCCATTTTGGAACACGCTGAACAAAAGCATGCGACTCTATTTTTTAGAACATCTTAAAGGTTTTTTCTTTTTCTAGAAATTTAGACCAAGCCCCACACAAGCTTTGCACTGCTTTAGCCATCGCAACAGGTAGACTGAAATCACCACTGCGGAGAAATATCACAACTGCAAAAAATGCTTACAATGTACTTCCTCCAGCCCAAGCTGAGCTATTATGACAACAATAAGACACAATGAATATTACTTACACATGCCCGCCTTAAACAGTTTTCCCAGTCTAAAATCTGATCCATGATCATTTCTTTCTCATGTTACTTATATGTTTTTCAGTCTATTTCAAGTAGCTATTTGACAAGAGAAACCCAGACTGGACTGAAAAGCCTGTGTGAACTGTCAAAAAGCAATTGGGAAACTAAAACATGCAGCAAATTCATAGTGAAGCAGGTTGTTGTGCAAACAAGATGCACTTGCTTGAAAGCACAGCGGTAATGCACAGTAATGTGTAAGTGCCACTGTAACAAATAGATATTTAGAAGACAGCATTGTTTGTGCCAGCAAGACGCTACGTGAACGATGTGAGAAACAGCAAGTTTTCGTGATGTCCCAAAGCATATTAATCACATCAAGAGAAGTTTCATGTGAAAATACCAAACCTTTTTTTTCATATTTGTCATAGAACTGCTTATTACTATACTCCAATTCCTTTTTTTTTTTTTCTTAGTAATGCAATAGTGAAGTTTCATGTGAAAGTACCAGACTTTTTTTCATATTTGTCATAGAACTGCCCAGTACCAATATCCCAGTTTTCTTTTCTTTTTCTTTTTTTTTTATCGATTCTTAATAATGCATAATCTAAAAGTGAGGATTTGAGCACATCTTACCTCATGAAGGAGCTGATGAATGTGAACACGGTCTTGTTTTGAAATGGTGATGACAGCATTCAGTGTCTGCCATGTGTCTGTGCGTGTGCGGTAACAGCAAAGTACAGTTTTCTGATCGTCAGAAATGCCCCTTGAGTCTCTCACTTGATTCAGATCTTCATTGTTTTGATTTGATGAACATTACCAATGCAAAGTGTCATGACTATTTTCTGTGATGCGTCTTGAAATGAAACATACTGAAGTGAAAATCATTTCAGATGATGTCTTTGATGAAACTGTGGCGAAAAGATCATGTGTAAGAGAGGGTATGAACCAGCTTGGAAGTGTCACGAACATTCTCTGTTATGAATCTTGTAATGGAGCAGATGAAGATCGTCCTGGCTCTGTGAAAAAAAAAAGGAAAGTAAGGGACGATTTGATCCTGGAATATTGGACCAGAAAAATGGTTCAATGCTGTATGTCAGCAAGGATAGCAGAATTATGCATGGCTTGTGGACTTCTGTGTGCACGCCATTGGTACAGCACAAGGATTTAGAAATGAAAAGTCTAGCAGACGACAGAACAAAATGAATTGTCTCCGAGCCAGGCACGGTATAAGTCCAGGGCTGGACTGTGCGATGAATATAGACTTTGGTAATGGCTGATTTCCTGACAAAAGCCAGGTGCAGCTTTGAGTCTAACAGAGAACATAGAGCGCTTTGAGTCTAAACTGTAACCGTGGTCTCGGACCTAACCTACTGAAAACAAGGTGTATCAGGGTCGGTCACTGTACGGCATTGAACAATACCACCACCACCACCACCACTCCTCTCCCCCGTTCTTTTCCACATCCACCTCTATTCCACCTCTGTCTGCGTGTCAAATACACGCTCTCCCCCCTCTCCCCCCCCCCCCCCCCCCCCCCCCCCCCCCCCATTCTGCAGGTCTGGCCACGGTGTGTTGTGCATTGTCAGGGGTTGAAGTTTCTATTCATTTGTTTTTCTACTTATTACATTACTCGATCGTAAGCAGTTTTTGACACACCTGGTGCACAGCCACCTTTCCTCCTCTTTTGCACTCTGCCCATTCTGGTCTCCCGCCACCATCCCCTACCGTCACATACACACACATATACACGCGCACACGAACATACACACCCACACCCACCCACCCATCCACCCATTCACGCACGCACGCACGCAC
>CM065723.1:71509811-71517311 GCA_033310375.1 Conus canariensis
CACACCTAAACACAGTGCAGTACAGTATAGAACAATAGAGTGCGGCGTAGCACGAAACAATACCGTAAAGCATAGCATAGTGGAGTAAAATACATTACAGTAATGTGCAGTATAATGCAGTCCTGTACAGTATAGCACATTAGCCTTCCGTACAATACACAGCAGTATAGCAGAATGGTACTGCACAGTTTAGCACAACAGGGCACAAGACAGCACAGTATAATACAGTACAGAACAGCACACTGGAGTCCAGTACAACGCAGTACAGTACAATACAGCAGAGTTCAGCATAGCACATTAGAGAACTGTGTAATACAGCGCGGCACAATACAGTACTGTACAATACAGCACAGTGCAGAACTATGTAATGCAGTGTAGCACAACACTGTACAGAACAGTATAGCACAGAACAGTACAGTACAGCATACCACTGTAGAGTACAGTCCAATACAGTGCAGTATAGCCCATTGCAGTACAGTACAGCATAGCACGGTAGAGTACAGTCCAATACAGTGCAGTATAGCCCATTGCCGTACAGTACAGCACAGCACGGTAGAGTACAGTCCAATACAGTGCAGTATAGCACCATACAGTACAGTACAGCACAGCACGGTAGAGTACAGTCCAATACAGTGCAGTATAGCGCAATACAGTACAGTACAGCATAGCACGGTAGAGTACAGTTCAATACAGTGCAATATAGCCCAATAGAGTACAGTACAGCGTAGCACGGTAGAGTACAGTTCAATACAGTGCAGTATAGCCCAATGTAATACAGTACAGCATAGCACGGTAGAGTACAGTTCAATACAGTGCAGTATTGCACAGTATAGTACAGTACAGCATAGCACGGTAGAGTACAGTTCAATACAGTGCAATATAGCCCAATATAGTACAGTACAGCATAGCACGGTAGAGTACAGTTCAATACAGTGCAGTATAGCACAATACAGTACAGTACAGCATAGCAGGGTAGAGTACAGTTCAATACAGTGCAGTATAGCATAACACAGTACAGTACAGTATAGCACGGTAGAGCACAGTTCAATACAGCGCAGTATAGCACAATACAGTACAGTACAGCCTAGCACTGTAGAGTACAATACAATACATTGCAGTATAGCCCAATATAGTACAGCATAGCACGGTAGAGTACAATACAATACAGTGCAGTATAGCCCAATATAGTACAGTACAGCATAGCACGGTAGAGTACAGTCCAATACAGTGCAGTATAGCCCAATACAGTACAATACAGTATAGCACAGTGGAGCACAGTACAATACAGTACAAGACAGCGTGGCACAGAGGAATACAGTTGAATTCCATACAATTTTAGCACAATAGAGTACAGTATGACAGAGTTGAGTACAACACAACTAATCTAAGCATAGCACGAGACAGTACAGTGCAGTACTGCACTATACAGTACAATACGTTACATGACAGAACAGAATAGAAAAGAGAAAGTATACATAACACACTGCATCACAAAACTCGACAGTGTAGAACAGTACAGTACGGTTCAGGGGGTGATACAGCACAATAGAGTATAGAATAGCACAAGACAGTACAGAACAGTATAGCACAATATACGACAGTATAGACAATGCAGTCCAGTATAGCAGAATACAGTCAAGCATAACATTACAGCACCATACTGCACAGTACAGTATAACAGGAAATTACAGTACATGACAGTACAGTAAAGCACAATACAGTACAACACAATACAGTAGAGCGCAATAAACTACAGTAAAGCACAGAACAATACAAAATACAGCAGCGCAGTACCGTACAAATTAGTATAATAAAACACAGGATAACACAACACAATACAGTACACCACACCACAGTGAAATATAGCACTTGATAGTGAAGCGCGAAGCAGTGTAGTAGTAAAGTATAGTTAAGCACAATGCTGTGAAATATAGAACATACAGGACAGCACTAAACAGCTAAGCACGACACAGCGCAATACAGTACAGCAGACTACAGCATAGCATGCTACAGTACAGTATAACACAATTCAGTACGGCGTGGTACAATACAGAATAGTGAAGAACAGTAACAGCGAACGCAGTAAACTATGAAACTGTACCGCGCAGCGCTGTACAGTGGAGCACAACACAGTGAAGCACAATAGAGGGCACAGCAATACAGCACAACAAAGCACAGCACACTACAGCACAACACAACGCACTATGGGACAGTACAGCATAGCACAACACAGTACAGTTTAACACAGTAGTGTATGACGCAGAAGAGTACGGCGTAACACAGTACGGCAGAACAGTGTAGCAGAATGCAGTACAGTAAGGTACAGTGCAATACAGTACAGTGCCGCACAGTACAGGACGGCACAGTACAACCCAGTACAGTATGATACAACAGAACAGTGCAGTGTAGTACATTACAGTACAAAACAATGCAATACAGAACAGTAGAGCACAACACAGTACAGCACAGCACAGCACAGCAGTGTACGGTGCAGCATGGCACGACACACAATGGAGTACTTATGGCAGTGCAGTGCAGTGCAGCGCCGTGAGTAAGTTAAAGTGAGTGTTTCACCTGCTGCACAACGCACGGCGCCAACACATTAGAGCGTAGAGTGCAGTGCATCACAGCACTGGGCGATACAGCACTGCGATTTCTCTTCCAGGCTCTCCAGTTCGACCAAAACGTGTCACAGACGTCGACCAGTCCACAGAACACCTTGATTCCCACTGTCTGATGAGTCCAGTGGCAGTCAGAATATTGGCCCCTCCATCTCAGCATCTTACCCGGCGGTAGTTCCAGTCCTCTGGGGGTATGCCATGCGGATGGTCCAAGTTCACTGGTGTGGCCCCAGAACAACAGGTACGTTCTCTGGACGATCGTGACAGTCACACCTGAGCTTTGAATCTTGTGTCCCAGCCTCCTCCACCCACACTCCTGGTATCAACCTGCCAGCTAGACAGCTTCTGGCTTTAGGCAGTCAGTTCGCACACTCGACAAACGCCGCTTTAAAGCTGGCCAACAAATGGCGCAGCAGCCTCTACATTCTACAGGAAGTGAACAGTCGTCGTCGGGATCTGCAGCTGCTCCAGCTGATGAGGAGGATCCATTCTCTTTTCTGGACGAAGACACTCGGCTTTACCTGTTTGGGAGCGATGCCCAGCCGACACAACGACGGCAGACAGTTCACGTTCAACCGGTTCAGCAGTCAGATGTTGTTAGCTCCGAGGATGTCACCAGCCACCTCGCCCCCAACGTCTCTCTTGGCTCGCAGATTTCTGTTCAGTCGATTCAAAGTAATGATGAGGAGCTCCTCGCCGCCATAGAAGGGCTCACTGGGGGCAATCCAATGGTTCTGCAGCCAGCTGGCAGCAGTCAGTCAGTCCAGCAGCCCATCAGTAGCAGCCAGACCCCTCTTCGTTCCACCAATTCCTTACAGATGATACCGCGGCCAACTGGTAGCAGCCAAATGACACTGCAGCCAAGTAGTAGGAACCAAATGACACCGCGGCCAACTGGTAGCAGCCAAATGACACTGCAGCCAAGTGGTAGGAACCAAATGACACTGCAGCCAACTGGTAGCAGCCAAACGACACTGCAGCTAAGTGGTAGGAACCAAATGACACCGCGGCCAACTGGTAGCAGCCAAACGACACTGCAGCTAAGTAGTAGGAACCAAATGACACCGCGGCCAACTGGTAGCAGCCAAACGACACTGCAGCCAAGTGGTAGGAACCAAATGACACTGCAGTTAACTGGTAGCAGCCAAACGACACTGCAGCCAAGTGGTAGGAACCAAATGACACTGCAGTCAACTGGTAGCAGCCAAACGACACTGCAGCCAAGTGGTAGGAACCAAATGACACTGCAGTCAACTGGTAGCAGCCAAACGACACTGCAGCCAAGTGGTAGGAACCAAATGACACTGCAGTCAACTGGTAGCAGCCAAACGACACTGCAGCCAAGTGGTAGGAACCAAATGACTCTGCAGTTAACTGGTAGCAGCCAGATCCCTCTTCGTTCCACCACTTCCTTACAGATGACACCCCTGCCAACTGGTAGTAGCCAAACGACACTGCAGCCAAGTGGTAGCAGCCAAACGCCACTGCAGTCAACTGGTAGCAGCCAAATAATACTGCAGTCAAGTGGTAGCAGTCAAATAGTTCTGCCTCTTGCTGCCTGTAGCAGTCAACCGTTGGCTGTGTTGAGTGACATACTGTCCAGACTGCCTGTGATCATGAACCAGAAGGAACTGTTCAATCAAATGACTGAGACAAATAAGGGCGAATCAACGCAGCTGGCCGACTCGAGCGTGTGTCAAACGAATCAGCGGGGTATTCCCAGTACTTCACGATCTGATGGGAGTGGAGGTCAGCTCGCAGAATCGTTTACTTCTGGCACTGGTCAGCCAGATCGACAGTCGGAGCATGACAACTGTATGCCAGATGATGGCATTGCTAAAGGCCATTCGCAGACAGTTCAAGTAGGTTCTGATCACCTCAGCCCTTATCCAAGACCACCAGCTCACCAGGCAAACTCCAGCGCCAATAGACCGTTCCAGGGATCACGCATCCAGGAGATCAGACATTACTTGAAGACACCAGTCCATGGCCAAGGCTTTCAGACCTCCAGTCATCAACCAGCTCCACAATCCTCTGTTTACACTCAACAGCCAGGTTTTCATGATCAAAATGCCTTCAGGTCTAGCCTACAGTCTGGTTCCCAGAGTGAGCGCAGAGGAACACAACAGAGCCTCGTCGCTAACCAGGTTGCAGAGTTTGCCCAGACACTTCAGCGTAGCTTGTCTAGTGCCTTTAGCCTGCTGCTTCAAGCAGTTGTGCACGATATTAACGAATTTCATGAACAAATACATTCCAGACTGACTGTTTTGCCTGATACCCTCCACCAAGCTATACAGCAGTCTGTTTTGGAATCCATCAACACGATTTTAAGAAATCGTGAGGCTGGCATCGATCAGTCGTTACCAAAAGACCGCATCGACAAGAAAGAACAGCCTTCGTCACTTCAAAGTCCCACACGTCAGCCTGACGAAGGAAGCAAAATAATAGCAATCAAGAATAGGGCCTCAAGCGTGAGCCCAGACATTCATGCTCACCCCAAAGCCTCCATAGCCAGCAGCCAATGTCATCTACATCAGCAACTTGCTGCATCTGGTACCACGCCACCTAGTGGCACCAAAAAACCTTCTGATGTCAGTCCCCACAAACGGCCTCGCCAGTCCAGTGAGAGGTCCAAACCCGATGAACAACAGCAGTGCCAAACCTCTGATTCTCCTAGCCGCAAAAAGAACATTCGAGATGCTGAACAGATGACAACTCGAAGATCAACAGACCGAGATCACTCGGGAACAGACGGCAAGGAGCAGTGATCAAACAGAACACAAACACAGGTCTTCTCCGCCATGTTCTGAGCTGTGAAGATCTGCCAAGACCCAGACTCCTAGCTTTTAGAAGTGTCACCAAAATAGAACTCACTGGACTGAACAAGAAGAAAATCTTAGTTCGTGACGGGGAATCACAGAACTAGACTCAATATATCATCTTTTGCGAGTCACGTTATAATGTGACAGAAGAGAAATTATGTCGCCATAAAATATGCATTTGTCAAAGGTGTTCTACGACTCTGATATTGTCATCGCGCATGAAAATGTATTGATACTGGAGAGACTTAAGGATTCCGTAAGGATTCCGTCATATTTAACTTTAAGTGTGTGTGTGTGTGTGTGTGTGTGTGTGTGTGTGTGTGTGTGTGTGTGTGTGTGTGTGTGTGTTTTACTTCATTAAACGCGCCATGCCTCTTACCTTCCTCCCTCTTTCCCTTGCCCCAGCCCCGTATCCCGGTTTCAACGCGTTCCTTTCTGCCTCTCTCGCTCACCTATTTGACAGAACGTGATTCTCACTTTCTTTAACAATGGATATTTGATTTTCCTCTACTCTGATTCCTCTCTTTCTTCAGTCATCACCTGATAAGGCTTTTGCATTCAATTCGTGGCATTTCGTTTTGTTTTGTCCAGTGAACTGGCGTATTTTGTACTTCATTAGTCACTCCTTGTGGTTTTATGATGTTGAGTTACGTTCCAGCTTGTTTTCTTATATTTAGCTACTTTCCAATTCGTTGGATTATTCTAGTCACTTTTTAACTTGTCAATGTTATGTCAGGAATGTAGTAAGGCGGTCGGTGAGAAATAGTTTGGTAGTTAGTCATTCGATGGGTCTGTCAGTCAAATGGTCAGCCAGGGACGAGTCAGTCAGTCAGTCAGTCAGTGAACTCGCTCGTTACTTTATTATTTGGTCATTTTGTCAGCAAGTCAGTCGGGCAGTCGGTTTGTTTTGGTAGTGTTTTCCCGGTCTGTCGATCAGAAGCTGGTTGGTCCTTGCCAGCTCCTAGGGCAGTTCGTTAGATTGATATGTTTAGAGATGTGTGATTTCTTCAGTTTTAGTATTCTTTTTATTGGTTTTGTGTTCAGAAAGTTGTGTTAGCGTGAGCGTTTGTCTAATAAGGTCTCTCTCTCTCTCTCTCTCTCTCTCTCTCTCTCTCTCTCTCAAGATGCGGGGCAAGGTGGAAAAGCCGAGCCAGTCCTCCTCCACGGACGTGGCTGGCTCCTCCAACAAGCTGGCCGTGTCGCGGGTCTTGTCGGCCATCTCCCAGCTGCGGGACCGCAAAGGGTCGACATGTGCAGACATTCGCAATGTGCTGAGGTCTGGCAGCGAAGGGCAGCCTTCCTTCCTGCAGGTCAAATCGGCCATTCTTCGAGGGATCCGCGATGGGTCACTGCGCGAAGTTGATCGCAACCGTTTTATTTTGGACAATGTGCCTCCGCAGCCTCGGGAAGCGAAGCGCTACGCAAGGAGCAACGATGAAGCATTTTCGGGAAGGGGACGTCGACGCCGTCGTCGATCCCGTCGCCGTTCCAAACGTCGCCGACGAAGACGATCTGGCAAAGGAAAGAAGAAAGGGAAGAAAGGCCGTGGTCGTCGTGGCCGTCGTAGAGGCCGTGATGGTAAAGGCCGTGGCCGTGGGAAGAAAGGACGCCGAGGGCGACGAAGGCGAAGACGAAGACGAAGAGGCAAAGGGAAGAAATGAGGCAGCGGCAAGGAGGGGCGTGCAGGCAGCCCAGGGCTCCTCGCTGTACCCGGCTGACCCAGCCAAGGAAAAAAGCAAAACTCTCTCTGTCTCTGTCTCTGTCTCTCTGTCTGTGTGTGTGTGTGTGTGTGTGTGTGTGTGTGTGTGTGTGTGTGTGTGTGTGTGTGTGTGTGTGTGAGAGAGAGAGAGAGAGAGAGAGAGAGAGAGAGAGAGAGAGAGAGAGAGACTGCTCTTCGTCCTTCGCTTCCAAAGTTTCCATTCCAAAATTACACAATAACCTATGTACTTCAGTAATTTTGTACGTAATATTAAGTATAATTATTCAGTTACATTTTAGCATGATGATTGAAAGCAGTAAATGCCCCATTTCAAAACTAAGTGATGTCAAACCCTTCA
>CM065723.1:71522311-71529811 GCA_033310375.1 Conus canariensis
CTCTCTGTCTCTGTCTCTCAGTGTCTCTGGTTGTCTGTCTGTCTGTCTGTTTTTCTGTCTCTGTCTGTCTCTCACTGTCCCTCTCTGACCCACTCCCCTTTCCCGTTAAACCCAATAAACCCATACGACATAAAGAAAAATGAAAGCGAGGAATGTTGTGTAAAGAAAGGACAGTCCTAGAGTTCAGAGGGTCGCTGTTCAGAACCAACAGAAAGCCTCACTTTGAAGGACAGCTTGTGGCCGTGGTAACTCAAACACATTAAACACAAGATACGTTAAATTATGTGTTTCTTCAGCATTTATAGAACATTCACGCTTTGAAAGATAGCTTGTGGCCGTGGTAATTCAAACGCATTAAACACAAGATATGTTAAAGTATGTGTTTTTTGCCAGCATTTATAGAACATTCACGTTGATTTTGTACCAAATTCGGTTTAAACTTTGATGGAAAGAAGAGTTTTCTGAGGGCAATTGAGTATCCAAAGCAGAGAAACAGAATAATGTGGAGAGGTGGGGAGGGGGGGGGGGGGGGGGGGGGGGGGGGGAGAAACGACTCAACAGCAGGTTTGCTAAAGAAAGGATAATCTATTTCAATTTTCTGTTTTTCAAAGTCAGTATAGAGAGGATGGGGTGGATGGGGTGGGGAGGGGTGTCAAATGCCGAATATATTATAACTATACAAAAGCTAACTAACTTCTTGTCATGCAGCTTATGGAATATGGTTTGACCATACAATAGAAATACTGGAAGTATTTCCTCTCATACCCCCATTCCATACTACCACTGCTTCTTTCTGTCTTATCGATGCCATTCTGGTGCAGAATATAATAGTTCTGATATGACAAGGAAACATACAGTGACTTGAGATTTTAATAAATCAGCTTCTATATTTGGACAGAAAGACATTGTTATACAAGCGGGGGTACTAAAGGAAATCATGACAATCGTATCAATATATTTATATGTTCATACAATTCGAAAAAGAAATTCGTTTGGAGAATGGTTTTCTTTTGTTTTCTTCTCTTGTCCACCATAAAATACCATCCTTGTAAAAGAAAAAAAACAGTACGATCGATTTCATCATCCTGGAAAGTTTCCTCTCTTCCCTCCCTTTTCCATGCAAGTTGAAACTTTGAATGCAGGGTACAGGCTATCATTTCATCCATTAATTAGAATACTGCATGTACAAAATATGATCGTATTTACACTTACCCCCTAAGGGAAAAAAATCTGTTGACAGATTGAAGTTTTCGGTTTTGTTGGTTGAGCTTCCTTCTACCAATTTTCCCTTACAGGGTTAACTCCAGTCACTGCCCGAAATCCCAAACTTAAGGCACTGGACACCACCGCACAAGCCCAAAGTGCTTACAGTCGGATGGAGAACATGCAAATATAGCAAATATAATAAAGCTTCTTTCAACGAACCGTCTGGAACCGAAATGTCCTAAACTGTAAGCGTTGAGATGGTAGAGAAATTAAATATCGCCTGTCGTCTCACATAAATCACACTAGCATAAACACCCTCTCTCTCTCTCTCTCTCTCTCTCTCTCTCTCTCTCTCTCTCTCTCTCTCTGTGTGTGTGTGTGTGTGTGTGTGTGCGTGTGTGTGTGTGCTTTCCCCGTTGTTTTTTTCCTTTGGTGTACGCATGGCAGAGTTTATATCTGCTAATGCCCTCAAAGCAGATGCATTAAGCCTTCCCGCACGTGCTTCAATTTCCAAACAGAAGGAGGACAAAAACCAGGGGGGAATTATCACTCATCTGCTTGTTCTGATCCATCAAATGATTTCAATGTACCACCGATAATCCAGTAACACTCCCAGCACCAAAGGGAGAAAAAAATGAAAAGGTCTGACAGGGCAGCGAGGAAAGGGCAGAGCAGAGAAGTGGGTGCAGCCATGGAGAATGGAGCTGGATTCGGCATTCAGTGGCTTCCGACTCCAGGACAAGGGCAGCTGGACGCACTTTTGCGAATAAACTCCATGTCCAACTCGCGCCTCCAGACCTCTGGTTTGTGGAGATCCTCCTGAAGGTTGTCAGAATCTTTGGTGCCGGTGACGAAGCGGTCGATCGCTGTGTCATCAGCAAAGAGTCTGGGGGCGGGAATGGGGTGTGGGCTGTTAGGAAAACGACAGTTAGCAGGCCGTTAATACAGACCAAAAGAGGCAAGGCTCATGCACATGCCTGTGGGAGACGTTGGACTCCACACTGACGTAGACTGTGAGCGGTTGATGACGTCTGCTTACCTGCCGACAATGAGGAAGAGTGCAACCCAGCTGTTATATGCTTCGTTAGACGCCGTAGTGAATTAGCTTATGTGTTAGAGAGCTAAGTGTAACTCGTCAAACGCTTTGGCCAAGTCTGTAATGATGACAACCCTGCAGAGCCTTCCTCTGTGAATTCAGGAAGCTGGGTGTATCAGGAGTGGTGTTTGTGAATCCTCTTTGTTGACTGAACAAGACAGCCTACTGAGCGCCTCGAGATGGTGCATGATAACGCCCACAAGGATGTGCTTGAGGACCTTCGTTGGGACGTTGCTGAGGGAGATAGGTCTGAAGTTACACGACTTGTGGTGTACTCCTTTATTGAAGACCGGGTCACGAGCGTGTTCTCCGTGTCCGAATGACCTCACCTGCTTCGAGACATGGGCGTTCGATAGTTGCGAGAATGGGCGCAACCTCTGTGGCCAGCTGCTTGAAGAGGCGAGGGGTAAAACCCTTTGGTCCAGCCGCTTTGGAGGGATTCGAGAAGCTTTTCCACGCTGGTGTCGATGTCAATATTGTCCATGGGTGGGGAAGTCGTCACGTGAGTCAGGCATTGCGCATTTAGTCCTGAGCTGGTCGTCTGGTTAGTTAGTTAGTGCATTGCATTTGCTGAATGCTGTGTAAAAAACTGGATGTTCAGCATCAAGGCCTTTAATTACGGGTCCGTGAGGAACCTTCCGCTGGACATCAGCTAGGTCTCCTAAGCTTGTGCTGCCAAGCTTGTGAGTCTAAAGGCACTTCAGGCTGAGTATGGAGTCCTGTTCTAGGCTAGCAGGGGAGAACACGTTGGGATGTATTGCCAGTAGGATGGCCTGAGTTGCTTCGGGATCTGCCTTTTGTGTTTGTCTGCAAGCACCTCTAACTCCTTGTTACCAGCCTTCTGCATTTGCCTTTTGGTCCTGTCCCGTCTCCTAATAACTTTATTCTAGGGTGATCCAGGGGTAGACGTAGTTACCTCTCGACTTCATAGGCAGGGATGTCCCAAGACAGTTGTGCTTGATGGCAAATTTGAAGCTTTTCACTGCTCTGTAGAGAAGTCACCTGAGGTCTTGCTGCAGAATGACCATCTCCTGTTTCATGGCTTCCCAGTTTGGTCACTCCTAGAGGAGAATGGAACGATTTTCATACCACGTGTTAGGTGTTGTTGGTTTGAAAAACATGTGCAGCCTAGGACTAAGATCATAACAGGTGGAAGTTCGACTTAGAATGACAGAAGTTCTGTTCTGAAATCTAGGATGGAATACACACTCTAAGCAAATTCTTATCTGCTATGTTTACAAAATGCAGTTTCATGTAGTGTACCAACTGTAAATTGTTCCGACAGACCCGAGATAGGACAATGGGGAATGTCATTACCACGCCGAAGCATTTTTTTTAAAGCAGGCAGTTACAAACGGCACTGGAAAAAGCGAAGTCTCCTGTCTAGGTGGAAAGGACCTGGATCTGCCCCGCAACCATGATCGCGGCACGGTCTCCACATCAACGTTCAATGGGATCGTTCTGGGACCTTATTTAATCTTTCCAATCTGTTTTGTTCAAACCTGGTTCCATAGCCTCAGTATGATCTTACTGACGACAGGGCAAATCAAGAGGCCAGGGTAGTTACACGACCTTGTAGGTCACACACACACACACACACACACACACACACACAACACCACACACACAACACACACACACACACACACAGCAAACAGAAATAAGCACACGATAAAAAAAAAGTGTAGTTTAAGAGATGACTTGAAGGAAGAACAGAATTATAGATGCAGAGAGAGAGAGAGAGAGAGAGAGAGAGAGGAGAGAGAGAGAGAGAGAGAGAGAGAGAGAGAGAGAGTATAGTTGATTCATTAAAATCCAACGACACTGCCATTGGAGTCGGCATGCTGAAGTATTTCCGACACGTTCTGCACCTCTGTTTTAAACGAGAAAAAGCTTTTGTGGGGAAGAAGAGTATAAGTGGAGGTGTGTGTGTGTGTGGGGGGGGGGGGGGGGGCAAAAAAATCATATTGCTCGAGGTTGAGGTCGGTGGTGTACTGGAGGTTGAGGTCGGTGGTTGAGGTCGGTGGTGTACTCGAGGTTGAGGTCGGTGGTGTACTCGAGGTTGAGGTCGGTGGTGTACTCGAGGTTGAGGTCGGTGGTACACTTCGAGTGGATGGGTGTAGGCGGGAGATACAGAGATGTGGGAATATTAGGCAAGGAAAGTATGGAGCAGGGGAAGCAATCAGCAGCAACAAACAATGGACTGTATTGAGAAGGGGGGTATCGAGCAGAGGAGAATGGAGCAGAGGGAGTAAGGGATGGGGGAATATTGAGCAGGGGCGTATTGAGTAGAGGAAGTATATTAACAAGCAGGGATATCGAGCAGGGGAGCATTGAGCAGATGGAGTCTCAACACGCAACCATCACCAAAACCTTAAAGGTTAAGGACACAGCATTTTCAACGAACTTACACTCATGCAAAGATCTGACTGGAATTCTTTTGAAAGAAATCACAAATTTTGTGGCTTTTATATAAAAAGGTAAAACTAGGGCTGGCAGGGAAATGACAGATCTGTTATTTTACTTCTGTGACACACAAAGTACTTGAAGCAGTAACCAGTGATGTTGTGGATGATCAACAATAAATACTGGACAGAGTGTCGGCGTGGTTTCTGTCAGCATAGATCTTTTCTTACACGACCAGCTCATGTAATGGAACAGAGGTGATAATGTGCATGTCTTTGTCTGGATTTTAGGAAAAAACACAAATCGACAAAAGATTTGATGGTTCACCATTGAGATTGCCTATCTAAATGCAGTATTACTGTGTTATCAACACAGCAGCACAGAGCACCGCAACACAGTACAGAACAGCACATCACACACAGCACGGTACATTGCTTAGCAGCACAGAGCACCGCAACACAGCACAGAATAGCACAGCACAGCATAGCGCAGTGGGGCGTGGTATTGCGCGGTACAAGATAGAGCAGTGCATTGCAGTACACGGAGTAGCTGCCACGGCTGTCCAGTCTGCTGCCTGAAGATGGCCTCAGCAAGCCAGCGCTGTGATATTTCAACCTTAACTGGTCGTGAGTCGTTTCACAAGTTGCACCTTCTCAACAGTCCTAGTTCACGGCTGTGGTGTTAACACAAAAGTCGCAGCTCACCTCAGACGTGTGATCTTAACAGCCAAGGCCATGCTTTGATTTTCTTTTCTGTTTGTTTCAGCCACACAGTTCTAGTTCCAGAAGCCGGCAACATAGTTCTGGGACTGGCCACTCAGCCCACACGCTCGAGAAACGCCGCTTTCAAGCTGGTTAAACAAATGGCGCAGCAGAACCCACGTTCTGCTGGAAACAGACGTTCGTCATCGGGACCCGAAGCAGCTCCTGCCGATCAGTCGGATTTACCACCTGACCTGGACGTAGACGTCTTGTTTGACCTAATTAAAAAGGGCAACCTGCAGCTAGTTCAAGTTCAGCCAACCCAGCAGTCAGATTCTAAGCCTGCCTTGGGGGAGACCATTGAAGGGCTCGCTCAACACGCCGTTCAGGACCCACAGATTTCTTGTCAACGTCATCAGGAGTTCAAGAATGCTATAAGAGATTTGATAATAGGAATGGAAAGAACTCTGCATCCAACTGCTAGCAGTCAGACAGTCCGTCAGCCGACTGATAGCTACCAGACAACTCCTCTCAACTTTCCTGTGTTATGTGAACGACTGGAGGCCTATTTATCAGATGAGACCGTGAGGAAAAAGAAACTGGATCTGCCGACTGGTCCCAAGAGGGACGGATCAGCGCAACTGACTGACTCCAGGTTGTGTCAAACGAATCAAAGGGGTATTCCCAGTGCTTGGCGTTCTGATGGGAGTGGAGGTCAGCTGGCAGACTGGTTTACTGCCGGCATGATCAGCCAGATAAACTCTCGGAGCACGACAACTGTGTGCCAGGCTATGGCATTGTTAGAGGCCATTCACAGACAGTTCAAGTTAGCTCCCATCACCTCAGCCCTTCTTCAAGACCACCAGTTCACCAGGCAAGCTCCAGCGCCAATAGACCGTTCCAGGGGTCACGCATCCGGGAGATCAGACGTTACTTGGAGGCATCAGTCCATGGCCAAGGCCTTCAGACCTCCAGTCATCAACCAGCTCCACAATCCTCTGTTTACACTCAACAGCCAGGTTTCCCTGATCAAAATGCCTTCAGGTCTAGCCTACAGTCTGGTTCCCAGAGTGAGCGCAGAGGAACACAACAGAGCCTCGTCGCCAACCAGGTTGCAGAGTTTGCTCAGACACTTCAGCATGACATATCTTGTGTCATTAAACTGCTGCTTCAAGCAGTTGTGCAAGACGTTAACATATTTTCAGAACAAATACTTTCCAGACTGACTGTTTTACCTGACACCGTCCACCAAGATGTACAGCAGCCTGTTTTAGAACCTGTCGACTCGGTTGTAGCAAATGCCACGACTCGCCTATAAGCACATAGGAACTTGCTTCTTCTTCAGCTTCATTGCTCACTTGGCTGACATGACTGCGCATTAGGGGGATTACGGTGTATAGGGTATTTCCGACTTACAATTATCATAATGTCAAGTATGCGGATAATTTAAATATACCAAGACTAATTGTACTCCTTGAATTTAAAACTGGGGATTAAGAAATCACACACACACACACACACACACACACACACACACACACGCACACGCACACGCACACACACATACACGCACGCACGCACGCACGCGCGCGCGCGCGCACCCCACACACACACACACACACACACACACACACACAGGGGGGGGGGGGGGGGGGGCACATGTGCTAAGAACGTGACATTGGCAGGAACGATACATTTGCACACAAACATGGTGTCCTATGCCTATAACACTGGGAGGGGAATCATTTCATGAAGTAGAAAAGACTGCAATTGTGACTAAATGCTAATGAAAATCAAAGTATTTTGAAGGTACTGCATGTACTATGCCCTCTGCCCATAGGAAGGTAAATGACACCAGTATTTGTTGACATAATAAACCAAAGTAAACGAATGACTTGCTCTTCATACTTCGCTTTCAAACTTTACATTCTACCCTATACTCTGCTTTTTGTTATGATACTCTGTTATATTCGCATGTTAAATCCATTTCGTCAATGATTAATACGATGATTGAAATGAAAAAATACCCCGTTATTATACCGAGTCATGTTGATCCCATTAGATTGACATTACTTTCGGAGAATTAGTGTC
>CM065723.1:71537311-71567311 GCA_033310375.1 Conus canariensis
TACGCGTTTACACATTCCTTTTCTTGTGGATAAAAGTTCAGGATGTCTCCCCTCACTTTCCCATGAAAAAAAATTTACGCTGGACAATTGTCAGCGCAGTTACTGTCGATGTTGAAAATCTTTCCCAAATATGCAGAAAGTCAGCGAAAATAGAATACCCCCCCCCCCCCCCCCCCCCAACAAAATCGATTTTGGTATATGGCGGATATAAGGCAAGTTGAACTAGGAGAGGCGGGTTTGTTTCAAAGTAAAACGACTGCAGGCGGAAAATGAAACCAGTTTTAAGAATAATTCTCAGTAAATCCGCCCAAAACGAGGACAAACAAGTCGTCTTGTAACTTACTTGCCTTTGTTTTGGGAGGACGCACTAAGAATTCTTCTTTAGAAAAATTAGGAGAGGTAGGATAAGCTGAGAAGATATGTGGCCGAAGGGAGTAAAAATGCAGGGAGGGCGTTGGCAAGTGTGTGTGTGTGTGTGGGGGGGGGGGGGGGGGGACATTCGGAAGTCCTTTCATTTAGTACTAAGAAGTCTCATCATCTGCCACAAGACTGTCAAGAAGCGAATGAAAGCTCCGTGGTTCATATTGTTGTACGTTTGACTTTGTTCTCGTCCGTCATTTCGTTCGTGGACGATTAATCCACACTCATTTTTCAATGCATCGTCGAAAGCTGAAACTCAAACTAATACAAATTGAAAATGTTCCCTAATAACCAGACACATCAAGTGTCTAGTTCGAAAAGTGCTCGTTTTCTTTTCCCCTTTTTTAAACGTATCGCCTCTTTATTACTAAGACTTACGCGTGTATTTTGGGTAACACCCTGAAATATAAAGTGTATGCATCAAGCGGCAACTTCAGTTCCGACCATACCTGACGGGAGGCAAGATTTCCAAGGATGGAGGGGGGGGGGGGTCTCAACCACAGAAGATACTGCCAGGGAAAGGCAGGGAAGGGGTTAAACTTATGTCATCAGGACCTTCTGTTTCTGTTCTTGAATTCAAGACAGGGAAGGGGTTAAAATCATGTCATCAGGACTTTCTGTTTCTGTTCTTAAACCCCTGTTCATGAGCGGCCGTCTGAAGCAGTAGACTTTATAAAAGGATACTGGTTAAAATAAAAAGAAAGAAACGAAAACAAACAAACGAACAAACAAACAACAACAACTACTACTACAACCGCAACAAACCTGTTCCCATATTGAAAGTTTAACAAACTAAGGCACGCATCAAGACTAACATGTGGCAACATGACGGACGGAAGAGAATAATGGACACAGTGCTCATCAATGAACTCTCTCTCTCTCTCTCTCTCTCTCTCTCTCTCTCTCTCTCATACACACACACACACACACACACACACACACACACACACACACACACACACACGATGCACAGACAGATTTATGTGCTTGTCACTCCGTCGCCCGTGGCCCCCATCCCCACTCCGCGAGCACACACACACACACACACACACAACACTGAGGAGCGTGCGGTCTCTACTTCCCACCCTCTGTCTTAACACATGTCCACACCACAAATATCATCACTCACGATGTGTGCGTATTCGACTGACGAACTGTCCATCCAGACACAATTTCTGAAAAATCGTTCGTTGTAAAAGGGATTCACCGATTTCACTGGATTAAAAGCATTCGTATTAAAACGCTTGAAGAATTCACCTTTCTGACAAAATATCAACGCTTTTGAAAAAGGGGAAAATTGTCATGCCTCCAGCCTAATTTAAAATCAATGCGTAAAATCAAAGTGATGGTTCTTAAATCACGAATATGCAATCATGTCAATGCAGATATGAATATGGAATTTACAGAAGTGTAAACATTTTGCGCTGTTCATCTGCATAATTTGGACAGCTGTGCTGCTGCTTGTTTCATGAATATGTGAGCCTTAGAAGAGCTTGACGATATATTCACAAGACAGTGGTAACACAGCAGAAAGCTATGAACTTAAAACGCTCGATGAAGCCAGAACAAGCATCACTATACAATCACAATTTAGCACCGTGTGTAGTTTTAAGTCAATAATGGCAACATTTCCTTTCTCGTCCCTCTTTTTTCAAAGCAGTTAAGATTTCCTTTTCCTACCCCTCCTGTACAACAGCTGCTTTCTGTCACAGACCAGGTTCTTGTGGTTGCACAAACTAACAAACGACCGGCAAACACTGGACACTACCTTGGAAATACAGACACTAAGTCTTCGATGATTTCAGTGAGATAGTTGAAAGCAGGTTTTGTACGGGGCATGGAGCGGAAAGAAAACCTTCTCCATCAACACCAGTCTTCATCGACAGGAAATCTTCAGACGTAGTCCTTAATGTCCTCGCCACAATCGTGGTGCATTGTGGACATTCAGGATTACCACTGTGTCAATCTTTTCTTTCTAACAACGGACATTAAATCAAAACAAAGTTGTCACGAGGAAGGAGCTGGGGTATAACAAGGAAATCACTCCGGTCTATCTGCATGTTTGTGGCCAGCAATTCTATTATAAGTGCTTTTCAGTTACCATTTTGTGACAGCCTCTACAACTGTTCGCGGAATCAATACGTATTGGTGCTTACCATACTTTTATGTCTGCTGTTATTCATACACTCTGTTCAATTATCCTGATTAATGACAACTGGCACTTTCTATTGGAAGCGTTTGATTATCATATCTTGATCTATTATATCAGAAAGGGAGAGAAAGAACATCTGAATGCATGTTGTTTCCGCATTTTCCCCACCTGAGTTTCGTTCAGTTCATATTTTAAGTTACTACTAAACAGGTCAAAGGTGTGTACAGGTCTTATTGTATGGACTTTGTAAACAACGAGAAGATGGGGAGGGTATACAGAAATCAGCTGATTATACTTTCATTATTAGGAAACAGATTTCTTCTCTCCTCCATCCCCGAAGAGGCAGCCTTTCCCATGAAACATTCCTGATCTGAAGGAAATTCCCATCGTTTTATGAACGCAGTCATTGGGCTGCCGGGTGTTTGTAGTGTCAAAGATTGTTTAAAGCATGGCACGGAAGAAAAATACGGGGCAGCTGTTCAACATAGGGGACGTGGTTTTAAAAGGAAATTTTGCACCAAGACTTCTTCGCCTCTTCCGTTGTCGGCAATTACCTAGTTTAAAGGCCCCCCTCCCCTCACGTCTTTCCGTTACCATCCCCACCACCCCTCTTCTGCTTTGTGTCGATGTTGCTTGGGGGGGGGGGGGGGGGGGGAGGTTCTAAATTAGGACTTCGCTTAGATTTCCTTGGTCATTATTACTAATTTTGTAAGACCATCTCACAAGACAAGCAAAGTGCTACCTATACCAGGATTCTGTTTCCAAGAACATTAAAGTGGTTCATGCCCCTTAAAAATTTTCCTCATTTTGATTTCTCAGAGTGAAAGGAGATGCAGACTAAGCTCTTCCAGTCCTGGTTCCAGTCTGTCCGCTGCCATGACGTTCATCAGAATGCCAATATCAACGTTGTCAAAGAATAATGAAATGGCGAGACTCATCACCAAACCAACAACCATTTCATTAGATTCCTTTTTCTTTGAAGCAATGAAGAAATCAGTTATACTCGTACTATAATGGTATTCTTCTAAACATAAGTGCAGGGGTGGAGAAGGGAAATCCGTTCCGATTAAGATGATTACAATTGATTACAGTTACAACACAATACAGAATTCCGGTCCGGTTATTCCCTGCTTGGCTTATTTTGTCTGTCACTTGAAACACGGTAAGCTATTGATTGTGAGATTGTTAACAATAGGCATCTTCACAAATAAAACGGAATCAAATTAACAGAAACCTCTCTCTCTCTCTCTCTCTCTCTCTCTCTCTCTCTCTCTCTCTCTGAAGTCATGGAAGCTTAAAGATGCAAAACTGTTAAAAAAAGTGATCTGAAATTCCAGAGGCTGGCACCGTCCACTTATCGTCCGAGCGGCATACGCAAGCTGTCCATGATGCGGCAAATGTGGAAGTCCACCTCCTTCCTGCACTGCACGATCAGCTTGTGGCAGAACACGAACACGCCCAGGAGATCGAGGTCCTGTTTGTCGGAAGGCTTCATGTCTCCAAACAGACCCGTCAGTGCCTCCTCTGCCTGGACAATCGACGTTCTCGCATACTCCAGCCCCTTCCGATTTCGCGGGCAACTCCAACACCTTCTGCGGATCGTCCTGCTTTGAGGGGCCATCCTCTGGAGCATCGGGACTCCCAGCCGGCGGGGCAGCACAGCTCTTCTCTCCGTCACGTGCCAGCCACCACTCGGTGTTCAGATAGAAATTAGTGATTTGCTTCCACTTCTGTTCCAGGAGCCACTGTTTGTACGTTTGGGGGGTGCAGGGACGCGGACGTCTGACGGGTGAGGTGATCTGTAGATGGCTGATGTCCTCAAACTTCTCACCCTTTGGGTTGCACATCTGCACCGCCCTCTCGTATCGATCCTGTTGCTGTCGCATGAATCGATAGAAGTCATAGTCGGGACTGATTTCGGGAAACACATGTCCCACGGCCCTAATAAAGCGCGCAGGGCGATCTTCACTTTCGACGAGTTGCACTTCAGCCATGTCAAGCTTCTTGCGTTACACAGCGTTTAAAGTGATCGCAAAATGTTGCAGGTTACTGGTCAGTGTGGTGGAGGTTTGAAAGACGCAGGGGACAAGAGAGTGTGGAGAATACTTCACGGCTGCACAGCTTCGGTTTACAATGAGGGGCTCGGTGAATGAGTTTGGTCACATATCTTCCGGCCAGCCCGGTGGGTCGAGAAGTTGTCACCTGAGCTTCTGAGTTTAAACAACACGTAGCTCTCGTGCCAAGCACATGGTTATCACGTGATTTTCAACCGTCAGCATACAAGTGACGGTTTTTGGTTGAGGGAATTTGATCTCCTACACACACACACACACGCACACAATACACACACGAGGAGAGAGAGAGAGAGAGAGAGAGAGAGAGAGAGGAGAAAAGAAGGCTCACACACAAGCGCGCGCGCACACACACACACACACACACACACACGCACGCACGCACGCACGCACGCACGCACGCACACACGCACGCACACACGCACACACACACACACACACACACACACACACACACACACACACACACACACCACCTATGCACACAACACGCACATGCAGTGCAAGCATGCACGCACTCGCACCGAGACTTCTGCCCGCCAATCCTATCAGCATGCTCATTCGGTTGAACATTAACTGTCGGTGGTGATCCCACCGCTAAACCCATGTGCTTCGACTTTGTGTACAACGAAGACATTACTACATAAAGCGAAAAAAAAAATGCGCTTCACTTGTCGAACGTGGAAGCAAGAACAGAATTATCAAACATTCACGCATTTGTTTTAAAGAAGCTTCGAAATTGTTGCAAACGAGTCCCCGAAGATGGAGTGTGGCTGCCTTAATGGCGGGATAGAAAACGGTCATACACACAAAACTCCACTGCCTGGCTATACAGGCAGTGTCCGCAGGAGTATCAGCCTGCGTACGCAGAACGAAAAGAAAGAAAGTTGCAAACGAGAACACCTATTCCCCATAACACAAAGTCAAACGCAAAGTCGAACAGCACGTTCAGAAGTAAGCAGATCTCATGCTTCTAGAATTTATTCAAAAGAAAATGCGTTCAGTCGTATGACAGACAACCTGCTCACTCAAAAAACATTTGCAGAATAGGAAAGAGATTTCAGATGAACATGTCTTTTAGAAATAAGAGTTTAAAAACTCGGAACATAAGTCTAAGGGAAAGACTCAAGGGGATATTTTGAATGATTTTTTTAAAAATTACTAAGACAAGCAACAAACGAAAACCCGCGACCAATGGTATTATGAAAAAGGTGATCCACTTTACATTATTGATTATGTTGTATCTGAAATGAAAATGCTACCCTACACTAAATTATGGGTGAGCCTCAGTCCACGGCCTGTCTTCGAACTAAGTTGTCCGATTCAGATGATGGGACTTTAGCCACCAACTTTTTATTGGAAAAAAAAACAAACAATTACATACATAACTTCATCATTTTGAGCTGCTTCCAGAAAAAGAAATAAGAAAATCTAAAAAGGACGATAGTCAAATCATTTCAAACATCAATCACAAGTACTGAGGAGAGACTGAAAGCAGCTCACTTCTCAAGAACATAAATTGAACAGAATCCTTCAGTACATGGGGAAAAAGGAACTGCATACTCCAAATCAACTGTGAAACTGTATTGCTTTCATTGTCAGAAAACAATTATTTTACATGTTAGAAAAACGTGTTTGAAAAACAACAAAACAGATTTAACAGAATCCTTCAGTACATGGGAAAAAATACTGCATACCCCAAACCGGCCGTGAAACTAGATTTTGTTAAATATCAGAAAATGGTTGTTTTCAATGTCAGAAAAAATTATTTTCAAAGTCAGAAAATGATAGTTTTCAATGTCAAAGAACGATTGTTTTTAATGTCAAAAAACGGTTGCTTTTTATGTCAAAGAACGGTTGTTTTCAATGTCAAAGAACGGTTGTTTTCAATGTCAAAGAATGGTTATTTTCAATGTTAAAGAACGATTGTTTTCAATGTCAAAGAACGGTTGTTTTCAATGCCAAAGAACGGTTGTTTTCAATGCCAAAGAACGGTTGTTTTCAATGTCAAAGAACAATTGTTTTCAATGTCAAAGAACGGTTGTTTTTCAATGTTTTTTTTTTTTTTTTTTTTTTTTTTTTTTTTTTTTTTCATAAATGTGCTGGTTTTAATGTTTTAGCGTTTGTTACAGCGCGTCAGGGTTTATTTTTGTACTAGTGTTTGGTGCAGTGACACTCTCACACTGTGTTTCACAAAAAGATACAAGGGTTACATACATATATATATATATATACATATATATATACATATATATATATATATATATATATATCTACACACATATATACACACACATATATATATATAATATATATATATATATATATATATATATATATATTATATATATACACAGATATACATAGACATATATATACACATACATATATACACACACACATACACATATATAAAGAATAATAAAAAAAATATAAAAAAAAAAAAAAAAAGAAAAAGAGGCCCGGACATCTTTCCGGAAACCATCCTTGAAACGAAAGACGAAAATAAGTATGCAAGGATGATACCAGAAGTGCGCGAAGGAGAGAAGGGAGGAACAGAAAATAAAGAGAGAGAGAGAGAGAGAGAGAGAGAGGAGAGAGTGAGAGAGAGAGAGAGAAGAGAGAGAGAGAGAGAGAGAGAGAGAGAGAGATGTAGTGAAGAAAGCGCACAGCTCGTCTCGCATACCGGCCTATTCCCCCCGAAGGCTATCCTTATAGTGAAAATGAGAGACCACAAGGGAGACACAAGGACATCCTTGCAGCGAGACAGTCAGTATCAATGAGAGAGAGACAGAGAGAGAGAGAGAGACGACAGACAGACAGACAGACAGACAGACAGACAGACAGAAGACAGACAGAGAGAGAGAGAGAAGAGATCTTCGAGAGAGAGAGAGAGAGAGAGAATATTTCTATCCTCCTATTTTCCGGCTGTAATCATTTTCTTTTTCCTCTGAAATTGACTCATACTCACATGCATGTCTGCGTTGTGTGTGTGCTTTTTTTTTTTTTTTTAAAGTAATGGAATTCCATTGCGGATCTAATGTTTTGGCGTTTGTACAAAGCGTCTGGTTTATTCATGTATGATGTGTGGTGCATTGACACTTTCATTCAGACTATGTTTGCTGCATAGTATACTTTTTAATGTAAACACACACTTGCCCTCCTCCCTCCCTTCCTCATTTCAACACTGTTGGTGTGCGGACGTGCGTGCGGGTGTGATAACAATATTGTAAAGATAAGTTAACATTTTCAAACAAAGCGTTGAATCATTACAAAGCGCCATGATATTGAATTATCGTTAGTTTTCAATGTTAAAGAACAATTGTTTTCAATGTCAAAGAACGGTTGTTTTCAGTGTCAAAGAACAATTGTTTTCAATGCCAAAGAACGGTTGTTTTCAATGTCAAAGAACAACTGTTTTCAATGCCAAAGAACGTTGTTTTCAATGTCAAAGAACAATTGTTTTCAATGCCAAAGAACGGTTGTTTTCAATGTCAAAGAACAATTGTTTTCAATGTCAAAGAACGGTTGTTTTCAATGTCAAAGAACAATTGTTTCCCATGTCAGAAAACGACTGTTTTCAATGCCAAAGAACGATTTCTCTCTCTCTCTCTCTCTCTCTCTCTCTCTCTCTCTCTCTCTCTCTCTCTCTCTCTTCTTGTGTGTGTGTGTGTGTGTGTGTGTGTGTGTGTGTGTGTGTGTGTGTGTGTTGTATGTGTGTGTGTTTGTGTGTGTGTGTGTGTGTGTTCAGAGCATTCTTCATATCAAATACGACTAAACTGACACTATAAATCTTTAAAAAAAAAAAAAAAAAAAAAGAAGAAGAAAAGAAAGAAAAACTGTTAAGGAAGGAGAAGACGAAAGATTAGATTTCCGTATATAACTACCTTTCCATGATGTCATCCTTTCTTACTGACCTGTAAATTCCATATTGCACCATTTCCTTCTGCTGCCTCTACATATATCACTTCTTTTTCCTTTTCAACGGTCACAGACAACACCGATCTTTCCGGCGCAACCTAGAGGTGGGAAGGGGAAGGCTCGGGGGGGGGGGGGGGGGGGGGGGGGGGGGGGAGGGGGGGGGGGGAGGGGCAGAAACGGGACAGGAGCGGGGAAAGAGTAGCTTACTTTTTCAGAAGATTGTGTTACGCAGAACCAGAAAAAAAAATCAAAGCTGAAATAAATGAGGGAAAGAAGAGAACCAAACTCCTGCAAAAAAAAGAGAAAGAAAAATGGCAGCTTAGAGATCGCCGCTGTATACCGCTGGTTTGGTATACACAGGTTTGTTTTTTTTTAATTCTAACAAAATCCGTCAAGCTTTACAGTTGAAGAAATCGTCATTTTCAGTTCATTGAACATGAATAATCATGATGTTTATAGCCCCGCCGACCACGGCAGCCATACCTGGCTGGTTAAGCCGGGTAGGTAAAATGCAAGTTAACACTCTAAAACACACAAAAAATGGCATTGCTTTAAAACATTTCATGTCATCAACATTACATTTATCATAAAGCTGAGAAAAGCTTCTTGAGCAGACACATAACAATTCAAAAGTCGCTGTAGAGTGAGAAAGATCGGCGGGCACAGACATCGGAAGAAGCAAAAGAAACTTTAACAGGAGACAAATGTCAGCAAGGAAATGTTTAAGGCAGCTCTCAACGCTTCCTGGGGCATCGTGGTAATGCGGACAAGCAGGCTATGATGTTCCGATATCGAACGCTCTGACGAAACCCATGATGATGACATCAGTTGGTACAATGTTTTCCATCGCTACTGAGACTTCTTCAATAAATGCCCGTCGCTAAGTCTTACAGAAACGGGGCGTTTGTGGAAACTGTAGTGTTGACAGGACAGAATCCCCTTCACCTCGAGGTGGTGCATGATGGCGCCACAAGAGGACGTGCTCAAGGACCTCGGACAGGACACTGGGGTGAGGGAGATTGGCGCGGAGTTTGAGGTCTTTGTAGTGTTCTCCCTTTCTGAAGACAGGGGGGTGCCAGTGCCTCCTTCCAGTCTCCGAAGACCTCGCCTGTTTGAAGAAATAATCGGGATATGGTTGTCAGGATGGAGGCAACTTCAGCAGACAGCGCTTACGGCAGTCGGTGAGTAATGGCGTCTGGACCGGCTGCTTTGGCGGGGTTCAATTCGACCTACAGTTTTTTCATTCTTCAGGTATATTGATGTTCGTATCTTTCAGAGGTAGGTAGTCGTCACATGAGCCAGGCATAGTACATTAAGACTCATCAGCAAACCAGGTAGTGCCCTTACTGAATTCTATACATGGAGTTCAACACATCGGCCTTGTGTTTCAGGTCCGGTATGAACCTTCCATTGGACTTGAGACCTGCGACTTCTGGAATTGCGGAGCGTCTGTGCTTCATGTAAATCCTCTGCTTGGTGCCTGTTGTGATCCAACATAGGCGGGGCACCACTTGTTCAGTTCCCTACTGACAACGATAACTGCTCAGTCTCAGAGGCGGACATGAAGTCCGTCCACCTACAGTCCCCATGAATTCGTCCACTACATGTACGAACTCACTAAGGGTATAGACATAGGCAAGAATTCGAGACTCAGGTCACCATGAGAATAGGGCATGAAGGGCCAAAAAAATTCCCTGTATCTTCACTACGCAGATCAATGAATGTGAGGAATGATTAACATAATGCTATTGAGTTGCATTCTAGTCTGAGACTGCATTACAGGGGGCTGTATTCTACGCCTAGTTTTATGATACATCCCGGCGTCAACCAGGCGAGAGAAATGTAGACACCCTCAGACTTTGTTAAAAGTTTGAGCAACGCTCTTAGAAATGTGTACCTTAAGTGCTTAGAACTGGACTGTGTGGTTCCAGTCTTTTCAAATGAGTCTGTAGTAAAAGCAACTCCAGGACCGATCATGATGCCAGAAAAAAAAAACACACAAATGTTAATGGTTCTGATGAGAATCGAACTCACGACCTCCAAGCAGGGAATATCCGCATCGTTAATCACTGTGCTACATCGGTTGGTTTGTTTTCAACGTTTGTTTGCTCGGTTGTCCTCTCTCTCTCTCTCTCTCTCTCTCTCTCTCTCTCTGTGTGCGTGCGTGCGTGCGTGCGTGCGTGCGTGCGCGTGTGTGTGTGTTCTGCTTGAAAAAAGACTAAGAGGTCGAGGCTCCTTCGTTCTGCATCTGGATATTTGAGGGCTCTAGATTTTAACATTGATGATTAGATAGACTGTTTGTTTTTACAGGTAAAAATGAATTAATCTTAAACGAAAAGACTTGGTTATATCGGCATCTCCTTTGATTTTCATCCTCGTCTCATTTAATCATCAACATTCATGTATGTAACCAGCCGCCGTGGCCAGCTGGTTAGCGTCGCGGACTCCCGGCTGGGAGGTCATAGGTTCCATTTCCATCAGAGTCATGTGGGTTTTTCTGCCCCGACCGGCTCCTATCCAGAGTTGAGTTTGCCACGGACTCAGTTGGGAAGACTGGGACCACCCAGTCGAGTTTCATCCACTTAATGGATGCGTCTCGAGAATGTTGCACAAATTTCCTGACCATCGCTGCAGGTGTCTGTATCTCTCTGCCGTGGTTGACGCGGGATACATTATGAAAGGAAGCGTAGAGTACAGCCCTGTCATGTAGTCTCAGACCGGAATGGACATCCATAGCATCATCTTCATCATCCTCATTCTCATCGATCAGCATAAATTAGAAAGTCTCAAATTCTGTGGCCCTTCATGCCCTGCTCTCATGGTGACCTCAGTTTCGATGTCCTCTCCGCGTCTGTGGCCTTGCTTTGACTCCGTCGGGTCACCGGTATCGGCGAGTCCATGGGGGCTGTCGTTGGACGGACGTGGTGACGCCCTCCGGAGGGAGAGCTCACTCACGGCAGCTCCGCGACTAAGCAATTATTGTCGTCAGTAGGGGGCTTAGTATGTAGTGTTAAGCGTATGTTGGATCAGAACAGGCGCCACTGAACACCACCGGAGTGACTCGATAGCAGTGCAGTGTCTCCTCCAGTGGGGGGTGCCTCTTGACGACTTGACATTGACTGCTCCCTGTGGATTACCGATGCCGCGGTCGCGGCAGGGCCGACCGGGCTGTGGCTGTGGACAGGGTGTTGGAATGAGCGGCGTGTGTGCACTGCCACTGAGGTGGCACAGAAGATTGGACAGCAAAAAAACAACAAAAAAAAAAACAAAAAAAAACCCCACATTAATTTATGTGACGGGGCAAGTGATTCTCCAGTATCTGTAAAATACCTCACAATTAGTATATAATAAGACTGCTCTTAACATGTTGGAAAAAAAACACGCGAAAATCACTCCAGACGTGATTGATCTCCCTTCCCCCTTTAGCTTTTTCAAGAGAGTACGAGATAATTAAGCAGGTTACATTGTTTCCTGTCTTCACCGACTATTTCTGGGTCCTTATGTAGCTCAGAGTCACACACACACACACACACACACACACCACACACACACACACACACACACACACACACACACTCACACACATGAGGTTACATCATCATCCTGACAGAATCTGGCGAGCTGTTTTCATGGCGACCTCCAGCATGTCTTAGCCCGAGTACTTGTTATGTACACGTGAGTATTAGCAACAAGGGTACACAAACAATCATGCATGCATGCACGTTCGCACGGGTTTTCACAAACATACAAGCACTCACGCATGCATGGACGCTCGCTCGGGCTTACTCACAAACACAAGCGAGCGCGAGCGGGCGGGCGCGCGCGCGCGCACGCACGCACACACACACACACACCACACACACGAGAGAGAGAGAGAGAGAGAGAGAGAGAGAGAGAGAGAGAGAGAGAGAGAGAGAGAGAGAAAGGGGGGGGGGGGGGGAAGCACAGGTGAAGAATCCGTTTCATCACTGGCGAAATGCATTTCAAATCTTATTGCAGTTGAACCATTCTTTTAATGAATGAAAAACAACGGTAGAACATATCTTGCATCAAAGCTTCAGACAAACATGCATATACGCACGCCCTCGCACGGATCCGTGCTTTAAGAACTATAGTCAGGCAAAGTCACGTGCCTTTGTACACCCAAGCATTTACGGTTTCTATAATTTAAAAAAAAAAAGAAAAAAAGAAGAAAGATAGCAAAACAAAAACAAAAAAATAAAGTAATGTTTTGTTTTTTCGTCAATGCGTCCCCCACGTTTCCGTCAAAGCGACTTTCCCTCGACAATACTGTCAATATCGAGAATGTTTTTAAAATGCACAGTCAGTATGAAAAGGTAGAATCGCCCCCCCACCCCCCACCCCCACCCCCACCCCCATCTCCCTCGTCTCTCCTTCCTGACTCCTTCCGCTTCCCCTTCTCCCCGTTCCTTCCTCCCCCCCCCTCCCCGCCCTCTCCCACCTTCCACGCAGACATAATTGCCTGTAATGGTTAACGCAAAAACGGCTCATTAAGAACAGTAACAGTAGGGGGACAGTGAGTGAATACTTCGCTGGAGGGGACAGAGGGGTGAAGAAAAGGCGCGGGAGGTGGGGGGTGGGGGGAGGAAGGTTATTTCAGATGTCGTTCAATGGTAGAACTTACAAAAGTTTTCGTAATCGTCTGGTGCAGATTGGTCAAAAAGTTATGACTTTGCTCTCGCCCAAATTTTCAGCTTGCTGACGATTTATCCACACACATCGCTTAATGACTACAGAAAGTTAACACTCATCATGATGCTAAAAGAAATGATTCTCTTAACAACCAGACACATTAAATGCCTAGACTGAAAGTGTCTTGCGTGTCTGTTCTGGTTGTTGTTGTTGCTGCTGTTGTTGTTGTCCACACGAATCGCCTGTTTAACTTGAAACAGCACGCGTTTTGGTGGCACGCGGACACAGGCCTGTGTGCACAGACGGGGGACGTCAGTTCCGGTCATACCTGACAGGCAGTCATGATTTTTCAGGGGTTGTAACCCTCTAGGATACCAACAGGCGAAGACGAGGAACTGGAGGGGGGGGGGGGGAGAGGGGGTAGGGGGGTATGTCATTAACACTTTCTGTCTCTGTTCTTCAATTGATTTCCTCCAGCAGCCGTTTAGAAGAATTCACTGGGTTAACCACAAAAAGAAACAAAGGAAAAAAAAAAAAAAAAGGGGGGGGGGGGGGGGGGGGGTCATGGGCGAGACAGCTGTTTTCATGTTGCAAGTGATCAAACTAGGCCTACATATTATAAAGATAACATCCAACAACATGACGGGCAGAACGGAGTAACACGCTGCGTAATCAGCAATGAATTCTCTCTCTCTCTCTCTCTCTCTCTCTCTCTCTCTCTCTCTCTCTCTCTCTGTGCAGTCACATCTAATCTACCCCTGTGAGTATAACCTCTCCCATCCGTCCCTCCCTCGCATTTCCACAATGGGAGTCAGGCAAATCCCAGCTTCCCACCTGTAGCCTGATGTTGAGGCTGATCACAGAAATCATTACTCACAAAGTACACTTATTTCACTTCGATACAAAACTTAATTTCACAATGGCTCATCCCAAAATGTTTTTCAGATCGTCAGAAAGATTTCAAAGTCTGAACAATTAAGTGTAACCAAAACTGAGTTAAAAAGCGATGAACTAAGCTCTGAAAATCGTCGTCCGTTTGTTATTGTCTATGTATACACAATCATTCATTGGAAAATTGATCGTCGTAATCATACATTCGCCACATTCATCTTTACTGCTTGCTTCCAAAACCTTATGTCTTGAAAGTGCTTTCTAAAATCATCTATCTGAAAAATATATACCCTTTAAAAAAAAAAAAAAAAAAAAAAAAAGGGGGGAGGGGAGGGGGGGCGGGAGGGATTTGCCATTTCTTCTGCTTATTTTAAAACCAAAGCGTAAAATCAATCCACATATGCCAGTAAAATTCTCAGGAAGTACACTATACGCATTGCATGCCCGTCGTGATGCGTCACTTCAAGCGGAGTTGTGGTTCTTGAATCAGTAAGATCATTGCTGTGAAAACCCGCGTGAACGTGCATTTCAGGGCGTTCAGTTGCCTGCGTTGTTTCAACACCACTGCTGGCTTCTGTTTCCTGACTGTGTGGACCTTCGCCTGGAGCCCGCTTCGAAAGGTGGTTTTCACACAGCGGTGGTCACTCAGCAGTACGCTGGGAACGAATGATGCATGATGGGGTTTGAGCAAACATTCACAATTTTCAGTAATTCAGCAGCAAGTGCAGTTTTCATATCAATGACAGCAAGATTTCCTTACTCCCCCCCCCCCTTTTTTTTTTTTTTTTTGGAAGACGAAGTCTTTACGGAACACTTGCGAGTTTCTTTATAAAAACCGCTTTCTGTCATAGATCAAGGTCATTTGGTTTCACAGATAGATAAAGCTGGAAACCGTTAATGAAACACATTAACAGTACCATCAGATTTCAGTCATTCAAACACATTCACACTTGACAGAGCGGCTTCCGAAAAGAGGCCATTCGTGTGTTTTCTACTGTAAATCTCCGGACGTGGATCTTCATGCCTTCACCCGATTCATGGAGCATTGTCGATACTTAACGATCGTTACTAATCGACTTTTTTTTTTTACAACAGAAGGGAGACAAATGGAAATTGTCATAAGGAGGGGGGGTCGGAAAGAGGGGTGTAAAATGATTCCAATCTGAATACGACCATCATTTCTACGTAACTGGTTTACAGTTATGACTTGAGGCATCCTATGCGACTATTCCCGGTATTAACCATTAATTCTATTTATGTCTGCTCCTACCCATGCATAGTGCCAGATTGTTCCTGGTTGTTTACTAATGACGTCTGGCAGTTCCTGTTAAAACTGTTTAATGATAGCTACTTCTCCATTGGCGGCTGTGAGTCAATTGTTTCAACGAACTGACATCTTAAACTATTGATTAATTGGTTGGATGACGGAGCAGATCATTTAATTTATGGTCGGGATAATCAGCCGCCGACAATATCATCATTTTCATTGTTGATGGGCTCCATTGAGTGGGTGTACACGCACACGTATGTGTTTGCATATTTGTTTAATGTGCAATGTGTGTGTGTGTGTGTATGTGTGTGTGTGTGTGTGTGTGTGTGTGTGTGCGTGCGTGCGTGTACGTGCGTGCGTGCGTGCATGTATACGTGCATATCTCCGTGCGTGCGCGCTGTTAGGTTTTCCGTCAAGGAAGTCCATAAATCTACAGTTTTGAATCTTACAGACTTAAATGCAAAGTACGAGTCAGGTTAAATAACACCTTTTTATCACAAAGAAATGAGGGCAGGATTTCTTTTTTCACCCTTTCCCATAAGAAGCATCCTTTTTCATACGTTGAACCCGATTCAAACGAAATTTCAGTTGTATTGTTGATGCAGTTGTTGAGCAGTAGGAAATGTCAGCAACATCTATTTCTTCAAGAAAACTATGGAAAGAAGACACAAAAAGGCAGGCTAAAGTAGGGGCACGGGGTTTACAACGCTTCGATGCCGTTTTTGCCCACCGTTTTCCTCCTTTATGAACATGTTTGTTTAGGTTCGTTTCACAAGACCTGCAGTGTTCTGTCTTTGAAAAAAAAAATTACTGAAAGTATTTAGTTGCTTTATACCACTTTGTTTTTTTCTGAATAATTTTCATCCCTTGGTGTAAGAACAGATGCTGACTATCCTATTACAGCCCTGTTCTCCACTTACAAGTATCTGTGGGCCGGTATTCAACGTTTTCAAAAAACAACAAAATGGCGAGTCTCTTATTGCCACACTAGCGATCATTGTATTGAATTCTTCTGTTTAATGGTGGTGATGAAGAAATTTATCCCAGTCGTACTATATTTGCATCGTTCTCAAAAACTGAACAGCGGAAGAGGGGAAAGGGAGGAGGGGAATCCAGCGTGATTAAAGTAACAATAGATTTTCGCGCAGAAAACGGGTACAGGTTTGTCCACCACAAGTTGTGGCACGATGTTATGACTGGGAATGTTCATTGTAAGTGTAATAACATGGATCCGAGAAACCGAAATTCTCTCTCTCTCTCTCTCTCTCTCTCTCTCTCTCTCTCTCTCTCTCTCTCTCTCTCTCTTTGAAGTCTTGGTGCCAAAAGATGCTAAACCGTTTGTCCTCAAAAGAACAAAGAACATCCTGACCCAAAACCTGAGGCATCTGCACCATCTTGCTCCACACCATCTGCTTCATCTTCCAAGCGGCATACGTAAGCTGTCCCGCGCGTGGCAAATGTGGAAGTCCACCTCATCTCGGCACTGCTCGATCAACTGACGGCAGAATTCGAACAGGTCTACAAGGTCGAGGTCCTTTTTGTGGACATCCGTTAGCTTGCCCAAAATGTCCCTCAGAAGCACGTCCGCGATAAGAATCGATGTTTTCGCCTCCCTCAGCCCTTTCCGACGCGGATGAATTCCATACAGCAACAGCAGACATTCTTGGTGGTCCTCGATAGCTTCCCCGCTCCCTAACTTTGGGGGGTAACACGACAGCTCCCCGTCATGTGCCAGCCACCACTCGGTGTTCAAGTAGTGGTTGGTGATTTGCTTCCAGCACCGTTCCAGGAGCCACTGCATGTACGTCTGGGGGCCGTGGGGACGGGGACGTCTGAGGGGTGAGGCGATCTGTAGATGACCGAGGTCCACAAACCTCTCACGCCGTGGTGAGCATGCCTGCGCCGTCCTATCGTACTGTGCCTGCCGCTTTCGCAGAATCCGATAGAAGAAGCAGTTGAGGGTGATATGGGGAAACACGTGTCCCACAGCTTTCATGAAGCGAGCAGGTCGATCTCCCTCACTCTCGGGGACTTGCGCTGGAGGCATTCTTGCTTTTGACATTTCATTCATCACGGAGGTTTGATACCATCAGATTTTCCCCTCACGTTTGTTGTATACGGTGGTATAAAAAGTACGATTGACAGAAGAATGGCGGTCAGTTCCGTTTCCACGGCTTCAGATTTCAAACGGACCAGGAGACTGACTGAAGTGCTAGTATGTTCTCGCTTGCATCCAGACATGTGCGTTGCTAAGTTGTCACCTGAACTTCTCAATTCAAACGGCTCGTATTTCTCGTGCTGAGTGCAGGATAGAGGAGGCAGTTTTTGTTGACAGTGCTCACACACCTATACATACACACCACACACGCGCGCGCACACACTCGCGAGCGTGGGATGCCCGCACGCACGCACACGCACACACACACACACACTGATACTAAAATAATACTAACACACATACCCCGACACTACCCATGAACACAACACTGGCATGCAGAACAATCACATACACACACTGACATATGGGTTAATCACATACACACACTGACATATGGGTGAAAGACCCAATCCTGGAGGACCGGTGCTCTTCATCGAACCCTTGATGACAGTGAATAAACGGCCATAGTCCAAGGCCTTTGACTATGAATGGAAGGAAAAAAATAGCAAAAAGTATGCAGTTCACACTCTTCAAGCTACAGATAATGTTAGGACTACCAAACACTCATGATTTACAAAACAGTTCTTAAATGTATGTGAACGCGATAATTCATTCGCTAAAACAAAAGAGGTGAAGGGAATGTTATTAACTACAGGTCCAGAAGTAAACGGTTTTTAAATTCTTAGAAATATTTGCATAGAAAAGGCAGTCACATCTGGAAGGATGTCTTTAACAACCTGAGCTTTAAGCCAGATTTTAACAAAGGCTAAAGTGATTCCAGGAGAATCTTTCACAATGAGATGCTTACAACTCTAAACATGGTACAGAAAGAAATGTATCATGTTGGTGTTAGGAGTGTCATTTGAATGAAAATTCCCCCTTTTTTTTAACATGTTGAAGCTTGGCAGCAAAAATAGAAATACAAAAACAAATAGCTTCATTATTTTCGACCGCTTCCGATCAGAGGCCTACACTGTGACAAGAAATAGGACATTTGAAAACGATGTGAAGGGTGAACAATTGTCAGACCTTGCAAACTATGTCAAGTGTAAACGAAGGGTAAAAAATCTAGTTATGTTCTTTGGGGAGAAAAAAAGAATGTGTTTGTGTGTGTGTGTGTGTGTGTGTGTGTGTGTGTGTGTGTGTGTGTGTGTGTGTGTGTGTGTTAGTTACTTTGTTAAATGGGAAATCCACCGGCGAGATCCACTTGCCGTACGTATCAGATGAGCTATTGATCCGAGTTCATGTTTACGCCAGAGGTGATGTAGAAACGGAACGTTTGAATAAGCGGAAATTGTCTTCCTCTGTGATAGGAGTTTTCAAATGTCAACATGAAGATTTTGTCCTCTGACTTGGGGTTCAAAAATTCGTTCATGGCTATGTGTTAACAAGGATAGTGGAAATGTGCACGACTTGCGGACTCCCAGTGTTCCGGAACAGTTGTTGGGAGTCCGGGATCTAGGAGTGAAAAGCCCAGCAGACGACTGATAAAAAGGAGGGTCATGTCGACGGTGCTTCACGTATCAACAACCAAACAATGGATCTGTCTCACGGTCAGATACAACACGTCTCAAGAGCTGAACTGCGCCGTGAATATTTGTAATGAAGGCTGGTCGTTAGCTTTGAGGAAATTATATAAGGAAATTATATAAAAAGGTCAAAACTCCGTAGATTATCAGATTTGTGAGGCAGTGAACTGTCTAGTGCACTGCGTGATGGAAGGCAGTGAACTGTCTAGTGCACTGCATGATGGAGGCAGTGAACTGTCTATGGCACTGCATGATGGAAGGCAGTGAACTGTCTAGTGCACTGCGTGATGGAAGGCAGTGAACTGTCTATGGCACTGCATGGTGGAAGGCAGTGAACTGTCTATGGCACTGCATGATGGAAGGCAGTGAACTGTCTATGGCACTGCATGATGGAAGGCAGTGAACTGTCTATGGCACTGCATGATGGAAGGCAGTGAACTGTCTATGGCACTGCATGATGGAAGGCAGTAAACTGTCTATGGCACTGCATGATGGAAGGCGAAGTCCACCCGTTTTCTTACGCCTCCTTTAACCCTCCCTGAGCTGAATCAGGCACCGATGTTCTTTACGCCTCCTTTAACCCTCGCTGAGCTGAATCAGGCACCGATGTTCTGCGGCATGAATGGAGGGGTTTCAAGCTGAAATATCCCACCCCACGTGTGTTCCGAACTCACGGCCGTCAGCTCGACAGACAAATGCTCTAACAGTTTGATTATGGGCCCCTTTATCAGAATGTTTGCAGTCTGACAAGTCGAAGGGAAGGGGGTTGAGTGGGGCCGATGGACCGAGTGGGCGGGTGTAAAATATCACAGCTATTGGAGCAAACTTCTGAAGGAATCCCATCAAGTCCCGGAACTTTCCCTGTTTGCATCTACTTGATGACCATTTTTGTTAGTTTTGTTTCTTTCTTCCAGCGTCGGAGTTCCGTCCATGGAGTCAAGTACTGGACGTTGTGGCCTTTCCTGGATGACTTTTGCATCACATGAGGATGGTCTGTTGAGGAGCCGGCTAACTGGGCGGTCCAGCGCTGCAGTAGGTCTCCCATCTCTGTCAGGAGTGTACCCTCGGAGGATCGAACTGGAGTAACTGCATTTGAAGATGGACCGTAGGCTTGTTCGAGACCTGAGTTTGAAAAGCTTGGTGGTGTGTTGGTCTGCATGGCCCTGTACTTATTTTACCTTAGCTGCCCACCATCTGTTATTCATCTGGCTGATCTTGGACTTCTTTTCGCTGCCTGCATGCTTGAACTGATCACGTTTGACTGAGATTGTCTGTCACCTAGCCTTAAACTGGTCACGTTTGACTGAGATTGTCTATCACCAAGCCACGCTGCGTTTGCTTCGCGTTTCAACTGGAGTGGTTCTGCGATCTCTGCGTCATTTCCGTCAGACTAGTCCTGATGTTACTTTCTTCTTGGAGTGTCCTAGAGTATGCTTTGCAGTGTTGTAGAGCACATCTCTGACTCACACTAACTTGCTTCGGGGTCATTGCTGTCCAGGGAAAGATCCTCCAAGTCAGCTGAGAGAGATTTCGACATCTCTTCCTGAAAGGAGCGATTGGGAACACGTTGCACGTTCAGTTTCTTCTTCACATTGCTCTGTGAAGCCTCCGTTTTGGTCACACACACACACACACACACACACACACACACAGCGCGCGCGCGCGCGCGCGCGCGGTGTGTGTGTGTGTGTGTGTGTGTGTGTGTGTGTGTGTGTGTGTGTGTGTGTGTGTTTAGATCTTTTCATTCTGTGTCTTCACGTTTTTTTTTCTCGTGTTTTTGTTCAGCTCTTTCGTTGTTATTGTTGCTGGTTGTTTTGGTTGAATGTTTTTTTTGTGTGTGTGCGTTTTGTTTGTTCGTTCTTTCATTCATCCGTTCGTTCGATTGTTTGTTTTGTTTGTTTCTAGCCTTTGTTTTCTTTAAGTTTTAAATCAAATTTTAGTCATTCGATTCTATTCTTAAAAATAAGCGATTTTTAAGGAACACACACACACACACACACACACACACACACACACACACACACACACACACACACACACACACACAGACTCTCTCTCTCTCTTTCTCTTTCTCTCTCAAAGCACGCACTCGTACGCACACATACACACACACACACACGATTCAAAGTTAAAGACATTTAATCCTGTAGCTCATTCTTGAACGGTTAAATGAGAACAACACTTCTTCCAGGCAAAGGTGCGGACAATTCCAGAGGCAAGTGTGAAGGAAACCAACCGACAAAATAATGCACATTAAAAGATTTTACCAATTAATTACAATAAGCCTGATCTATTTCTTTTTTCTTTTTTTTTATTAACATTCAAAATATTTCTTACCGACATTTCTTTGTAAAAAAAAAAAAAGACAAAAAAAAGACAATTTGATCAGAGAAAACGTTTTTCTTGTAGTTTTCATGATGTTTCGGACATCAAAATATAGAATAGAAATCCGCACCTAAATAATTCATTCCACAAGTATTTCACTCATTCTACTCAGTTCAGATTCAAGTTCATGACAGGCTAAGAAAAATTTTAGCGAAGCATAAAACCAGTTTATTTGTACATAACGTCTTTTTCTCCGGTTCAGAATTAGCTTTTTCAACTAAGATTTGCGTTTGTTTGTTTGTTGTTGTTTTTTCTTAGACTGACATGCAATTCATCTTGATGCGTTAAAGGAGGGACTCAACAGTTTTACACAGCATCAATTTATAAAGGAAAACATTGAGGGCCTTTACACTGATACAAGTATTTTCCTTCTTACAAACATATGTCACGTGCACGCCACCGACAGGGGTCAAAAAGGGAATTTGACATCTTTCCAAATCAGCACTGAAGTACGGATATTCGCTTAAAACAGACACAGAAAGAGTATGAGACATGTGAGAAAGAAAAGAACAACCCTAGAAACAGCAGGCATGCGACTAAAATGATCCAACAAAAACACGATAGATATACTGAGTACAAAAACTAGCAATAAAGAACAAGACTGGAATTCAACTTGAAACATATATTATATGCAAAAGCGCGGCCTATATTTAGTGTACTCACATGTCAGCATTAAAAGAAATAGTTATTTTCTCAATAGTATAAAAGGGGGAGATGAAAATATTCAACAATGAGAAGGAAGAAGGAACACATACGTTCTTGAGAAATCCTTAGCACCCTTATGAAAAGCAACATTTCCGAATATTGTTGTCGGTAGCAGATTCCCTCTAGAGGCATACAGGAACGATAATGATGATAACAATGATAGCAATAATAATGATAATGATAATGATAATTACAATAATAAATCATATCATCATCATCATCATCATCATCATCATCATCATCATCATCATCACCATGATAACAACAGCAGAAGTAGTAGTAGTAATAATAATGATAATAATAAATCATATCATCATCATCATCACCATGATAACAACAGCAGTTGTAGTAGTAGTAGTAGTAATAATAATAATAATAATAAAAATGATGATGATGATAATAATAATAATAATAATAATAATAATAATAATTATTATTATTATTATTATTATCATTATCATTATGAAATATTACGACAACTGTGATGATGATGGCAATAGCAGCTGGACTAGTAAATGCAACCATAATGAAACCGGCGATTCTTGCAATCGGGGGGGGGGGGGGGGGGGGGGGGGGGGGGGGGGGGGGGGGGATAAAGTGACTACTACAACAACGAATGTAACATTTAGGAAAGACAGAGTTTTGTTGTTGTTGTTTTTTTTAGTCTAAGGCAAATGTAGCCTACCAAGCCAAAAGATTTGCCGAAATCAGAGAAAAGATGAGGGCAAACTCCAGAATCTACGCTACAGCCGTTTATGTGTTCATGAAGACACACACGCACACACGCTTTGGTACAAGCGCTCATTACTAAAACAGTTCCTATTTCAATAACTGCAAATAACCTTTTTCATCTCAACAGGTTTAAATAAACAGGATTAGTTTGAAATGCGGTGAATATGATAAACAATCGAAACACATGGGATTGTCAGGGGAGTTTTCCTCGATATTGGCTGATTTTCATTCTTATCGTAAAAATCTACAACCTCTTCTTTCTTGTAGTTAAAGTGTATTTACTGCTTAATTTCACACTCATTTTGACTGAATAAGCCAAGCCTATCTTCTCACGTCAGCGAGAGCGCAGTCTGTAGACAATCAGAATAGTTTGTGTTTTAATTTTTTTTTTTTTTTTTAAAGCAAATCGAAATGCGGAGTCTTACTTACGGTGAATCGCAAAACTGAAATGATGTGATCCAGTCTATCGTTTTAGGGAGACAAATGGAGGTATCAAAACATATTTTGTGCGATTACTGGTCACTCGATCACTGAATAAACATTACATAGACTATCACCCTGTCCGTCTGTTCAGTCTAGAATCAAACATTTAAAAGTTGGGAAATAAAAAAAAATAGCAATTGCTAAGAGAAAGGTCCTTCGTTGCTTGTTTTCTTTAAATTCATCGGTTTTAATCTAAGTAAATAAAAATATATATATATAAAAAAGCCTCGCTATGACAGAGTGGAACGTGGCCCCGAAATCTGCCAATGTGAATTGTGTACATAAAATTGTAGCTGCCTGGCTTGTGAAGCTGATCGGAGTGGGTGGGGAGGGGGCACTATACGATTGGGCTGCCATTTTATCCAGATTATCCGCCTCAAACATTAAGCATATTAAATAAAAATGGTTCTCAGTTCTTTTGTTCAAGGTTCACAAATTACATATACAGATCAGTAGGGGGCCCTAGGTTTAAAAAATGGAATTATAACACCATCAATACAGGAATAAAAAACACATTTTCCTCAGATAGCCATACAGCCAGGTAATGTTGCCCCAGGAAAAGACACATTCGTGCACAAACTAAAACATTTCCTTTTTGAACCCCGGCCTGTGACATGATTACTACATTCTATTACATACTGATTCTGATTACTGTTGAAATTGTTAAAATTCCATACATTACATCCGGAATTTGCAGAGCATACAGGATGTGTACTGCCTAAGTGGCCAGATAAAAACAACACCTCTTTCCTCAGTTACTACGACACCGTCCGCCACACATAAAAACAACACCTCTTTTCTCAGTTACTACGACACCGTCCGCCTCACATAAAAACAACACCTCTTTCCTCAGTTACTACGACACCGTCCGCCTCAGTCATTCCTCTGTCTCTCCTGTGATTCTAAGCCTCAGTTCATAATAGTCCATGTGGCTTTGTAGCTCATTTCGGCAGTCGACGAGCAGCCGATGACAGACGGTGAACATGGTCAGCAAGCCTTCATCTCTTCTTTCTTCCTCCTCTAACTTGCCATGGAAATCAGTCATCTGCCTCTCTGTTGTGTCAACGATCGGCATGATCAGTGCCAGTTGTTCGAACAGCTGCTGCATTCCCTGCAACGCCTCAAAACCTGTAGTTGATCGAGACCTCGTCAAAACCTCGTCCAATCGCTCTTCTGCCAAAAAGTATGAACTGGCAAAACCCAACCAAGCCATTTTCAATCTGAACAGCCGTTTGCCCTCTGGAGTCTTTCCGCACCAGAAACGTACCCGAGATGGAGGTACACCGTCTTGAAGACTTGCTGCCTCCCGCGTATGTCGGGTGTGATCTCTTGCCTCAATCCTTCTCATCAAGGTTTGGTATCTCGGGAGTCGTGATAACAGTTCAGGGAACTGACGCTCTATCGCTCTCCCGAACTGTGCTGCTCTGTGCGAGCTTTGCTGTCTGGCGGACATATTGTGGGGGCAACGATTTCGATTATGCACAGTTGCAGTCGTTAATTCTGTTGATTTCCTTTTAAGTTAAAAACCCAGAGGGCAAACAATTTCGAATCTGCACAGTCCCCGTTTCAGGTGTCACTTTTTCTGGGTTCTAAAGTATGAACCAGAGATCAGCAGTCGCGATTGTCGGCAATGTTGTTGAGTTGTGAGGGCTCATCACTGAGAAACGAGCAAGGCTTTTTGAGCAGTGATGCTTGCTCACAGTTCAAGGTCACCGTCCACTGAAATCATGTCAGAGTGAACAGCGAATAGGGAATGAATGACGGGGCTGGCGAGGGGGTGGGGTAGGAGATGGGGATGGACTGGCCTGGAGGGGGTAGGGGGGGGGGGGTAGGGGGGTGGGTTAGGGGGGATGTAATTACAAGACCGTACTCCTGCGCCTCTTCCGCCCAGTTTTTTTCCCCAAGTTCATAGGTTTTGTATCTGTTTCTCCTCTCTCATCTGTCTCTCTGCTCATTTCTTCTTCTTCTCTCTCTGAACCCTATCCTTCACTGTCTTTGTGTCTTTTGTCTGCTCTGTCTATCTGTCTGTCTGCTATTTGTCTGTCTTCTGTCTGTCTCTCTGAACCCTATCTTCACCGTCTTTGTGTCTGTCTGTCTGCCTCTGTCTATCTCTGTCTAGCTATTGTCTGTCTTCTCTCTCTCTCTCTCTCTCTCTCTCTCTCTCTCTCTCTCCCCCCCCCCCCCCCTCTCTCTCTGTGGACCCAATACTACACTGTCTTTGTACATTGTCTGTCTGCCTATTTGTGTGTCTGTGTGTTTGTGTGTCTGTCTGTCTGTCTCTGTCTGTCAGTCAGTCTGTCTCTTTCCCTGTCTGTCTGTCTGCATCAGAGGGAGGGGGGGGGGAGGTGGGGGAGGGGGGGGGAGGGGGGGACATCTCTGAAGAAGATTTTCACGGAGTCTGCTGTAAAGTGTTTATGTCTGACGTCATGCAGTTCCCAACACTTTATTTAAACACAAAACAACAAAACACCGACGTTTTATGGTGAGTGGTGCATCACATGGAATACACCACGGAGCTTCTTCACCTGTAAAGAGACACGAGTGAAAAAAGAACGACGTGTGCAATCGCCACAGAACAAGTTGCTTCTTTACTACCACCAGTGGTAGATGGAAGGAAAACACCTTTAAGGAGTGGACGGATTTGAAAGTTTGCTATCCGTAATCGTAGTAGTTGTGTACGGATTTGGAAGAGTTTGTTGTCTGCCAGCGCGCGTGTTAGGTAAGGGCGGATTTGAAAAAAGGTTGGTGTGTGTGTGTGTGTGTGTGTGTGTGTGTGTGTGTGTGTGTGTGTGTGTTTTATCCGTCAGCGTATTAGGTACGGACGGATTTGGAAGAGTTTGTTATCTGTTGGAGTGTTTGGTGAGGCTGTGTTTGGAACAGTTTTGTGTCCGTCACCGTGTAAGCTGTGGACGGATTTGGATGAGTTTGTTATCCGTCAGCGTATTAGACGTGGACGGATTTGGAAGGGTTTGTTTTCCATCAGCGTATTAGGTATGGACGGATTTGGAAGAGCGTGTTGTCCGTAGCAGGTTAGGTGTGGACGGATTTGGACGGATTTGGAAGGGCTGGTATCCAGTGTGAGAGGCAGAATGCTGACGGCCCTTCTCACCAATCCGAGCAGGTTACCATTTTTGGCGCCTAGACACTATCATGGTGGGCGACCATAATTCGAAGCGATTTCCTTTTGGGCCTCTAGCTCTTCAAACACCATTTGTTTTCTTCACATCGTGGAGGAGGTGAATTCTGAACGGAATTAGATTGTTTCAGCTCTGTTGTTCAGCTCGGTCTCTTTAATTCATGAATACTATGACGTTGTCGGTCTACGTGATTGGTCCAGTTCCGTTAACTTCCCTGCCATTTCAGCGTTCGCTTCTTGTGTAACCTGTGCAATGAGATTTTCGACAGGGAGATTTAGGGAGATACGAGGTCGTAAAGTCAAGCTTATTTAAAGTGGTGGATGATTGTGAGCAGAAGACTTGACTGGTAGCATACGTGTTGACACACTGTCAAAGACGGACCTAGGACCTATGTTCCAGTTATACCCTGTTCTGTGGAACGTTACCGGTTTTATGGAGGACAGGAACAGTTGTGACGGTGGGGGCCCGAATTGTTGATGGGAACCCTGCCAAGGTGAATTCGATATGTTCGATGTCTATTTGTGTTCGGTGTTTAGGGTTGCGCGTACACGTAGGTTAATACAACGCGCACAATAATGTACACACAAACACACACACACACACACACACACACACACACACAGAGTTTTCTGAGGATGAACCCACCTAACAGTGTACATTCTCTGCATGAAGCACGTGAAACACGATGAGCTCAGGCGAAGACAGGCCTCGGAGTGATGTGCCTTTCACTTATCATTTGACTCGTTGCTTCTTTCCGAACAACAAACGTAGTGTAAACGTTGCGGGCCAACGGAGTTCCTGTGTCACAGACCAAACCAGTGAGTTGGACTCTGCTGTATCAGACGCATCATGGCTCAAGGGGACGTCAAGTCACGCATAAGGGCTGAGCGATTCGCCAGGGCCGCAGGGCAATTGTTTCCCAGCATCCTGCGTACCACTCAGTACGGATACGTGGCACTCCAGTATCAGCGCAAGATGGTGGCCAAGAAAGGGACCTCGGCAAGCCGCCACAGACATTGGGACGTCAGCCACCGGATGATCAGGTCACCCCCCAAGCACCCCTGGCCCCCAGTGCCGCTCAAGTACAACACGTGGGTGGCAGAGCAGAAGTGGCTGGACATGTCCAAGTCTTACTTCGTCGCGGAGTCCCACCTGCAGAACTACTGGCGACTGACCTACGAACTCATGGACGTGAGGACTGTGACCGATCGGTCGAAAAGGATGGAGGAGCAGCTCGCCACCCTGGAACACGCCAGAACGGCTCTGGAGGCGGCCAGGACCCTTCTAAGGGACATCTATGAGTCCACGACGGTGTTACTCGCGGAGAAGAGTTACTACAGCATATTCCAGTTCTGCCATCATCTGCAGGACTGCAGTATGCTCGAAGTCTTGCAGCAGTTGAGGTACGAGGAAGAGCTCCGCAAACCGACAGCCAGCCTTCTGTCTGTCATGCCTGTTGAAGACTGAATGTTGGAATAGGTTCCATGTTAAGTGCGGGGAATATTCGCAAAAGTCCGAAGAGCTCCACAGGAAAAGAGGAGTGAGAGGGGAGAGAACCGGACATGAGGGCTCCACAGGAAAAGAGGAGTGAGAGGGAGAGAACCGGACATGAGGGCTCCACAGGAAAAGAGGAGTGAGAGGGGAGAGAACCGGACATGAGGGCTCCACAGGAAAAGAGGAGTGAGAGGGGAGAGAACCGGACATGAGGGCTGGGGGGAGGGGAGGGGGGGGGGGGGAGCGAAAGGAAATTTTGTGCCGGCCCATGAGGTCGGAACATAAAGAGTATTCTGGATGTATTTATATCCATTGTCCTCCTTGCTGGAGGGCACGGACAGAAATCTGGTCATCAGAAGGGGTTATAAAGGATAACATGGTGACTCCGATCTTAGACGTGTTGTTCAGGTGATCTCCAGTGCAGGAAGCAGTGACCATATGGGCCACATACTGACACTGAATGACGCTGACAATGCGCTCAACAACGCGTGGTTTTTATCATATTAACTGAAAATCAAAATGTGTTTTACCACATCGCAAAAAAACCGACGGCGCATTGGGTAGAAAAAAAAAAAAAAAGGGGGGGGGGGGGGACGTAATGAAAGAGAGGAGAGCCAAACACAGAGACCATGGGAGAATGGGGGGCAGAAAGAGTGGAAGTGGTGACTGGAAATTGTCAGATATAAGATCAAAAAGTGTTCAGTATTCGAGTCCAGAGAGGAGTGAGTCGAGTAGAAACAGGAGAGAGAGAGAGAGAGAGAGAGAGAGAGAGAGAGAGAGAGAGAGAGAGAGGAATAAACTTCGGAGCGTGATGTATTTAGAGAAGAGACGCTCTCCTCGTGACTTTCATTCTTTTCGTCCCTCAGGAACAGCGTGTAAGCTGAATTTCAAACAGAATCTTTCCAAACAGTCAGTGACAGAGGACGAAGCCAAGGCACCCGGAAGAGAACAACAAACCTGAATAACTGACAACAGACAGACAGACAGACAGACAGACACAGAATAGGGGGGAAAATGAGGTGGAAAATCAATATAGAAGAATGGACAGTAAGGGAGACGTCCTCACCGTCACCAGTGATTCCGGTGAACGATCAACGTTTCAGGATGGATCAAGCGCTGGTCATCAAAGACCGATGTGTGCAGTTTGGCCGAGCGGTGGTCGAGCGTTACCCGGGCCTGTCCACCACTCTCAGTCACTGGGTGAAGGACGATTACATACAACACAAAAACGACACTGCGTCGGCAGAACTGTCCTCCAACGGCGCCTGCAATCATCGGCAAACACCCGCAGCATCCTCCTCACGACCTCAGAAAAAGCCTACCCAGTGGAGCCAAGAATGTTCGTGGAAGGCTATCGTTCACGCGTACTACAGCGCCGAGGGAGACTGACCTTGGCTTTGGGGAGGATGGGCGATGAGAATGATGATGATGTCCAGGCTTATGAGGCAGTGGACACTTTACTGGTTAATTCCCAGATGTTTTTTTGTCTGGCAGAAACTCCATCAGTTTCACGACAACCTGGACGATGAGGAGCGGGCGGATGAGAGTCTTAACGACCTGTATCAAACGTGTCGGCGCTTGTTTCAGGAGTGTCAAGATGAGGTGGAAAGTCGCATATACGCGGCGCATGGAGGCCAACTAAGCATTTGCCAATTGTTGGATGAGGTACTGACTGACTGATCGCGAGCTCTGATGTGATAATGTTGAAAATCCAGTGACTCATTACATAGCTAGCGTCCAGGTCTTGGTGCTGTGTAAGGAAAATCTGAAAGATATTCTAGTTGACCCTCTTCCACTTCCTACCAGGACGCTTCTTTCCTTCACCTTTCCTTGAGATTATCAGCCTTTCACTTGTTGGCCCCATCAAATCTGTTAGCAGTTATACAATAAATGAGGCCTCTACTAAACATGGCAGGCGAAGATTCCCCCACCCCCACCCCCTCCCCATCCCGCTAATCTCCCAAAGCACGCCCACTCATTGTTTTTTCTTTATACTAC
>CM065723.1:71572311-71577311 GCA_033310375.1 Conus canariensis
ACAGACAGACAGATAAATAGATAGATAGATAGATAGTGGCCGGAGGAAGATATAAGCTATCGGTACTGCAACGCAGCAGGAGTAAAAATGCTAATTATTCTGTGTGCTTTTTCTTTTCATAAAACATCTGTCTTAACCCCTTCTCGCACAAGCACTTTTTGCCCATCAAACTGTCGAAAATTGATGCAATCAAATCTATGGCATCGTGTGTTCTTTTGATATTTTTGACCATTTTGAAATTCATTATATTCCGCGACCAAACTGAACTTGATTTGTCTCAAAGATAAGCCATTGACACCGAAGTTGATGGAGGATATGAAAGTAATCTGTCTTTTTTCCCCAACCCACACTTTACTGACTCATTCGATCAGGGTATAAATTTGAGGCTAATTCGAGTAGCTTAATGCCACGTGAATGGAGAGGCACAAGGGGGAAGGGGGGCAGGGGAAGAAGGGAGGGGGAGTGGCGTAAGACAGGGAGAAAGTTGAGTTACTTCTTCTGGCACAACTCAACGTTTACCTTGGTTTATTTACAGCCATGGGCCAATAAAATGTGCAGTCTTTTCTTTTTCTGGGAGGTTGCGAGAATATCTGCTGCTCGCATCTTCCTTTGGCAGCATGCTACAGTCGGCAGTCCTTCATCTGTAGTGTTTTATCCTGCTGTCTGGCACCTGGAGCTATGGAAGCTGTGGACGGCTTGGCTGCCTATATTGCTAGTTGTCCCACAGTCCTGGGATGGTTTTGGTCGTATTTTATATAATCTTATTTTTATCAGAAGCAGCCAACAAAATTTGCTTTCTGAAACTCAGAACGTATGTTATAGCTGGTCAGGTTACTTACATAATGAATGGTGCTAACATATTTTCAATGTCTACACAACAATGCAAAATGTCCACACATTTCCGGAGATGTCAACAGGACCAGTATTAGTGCTTGATGTAAAGACAGGGTTCAGAAAGGACATGTTGCTCCCACGTATGTTCCAGGTACGTGGAAGGCAATCTGGATGTACTTTTCCACTTCATCTTTGGGGAAACAGGCGGCAAGTTATCTTCTAACAGGACGGGATCCGAAAGGGTATCATAGTGACATCAGACTTCCAGCATGTTCCAACGATCTACGAAGCTCGGTGCATTGTTTGTCCTTATGCTCCGATTTGTTGATGATGTGGAACTTGATCTCTATTCCCACGTAAATGGTTCAGACACAACATCCTATTTCAGAACATTTGGAATATCAAGATATTAGTAGGGTATAAACAGATGCCTGTTGTCCCCGCAACCTTTTCACCTTTTGAAATATTTGTGTGTGTGTGTGTGTGCGTGCGTGCGTGCGTGCGTGCGTGCGTGCGTGTGTGTGTGTGTGTGTGTGTGTGTGTGTGTGTGTGTGTGTGTGTGTGTGTGTCTGTGAGGAGGGGGGGGGGGGTTCGAAGGCTAACGTATTATGTTTGAGTTATCTGTTATTTGTCAAAGTCGATGGGATCAGGAAAAGGAAACGTCTGTGAGGCTCTTGGACTTTACAGCCCGTGCTTCAGAACTGATGAGACAAATTCTCTCTCCTCCCACAAACTTTAAAAAAAAAAAGAGAGAGAGAGAGAGAGAGAGAGAGGAGAGAGAGAGAGAGAATACAACCTTGTTTAGAATTGTCAATTTGATAATTAAAAACAAATTGCCTGAGATTTTCGCTATACATCAACCCGAAATGCTTATAAGTTTTCCCTCGAATATTCGAATACTCCGGACAAAGCATCTAAACATGTTGAAAAAAAATCATTTGCTCTTAAGAAATGTTTAGGTGTCAGCATACAACAACTAATGATCTTCGTTAGAATGAAACGGATCTAAATCCTACCGACATAAACACGTATATACGATGCATCAGATAATGCTTAAAAATTCTTCATCTGAATAAACACCCCTGCTGCTCAAGGTCATTAAAATGTTACTGAATTCAGAAGTGCCTGGAAAGAAGTCTTGGGTGTCGAGAATTCGTGAATTTTTGTTCCAAAATGGATTTGCTTTTTGCATGATAAAATCCATTATGGAAAATGATAACTGTTTTCATAGAATAATTGCGACAGCGACCGGTAGACAACTGGTTGCGAAGTTAAAAGAACACATTCAGAAAAGCAACCGCTTTTCATTTTACATATTAACATCCATTTCTTCTGCAAAGTGTGCAAAGCATCTTTTATTTGACTTGGATAGGTATGTTCAGTGTTATTTCACAAGACTAAGATTTAGAATATGGAGACATTACAGAAGATCGTCAGCATGCTTTATCCGGGATCCAACAGAAGATAAACAATATGTTCTCTTTATCCTTTCTTGCCCTGCTTTTTTTTAGATTTATGACAAGAATATATATATATATATATATATATATTATATATATATATATATATATATATATATAAAAAAAACTTCTCAGAAAATCCATATTTAAATTCCGTACTTCCGTGCTTATGGCAAGTCAAAATGAAATACATTCAGAAATGTTTATTTGTTTTTGTATAAAGCAACTGAGTGCCAAAATATTGCTCTTTTAGTTAAAACAAAAGAAAAAGATGATCATATTGATGACAGACAACTTAGGGGGTCTATATGTAAAATCGTCAAAGTAATGTGGGTCTTTGTGTTTGTTTTTTTAATGCTTTTTTTTTTTTCAAAATTAAATATGCGTGATTCGTGCGTTTATAATATTCTACCCCCTTCAGAAGCGACCATGGCCTTTAATATATGAACAAATTATTCATTAATTCTCTCTCTCTCTCTCTCTCTCTCTCTCTCTCTCTCTCTCTCTCTCTGCACACGGACTTACATTCAAAGAGGTCTGTAAATTAATAACCGGCGCGGTGACCAGAGTTTGACACTGTGCGCCAAGCTTGGGGACAGAACCAGGGCAGCCATGTCAGAGGTTTCACGCACTCAAGACCTGTGGGCGACAGTTTTACCGCTGTTCACATCAACCTGAATTGATAGCTCTCGGAGCGAGACGGAAAGAGGTTAAGTTGTCACCGATCTTGAGGGGCGAGCAGAGGTCGACCGGTGTTATAGTGGGAATGTTACTGACACTTTTGTTTGTGGAGGGGGAGGGATATTACACCGGGATGGGGGACGTTGAAAAGAACCGCCCGACCAGTTCGGGCCAGGACGCGCGACAGTCACGGCCGACGTTCGGCGTGAAGATCAGTCAGGGCACCGTGGATTCCTCAACACGTCAGCCTACAGACAGAAAGACCTCAACACGTCAGTCTACAGATAGAAAGATCTCAACATGTTAGTCTACAAACAGAAAGACCTCAACATGTTAGTCTACAAACAGAAAGACCTCAACATGTTAGTCTACAGACAGAAAAACCTCAACACCTCAGTCTACAGACAGAAAGACCTCAACACGTCAGTCTGCAGACAGAAAGACCTCAACACGTCAGCCTACAGACAGAAAGATCTTAACACGTCAGTCTACACATAGAAAGACCTCAACACGTCAGTCGGCGGACAGAAAGACCTCAACACGTCAGTCTGCAGACAGAAAGACCTCAACACGTCAGCCTACAGACAGAAAGATCTTAACACGTCAGTCTACACATAGAAAGACCTCAACACGTCAGTCGGCGGACAGAAAGACCTCAACACATCAGTCTGCAGACAGAAAGACCTCAACACGTCAGCCTACAGACAGAAAGATCTCAACCCGTCAGTCTACAGACAGAAAGACCTGAACACCTCAGTCTACAGACAGAAAGACCTCAACACCTCGGTCAACAGACAGAAAGACCTCAACATGTGAGTCTACAGACAGAAAGACCTCATCACCTCAGTCTACAGACAGAAAGACCTCAACATGTTAGTCTACACACAGAAAGACCTCAAGACCTCAGTCTAAAGACAGAGAGACCTCAATACGTATGGCTACAGACAGAAAGACCTCAACACGTCAGTCTACAGACAGAAAGACCTCAACATATTAGTCTAAAGTCAGAAAGACCTGAACTAGTCGGTCAACAGACAAAAAGACCTCAATTCATCAGTCTACAGACAGAAAGACATCAACACTTCAGTCTACAGACAATAAGACATCAACATCTCAGTCTACAGACAATAAGACATCAACATGTAAGTCTGCAGACAGAAAGACTTCAACACGTCAGTCTACAGACAGAAAGACATCAACACCTCAGTCTACAGACAATAAGGCATCAACATGTAAGTCTACAGACATAAAAACTTCAACACGTCAGTCTACAGACAGAAAGACCTCAACACCTCAGTCTACAGGCAAAAAGACCTCAACACCTCAGTCTACAGACAGAAAGATATTATTAACACGTCAGTCTACAGATAGAAAGACCTCAACACGTCAGTCTATAGGAGCAGAAGGACATCAAACGTCAGTCTACGGACAGAAAGACCTCAACACGTCAGTCTACAGATAGAATAGACCTTAACACGTCAGTCTACAGACAGAAGGACATCATAACGTCAGTCTACGGACAGAAAGACCTCAATACTTCAGTCAACAGACAGAAAGACCTCAAAATGTTAGTCTAAAGACAGAAAGAGCTGAACTAGTCAGTCTACAGAGAGAAAGACCTCAACACGTTAGTCTGCAGACAGAAAGACTTCATCACGTCAGGTTGCAGACAGAAAGACTTCAACGTGTCAGTCAAAGACAGAAAGACCTCAGCATGTTAGTCTACAGATAGACTTAGCACGTTAGTCCACAAATAGAAAGATCTCAACACGTTAATCTACAGACAGAAAGACCTCAACACGGCAGTCTACAGACAGAAAGATCATAACACGTCAGTCTACAGACAGGAAGACTGAACGCACTGTGAACGACGCGATGGAATCTTCGCTGAACAGAAATCCTGGCTTGAATACAAACCTTAACATGATGCTGGAAGACGCCAAGGAATCGAAAGCAGAATTCACACCCTGGACATATGAAAACAGCCTGTCGAGAAGAGAAGAGATGGTCTTCTCCATCGTTGAG
>CM065723.1:71582311-71584811 GCA_033310375.1 Conus canariensis
CAATGGCAGCTTAGCAGAGACCGCTGTGTGCAGTTCGCCAAAGCTGTGTCCGGCATTATCCCCGCATGTCCACCGTCCCGTGCGTCCGATACTGGATCCGAAAGTCCGAACAAGCAGCTGATCCGGAAGCTTCAGAAGCAGAACATCCACAAGACATCACTTCCGGTGAGTCCGGATCTCCGCCTGCCGGACAAAGCTCAGAATCGTCTCCTCCTGCTGCTCTCCGACCCACCTCAGCTCCCACGCTGAACCAGTGGAGCCAGGAATGCCTGTGGAGGGACATCTGCCAGAATTACTACACGGCGGAGCAGAGGCTGGTGATGGGCATGGAGATGGTTCTCTCTTACTCCCTGTCTTTCCAGGATTTCCTGCAGGACAAGCTGACCGATCTGCGAAGGGCCCGGACTTGTATCACCTACGCCCTGCTCAAAATCACCCGTTTCTACCTCAACATGGACGCGGAGGAGAAGGCGGATGAAGGTCTCTTGAGCCTGTATTTTCTGTGCCGTCGTTTGCTGCAGGACTGTAAAACTGAAGTGGATGCTCGCCTGGTTGAGTTCGAGAAAAAGATCAGCGATTGAAGGTTTCGATGTCAGCGAAATTGTAATAGTGATCCCATAACTTTTTTTTGGATCGTGTGTGTGTGATGGAGTGCGGGTGGAGGTGGGTGGGGTGGGGTGGGGGTGAATATCTGCATAAAATTCGCTTAGATAATTCTCGGTTCTCATCGCCGTGCGATGTCCATGGACAGGATACCCTTTCTCACCCTTCTGCCTGTCATATACAGGAGACTGTGTTCGCCTGTTTTTTTTTTCTGGCATACAATTACACCTTTCTCTAAGACTGCTTCCATCAAAGGTGAAGATAGTTCCAGTAAAACTGAAGCAAGGCGTTGAAGAAAGACTCACCCCCTGCCTTCACGCCCAACGCAATTTTTGTCTATCAAACAACAATTATATTGGAAACAGTCCAGCAGGAAAAGGCAACAGCCAAAGCAGCCAGGTGTTCAGAAACACAACCATGTAATGATGTCAAGAACCTGGCTTATGAACTTGAGGGGAACTGAAGGGGAATGAATGGAAAACATTCTCTCGGTGGCGCACACACACACACACACACACACACACACACACACACACACACACACACACACACACACACACACACACACACTAGGTTGTCTTTAAATGGATGAAATAATTGTTCAGTGGCGGTTGCCAAAGGAAGATTGTTTCTTATCCCAGTTTCCTTTCTGTTGTAATGTTCAGAAATAGTGATATTGACTGTCGAATATACATTATCTTGTAAATGTCAATGAAATATATAAAGACTGATATCGTTTCATAAAGCCATAGTGATGTATGATAGAAATATAGTTTTCAGTGAGAGGAAAGAGATTAGAGAGTACATGATGCTCTGGCATGTTCTGTTAGTACGTGAAGAGCATTTCTGGATGTTTTTGAAATCCACCGTCACCGTCCGCCCTCTTCTCCCTTTCCATCACCCTCCATCCCCCACTCCCCCACTCCCCTTGTTGTGTGTATGTGATTGATTGCCTGTGCTTACGAAACTGACGTGTCCGAGCAAACTGAAAGGAGAGAGAAGTTACATCGACAAAGGTCGTTAGATTCTTCTACTTGCTGAATAAGAAACTGGAAGTTTTTGTTTTCTTTAATTTTTCTTTTATTATTGAAAAAAAAAATTACTGTGTACACATTGAAAGCGTCGGGGGTTTTTTGTTTGTAGCATTTCCAGATGACTCAGTGTTGACTTTGTGATCATTTTCTGTTTTAAAACACATTTTCATTGATAATAAAGTTGTGTTCATTTGATTCAGGGGATTGTCTGTATTTAGGGGGAGCAGAGGTAGGGGAGGTTTGAAAGTAATGCCGACAGGGGGGTTTGGATGAGCGGTGGACTGCGTGGAGTATTCAGTTCTCCACTTGTCTGTCTGTCCGTCACTGTGCCTGTCGGTGCTCCCTCTCTCTCTCTCTCTCTCTCTCTCTCTCTCTCTCTCTTGCTCTCTCTCTCTCTCACTCTCTCTCTCTCTCTCTCTCTCTCTCTCTCTCTCTCTCGCTCTCTCTCTCTGGTTGTGCGCGTGGGCTTGCACCACTATTTCCATCTTACTCTATTTGTCTAAGTTTGTCCATGTATCTGTGCTATTCTTTGTGTGTATCTGTGTTTCTGTTTGTCTGTCTGTGTGTGTGTTTCTTTCTCGTGTTTCGGTTCCTACTTTTACTCCCTAACTCATTTATTTTGTCATTCCTCCTCTATCCATCCCCCTCCCTTCCTTTCCCCCTCTTTTTCTGTGTGTCTGCGGCTCTGCTCTCTCTCTCTCTCCTCTCTCTCTCTCCTCTCTCTCTCTCTCTCTCTCTCTCTCTCTTTATAACAGTAAGAGAGATCATTGATGATGAGGAGAAAATACGTCCAAATGAAGGAAAAGATCATACTTGGGTGCGAAAGCCCACTGGTACACACAAACAAACGTGCGCGCGCGCGC
>CM065723.1:71597311-71599811 GCA_033310375.1 Conus canariensis
GCAAATAGTATTCAACTTTTTTTCCAGACTGAGACTTTGAAAAGTGTTCCAAAAATGTGTCACAATTAATTAACATGAATATTTTCACACACACACACACACACACACACACACACACACACACACACACACACACACACACACACGCACATTCACACAAACACACACACACACACACACACACACACACACACACACACACACACACACGACGCAGGTACATACTCTCTCTCTCTCTCTCTCTCTCTCTCTCTCTCTCTGTCTCTCTCTCTCTCTTTCTTCAGATCAGGAAAAACGGAGGCATTGAGAGGGAAGAGAAAAAAACCAAACCCGAACGAGATCTACGATTGCAGAGGCACAGCATCTGATGTGGGTACCCCCCCCCCCCCCCCCCGCATCTGATGTGGGTACTCTTCCCTCCCCCCACCCCTCCCCCCCCCTTCCCCCCACCTCCCCTGAAAGGTTTTGTGACGACAGATAACAAAGAGTGCACCGGCAACTGATCATGAGACTTGCAACACGCAACAAAACGGACTTTAAAAAAAAACTCCTGTGACAACAAGTGTATAATATTATACCACAGTGGACAACACAACAAAATATCGAATCGACCAACAGCACGACAATAATTCTCTTGCCGCAGTATCTCAGTTGCACGTTATTCCGTTCCCCTCCATCTAACATATGGCCAACAGTGAGCAAGAGTATGGAAACACTGAAAAATCTTGAAGACAATCCATTGTCCGGAGGACTCGGTAGAAAAAAAAAAGGGTGTCGACAATTCAGGGTGCTCCTGCACAATTTTGTATACTTTGAAACTTTATCCCCCTCCCCCCCCCCTCCACTGAAGCCTTCAGATGATGGAGGAGCTAACAGTGTAGGTGGAGGAAGGGTGGTGAAATCCATTGTTATGGCGGGGTGTGAGGGGAGACACCACCCACCCCTCTAAAAAAAGGAAAAAACAACACAACAACAAACAAAGGGGGGAAAAATCCCTAATAGTGTGTGGGAGAGTGTTCATACTCTTGCCATTGACCAGCCTGTTGACCAGTCCACCAAAGGCTTGACCTTGAGTGACGCGCTGTGGCAAAGTTGATGACCAATACTGTTCACCTTCCTCACGCAAAAGAGCGCACGTGCTTACCGTACAGAAAAATGCCAGAAGAAATAACTTCCTGTTCAGGACAGGACAATTTCTTATTCCTTCCAAAAATGAACTTTCAATCGTAAAGAAGTGACATCTTCATCTTGAAAGAAGGGACGACTCCTTTTTCCTTCCAAAGAAGGAACAACTCGAAGAAGAATCATCTTCATTTTCCAAAAAAAGGCCCATTCCTTTACCTTCAAAGAAGGCGCAGCTCCCCTTTTTCCAGATGCAACTTACAGTCCCATTTCATACAAGGAACAATTTCCTTCGTCTTCCACGAAGGACCATCTGTTTTCCCAAGATGGATCAAGTCTCATTTCCAAGAAGGGACTTCTTTCTTCCAACAGGGAACAAGTTCTTCTCCAAGGACGGGACAACCCGTTTCCACCATGGAACGATTTCCTTTTCACAAGAAACCCCCCCACCTCTTTTCTTAAAACAACAACAACAACAACAACAACAACAACAACAACAACAACAACAAAACCTCCTTTTCATCCCAAGAGGGAACCTTTCTTTCAAGAAAGAGCAACTTCCTTTTTTCCAAGAAAGAACAACTTCCTTTTCCCAAGAAAGAACAACTTCCTTTTTTCCAAGAAAGAACAACTTCCTTTTCCCAAGAAAGAACAACTTCCTTTTTTCCAAGAAGAAACAACTTCCTTTTCCCAAGAAAGAGCAACTTCCTTTTTTCCAAGAAAGAACAACTTCCTTTTCCCAAGAAAGAACAACTTCCTTTTTTCCAAGAAGAAACAACTTCCTTTTTTCCAAGAAAGAATAACTTCCTTTTTCCAAGAAAGAACAACTTCCTTTTTCCAAGAAAGAACAACTTCCTTTTTTAAAAGAAAGAACAACTTCCTTTTTCCAGGGAAAAAAGCTTCCTTTTTTCCAAGAAAGAACAGCTTTCTTTTCCCAACAGCGTACAACTTTCTTTCTGTCAAGAAAGAACCACCTTCTTTTCCCCAAGAAAGAACAACTTTCTTCTCCCACGAGGCAACAAACCGCCTCCCACCGAGAAGTACCAACTTCTTTTTTTTTCCCAACAAGAAAGGGGGACATGTACAACACAGCTTGCCCCCCTTTTCCCTCATCTCACGGTTCCTCAGGACCTCTGTGCCCTCCACCTCCATGTCGTCACTTTTTAGGCCACAGAGCCTCCACGGAGAAGAGTATATCGGCCAGGTTACCATCCAACAGGGCGTCATCCAGGAACATGGCAGGGAGCGGCGGGGTCCTCTTCGGAGGCGTGGTCTCCCTCGGCGGCGGTTGCGGCTGTGGCGGCGGCGGCGGCGGCAGCAGCGGCGACGATGACTGCGGACCTGGATCGGCGACGTAGCAGGCCGGCGGGCGGGGAGG
>CM065723.1:71602311-71609811 GCA_033310375.1 Conus canariensis
CTCTCCTGTAGGCACTGGGCTTCTAGCTGTAGGCACTGGAGCGAACTCACCTGGCTCTCCTGCAAGCACTGGATTCCCGCCTGTAGGTACGGGAAGTGAACTCACCTAGTTCTCCTGTAGGCACTGGGTTCCTCGTTGTAGGTACTGGAGTGAACTCATCTGGCTCTTCTTTAGACCCTGGACTCCCAACTGTGGGCACTAGAGTGAACTCACCCGATTCTCAAACGGCACTGGGCTTCTAGCTGTTTGGTGTAGAGATGAACTTACCTAGCTCTCCTGCATGCGCTGGGCTCCCAGCTGTAGGTGCTGGCCATAGCTTCCACTTCGCTGTCGCGGTCCGAGCCGCTATACAAGCTCTCCATGGAGGCGTTGCGCACGTCCGGGTCTTCCTCAAGGTCGTCACTGCACGTGCCCTGGCGGGAGGTGAAGGTCGAGTGGTGACGCCAGGCGTGGCGGGGGTCAAGGTTGTCGTCAAAGGAGCTGTGATTAGTCGGGAAACGGTGTGAGTGAACACCAACTGTTGCAAGACACGCCGAGCGACATGGAACGAATATCGACAATAAAGAAGCGATGCAACGCGTTTCGACTGTGGGGACTTCTACAGACACAAAGACAAAAGCTGTAAAGAAAGCTGAGCAAAGAATAATGTAAAGGGTTAATCCCTGTCTCTCAGCCTGTTAAACTGCTCGTGCCGAGAGTTGGAGGTATCTGTGGCTGCGTCTAAAGAAATATCTTTAAATTGTGTGTGTGTGTGTGTGTGTTGTGTGTGTGTGTGTGTGTGTGTGTGTGTGTGTGGTGTGTGTGTGTGTGTGTGTGTGTTGTGTGTTTTTCCCTTCCAAGTGCCTGATGGGATTTTTGCTGCACGCGTGAGTGTCTGGTGGTTGTACATGCGTCGCTTGGTCGTGCAGGCTGTGTTGATGTGAGTGCGTGCGTGTCTGTGAACGTGGGTGTGTGGTTGTGCGTGAGCATGCGTGCGGGAAGCGCGCGCACGTCTGTGCGTGCGTGTGTGTTGTTGGTTATGTAAAGCGCTTAGAGCCTAAGTTTTAGAGAACAGGCGCTATATAAATTGACATTATTATCTGATTAAGAAGGGCATGTCAGGACAGCGTTTAGGATACTGACTCTGCATTACAGGCGGAGCGTTTTGCACCTCTGTTTCTGCTTTTTTTTTTTTTATCTCTAATTGAATTGTGAGGCTACTTGATGAGGCCAAATTGCTTTGGGCGTGGCCACCAGCGGCATATTTTCCATAAAAAAAAGCTGGGTCATTGGCGCTGAACGCGAGTTATAAAATTCGCCTCCCTTGCAGATTTCTGAACAGGCTGCACACCAGAAATTAATGCGCAAAGGCCTTGCTTAAGGAGTCAGTATGTATAGACTGGCGCTATTAGATTGTTTTGAGACTTTTGATTGTGTCTAAAATTTACATTGTGTCTGGAAGTTGATTCTCCTCATTGTCTTTCATATGGCCATCAAGGTGCAAGCCGGGTGGTTCCACGCAGACAGATAAAAATCAAAGGAACGGGACTATTTTGTGACTGGCGTAGAGATAGGTCACGGGTGAGTGCAAAGGCCGGAAATGTGACGTCAGCTTAGGGGAAGGTCATGTATTTGAAGACTTTGTGATTTCATTGGTGGAATTCCCGCCAAAGTAGGGAAATAACTGGTGGGCATTTGTTCTTTTGATCAATTATCAGTTTAACATTAAATGCTGGCTCAAATTTATGATAAGCCCCCAAAACGCTCACATGGATAACATATAGTGTTTTAGTGCAAAATCTAATTGTGGCGTGTGGCCACATCGCCTGTTCTATAGGATACTGTGGAAGATGGACTGTCCCAGACCAAAGACGTTCCGCATGGACAATATCAGGACTGGACTGCATGTTATGCCTCTATCCTGTCGCCCATGACCTAGGACAGAGGGTGGTGGAAACCGCTGACTGTTCATGAGCTCTTCGCAGCACCCATTGACCAGCTGTCATTCGAAAATGACGATAATGATGATGATGATGATGATGATAAAGGTCGGTCCATGCATCAGTGGAATCAGGCATTCACATCATAAGCTTGGCGTAGTGATCATTCTCCCCCCCCCCCCCCCACCCCCCTTCGTTTTTTTTTTTTTTTTATCCGGCCCTACCTTTCCCCACCATCCGTGTCCCCCCCCCCTCCTCTCCCCTCTTCCTCGTATGACCTCATCTTACCTGACCAGTTTTGTTATGAATTGAACATACATGGGTTGTAAAATAACTATATTGTGAATATCATTATAATTATTGTTGTGTTTTGCAGGAACCAATTAAACGACGTAAAATTGTAAATAATTATACTGAGTTTATCATTATTGTTGTTGTTTTTGCTGTGCCAGAACGAAGTAAACATACATAAATTGTAAATAATTATACTATGTTTATTCTTGTTGTTGTTGATTTTTGTTGTGCTTTCTGGACAAGACTTTTTTTTTAAACCCCTTTGTGAAGACAGCCCTGAAAAGTCCCCCCCCCCCCCCCCCCCCCCCCTGAGGTCAGCTGAGCAGTCATCGATCAATCAATCATGACCCCACCACCCCCACCCCGCCCCCACCCACTCTCCTTTCCCCAACTTTCTCACTCACTCACTCACCGAGAGTACGTGGACCTCCCAGCGCTCAGCCGGTGCGTGTCTCCGCTGGACTGCCGCGCGACTCGCACGAAGCGGCGGAATGTTGCCGCATCGCCACGCCGCGCCGCGCCGCGCCGCCCATCGGCACGCTCAACCCCGTGCCCACGCTGCCCCGCTCGCTGCTGCCCGCTCCCAGCATCCCTAGGCTGGTGCTGCTGCTGCTGCCGCCGTAGGCGGCGGCGGTGATGCTGGAGGTGTTGGCGTTGTTGCTGCTGTGGTGGGGGTGGGGGCCGTGGGCGTGGTTGGCGCCGCAGACGGAGGTGAGCTGCTTGACGAAGACGGAGGTGTCGAGGTGGACGTTGTCGCTCTCGGCCATTTCGGCCAGCCAGGCGATGAGTTTGTCGTAGGCGTCCACTGGGGGTCCCCCCCTCAGTTCCTCTACCCTCTTAGGGCCTGCACTGCAACACACACACACACATATACACAGGTAAGGTAAGGTAAGGTAAGGTAAGGTAAGGTAAGGTAAGGTAAGGTAGTAATCTTGCTAATAGCCCAGCCGACCGCAAAGGGCCATATCAGGCTGTCACCGCGTTGAAGTCAGCTCACAAGTTAAAAAAAAAAAAAAAATAAAAAATATAAAGATGAAAATAACACACACACACACACACACACACACACACACACACACACACACACACACACACACACACACATTGATAGGGGTTGGCGATTGGGGAAAGGTTTGTGAGAGAAAGAAAATAGGTATGAAGAACAGGGCGATAGAATGTCAGTATAAAATCCCGCAGCATATGGGGACCATCACAGTCTCTATGGCCTGTCCACAGGCGCCTTTCGTCCACTGATTCGGCCTCATCAGTCGAACCCGGCTGATTTTGGTGGCTCTCCCTTGGCATCAAAAGGAGATATACCACTTATAACTGTGTGGTATTCCCACCACCAGGAGTTTTAAAAAACTGAATCCAATGGTACCCCTAAGGCATCCAGTGAAGAGTTTGAAAGTAAACTGAGACGAAAACAGTATTAGGAAATAAGCTGTATAAAATTCTGAAATCCTTACGTTAAGACTAACAAACACTGGAGGACCTCTTGGAGCCTAAGCCTTAGGATCCATTCAACGATACAAGGGAGGTCAAAATGGGTCAACTGTCAGAATGGTCAGCTCTCTTGTTTCATAAGTGAAGCAGTGTCAGTCACATCAAAGCTGACAGCAGCTAAAGGTTATGCAAAACAGGTTTTTGCGTGGATTTCCAAAGAGATATACCCCCCCCCCCCCCACTAATTGACCAAACAGTAACACTTTGAACGCATATGTATTGGGGGGGGGGGGGGGGGGGGACAGGACAGACAAACAATTAAAACGATGACTTTGCAGAGATTTTTTTACGTAGGTGTGGAGGTGGGGTGAGCGTGGAGTGGAGGTAGGAGGGGGCGTTGAGAGAGAAATGGGATGGGAATTCAAGAGAAGGCGTTAGAACATAAACACCAAGTCCTTTATCAGAAGTATAAATCATGCGGACCATCACAGTGCATCTTGAAAGCAGAACCATTCATATCGCCTGCCCAGAGGTTTTTCGCCCGCTGGGTCGGACTCATCAGCAGGGCATAGGTGATTGTGTTGGTCCTCCTCTGGCATCAAGAGCAGTTTACCACCTATATGTCTGTGGTATTCTCACCGCCAAGGATTCTAAAACCACAATCCAATGGCGCTTCTTAAGCAGCTAGTGAAAGATAGACAGCTCAATGCAAACAGCGGTGGACGGTAATAAGCTGTAAACATATATGAAAACTAACATGATTATGTGAAGAATGATAGATATAGGGGGTGATCTTTGAGTCTGGCTTTTGTATATATATTATATATATATATATATATATGTGTGTGTGTGTGTGTGTGTGTTGTGTGTGTGTGTGTGTGTGTGTGTGTGTGTGTGTGTGAGCGCGAGCGTGTGTGCGTGCGTGCGTGCGTGCGTGGTGTGTGTGTGTGTGTGTGTGTGTGTGTGTGTGTGTAGGAGGAGAGAGAGAGAGAGAGAGAGAGAGAGAGAGAGAGAGAGAGAGAGAGAGAGAGAGAATCTAGGGATTAAATTAACGTGGCATCGCCCGCTCAAAACCCATAATACGCAGCAAAAACTTTCCTCCCGTGACGACAACTCCCTCCTTTCCCCCACTCCCACCCCTCTATCTTAGACGTGTATCCCCTCCCCCCTCCCCAGCCTTCCTTACAGATTTCCTCTCTCCCCCACCCCCTGAGGGCAGATGGCAACAACAGCAGCAGACAGCTGTGTTTGCTTCAACATGCGGCTACTGAGATTGATGAAACAGACACCCTTACAAACCGAACCAACAAGAAAATCGAGCCCAGATGTTAGTTTCAAAAATTAGGAGCGTGCGTGCACGTGCGAATTCCTGCGTGCAGATGCGCGTGCGCAAGGACACACACACACACACACACACACACACACACACACACACACACACACACACACACACACAACACACACTCACACACACACACACACACACACACACCACACACACACACACACACACACACACACACGCAACGCACGCCACACGCACTCACGCCACACGCAAGCGCCCGCGCATGGACGGAGGCGAGAGAGAGAGAGAGAGAGAGAGACGAGGAGGAGAGAGAGAGAAGAGAGACAGGCAGCAGACAACAGACAGACAGACAGGCAGACAGAGATGTTTGCTGCTATGGTTAGTGAAGTAAGTGTTGGACCCTGCGAAAGACAAGCAGAGGACAACACAGAGAGATCAGAGAAAGGACAAGAGGTTTTGATCACTTCACACTCCCTTCTGGCCTCTGGCTGTATCCAAGATCTGCCAGTGACAGATGAGAAGAAAACGAAAAATAGGAAGAAATAGAAGTAGAAAGGAACTCTGTGTGTGTGTGTGTGTGTGTGTGCGTGCGTGCGTGCGTGCGTGCGTGCGTGCGTGCGTGCGTGCGTGTGTGTGTGTGTATGTGTGTGTGTGTGTGTGTGTGTGTGTGTGTGTGTGTGTGTGTGTGAGTGTGAGTGTGTGTATGAGAGAGCGAAAGAGAGACAGACAGACAGACAGACAGAAAAAACAGACAGACAGACAGTGAGAGAGACAGACAGACAGACAGACAAGGTGAACAGAGAGAGAGAGAGAGAGAGAGAGAGAGAGAAGAGAGAGAGGAGAGAGAGAGAGAGAGAGAGAACACAAAGAGAGAAGTTGTGTGAGAGACGGAGACAGAGACAAAGAGAGAGAAAAAGACAGAGACAGAGACGGTGACAGAAACAGAGACAGATAGAGACAGATAGACAGACTGAGAGACAGACAGAAAGACAAACAGACACAGGCAGAGACAGAGATGGAGACAGAGACAGATTGAGAGAGAGCGCGATTGAGACAGAGAGAGAGAGAGAGAGAGAGAGAGAGAGAGAGAGAGAGAGAGACAGAGACAGAGACAGAGGACAGAGACAGAGACAGAGACAGAGACAGAGAAACGGAGACAGAAACGGAGACAGAGACAGAAAGAGAGAGAAAGAGTGAGAGACAGAGACAGAGAGAGATAGGGAGAGAGAGCAAAAAGACAGAGAGAGATTGATAAAAGATTGACTAAAATGGCTAAAGTTGAAACAAGTAGATCTATATACTTACTTATCTTCTTTACCTAGCCTTATTTCAAGCCCCTCTTCCCCAATTAAACCAACCAACCAACCAACCAGCCAGCCAAGCATCCAACCAACCAGCCAATCTGCCAACCAACCAGCCAACCAACCAACCAACCAACCAACCAGCCAGCTAACCAACCAACCAACCAACCAACCAACAACCAACCAACCAACCAGCTAACCAACCAACCAACCAACAACCAACCAACCAACCAACCAACCAAACAGCCAACCAACTAGCTAACCAACCAACCAACCAACCAACCAACCAACACCAACAACCACAACCGGCCCAACCAACCGGCCAAACCAACCAGCCAACCAGCCAACCAACCAACCAGCCAACAGCCAACCAACCAGACGAAAACACCGAAAAATGCATTAGATAAATAAATACGCGATTTAAAAAAAAGGTGGAGAATTACCATGAAAATTGTATTCAAATAAGGACACATCCCCATTTGATGGTGGGATATACGTGTAACAGATCACTATTGTCATTAACATTGTTCAAGGGCGAATATTTATACATAGAACCTGGCGCAGTGAATACCATGTAACAATATGTAAAAGCAGTTGTTCACACTGAGGTAATTTTATGAAAATAGCTTTGAGAGAGAGAGAGAGAGAGAGAGAGAGAGAGAGAGAGAGAGAGAGAGAGAGAGAGAGAGAGAGAGACAGACAGACAGACAGACAGACAGACAGACAGAACAGACAGACAGACAGAAGAGACAGAGAGAGAAACAGAGAGAGACGAGAGAGAGAGAGAGAGAGCATTCACATGCAAACATTTCAAGAACAACACTTCTCAGCTGAACCCAAAATACAAATACCGGAACCTTTTGATTGACTGTTTTATTCAGTTAATAAACAACTACAACTACAAAAACTGTTTCTGATCCTAGCTGATTATTAGCATTGCCAAACTGATATAACACTGTCTGATTAAAAAAAAGACACGAGAACAAACAAAAACAAAACAAACAGCACGAGAATAATTATAATCAGAACTTAACGCGATATTGACAATTGTGATTCTGCAAATAACAGCATGAGGACAAGCTAAAATCTACCCGATATAGACAATGTTGGTTCTCCAAATAACGGCACGGGAATATGCTAAGAACTTACTCGATATAGACAATTATGGCACTGCAAATCACAACACGAGAATATTATGCTAAGAATGTACCTGATATGGACAATCACGATTCTG
>CM065723.1:71614811-71617311 GCA_033310375.1 Conus canariensis
CTGTCTGCCTGGAACCACCTGGCTTGTACCTTGATGGGCCATTTGAAAGAAAATGAGGAGAATAAACTTTCAGACACAATGAACATTCTCAAAACAATCTGATTGTGCCAGTCTATGAATACTCGACTCCTTATGCAAGGCCTTGGCGCTTATTTTTTTTGGTGTGCAGCCAGGCGTCAGAAGAGAGAGAGAGAGGAGAGAGAGAGAGAGAGAGAGAGAGAGAGAGAGAGAGAGGAGGAGAGAGAGGCAGGATGGGGATCTTAAGGGGAGGGGAGGGAGAAAGATGGGAAAGGGAATGGTGTAGGGAGGAAAGGGGGGTGGATGGGTGGATCCTGAGACAGGGAGAGCAGGAATAACGTAGCGACACAATAATGAGAGAACACAACCTTCGAATTGTGTAAACACCTCACAGATGAGAGGATTTTTTTTTAATTGTTGTTTGAGAGAACACAACCTTCGAATTGTGTAAATACTTCACTGATGAGATTTTTTTTTTTTTAATTTGAGAGAACACAACCTTCGAATTGTGTAAATACTTCACAGATGAGAGAATTTTTTAAAAATCCGAAATCGAAAACGAAAAATGAATAGTGCAAAATGCTTTTTCTCCCATGCCTGAGAGCAAAAGATATAATAATACACATAGCAAATCGAATGAAACGTGGGGTAAGGTAATGTTGCTTATAGCCCAGCCGACCGCAAATGTAAGCATAAGTAATAAGAATTAAACGCATGTATAAACATGCTATTTAGATAATTATTGATAATGATAATGACAACAAAGAACAACAACAACAGCAACAGCAATAATAATGATAATAATGATATTGATATTGATAATTATAGTGATGATGATGAATAATAATAATAACGATTATGATGATATTCTTATGTATCTGCCTGTTTTCGCTCAAAATCGCGACCTGTGTTAATCAATTGATGATTATAATGATAATGATAATAATAATAATAGTAATAATAATAATAATGACGACGACAAACACAACAACAATAATAATAATAATAATAATAATAACAATAATGATAATAACAATAACAATAATGGTGATGATGATAGTAATAATGATAATAATGATAATGATGATAATAATAATAATAATAATATAATAATAATAATAATAATAATAATGATAATATGTTTCTGCCTGTTTTCGCACAAAATCGTCACCTGAATTTATTCCTATCAGAAATACTACTAATACTACTAATACTAATCCTAATGATAATGATAAGTGACAATTTTGTTCGAAAACAGACAGATACATTAAACACACACAAACAAACAAAACTCGTTCCAAATCATGTTTCTTTTTTTTAGCATAAGGTAGACACTGTTCAGGTTATACCTCAGTTTTCTGCCAATAGGCTGGTGAGCCATTCCTGATTATAATTCACGCAAAAAGTCAGTCTTTCAACACATACACAACCCCTCCCCCAACGCACCCCCCCCCCCTCCCCTCCTCGCTTCCTCTACTCCCCCTTCCCTCCGTGCTGTACCCCTTCCACAACTCAGCTTAGATTCACGCCTTCCAGCAACTCCATCTTAACTCACAAAATCCCCCCCCCCCAACCTCCCCTTCCCTCCATGCCCTCTCCCTCCCCTCCACCCCCTGAAGTCCATCTATCAATCCTCCGATAATTATTAATGAATGAATAGGGCCATTACCGGACTCCCCCACGCGTGTCCAGCGGCTGAAGCGATAATTATAGCCACAGCTTGCTTTATGACCATGAGGGTTGGTGGTCTGGTGGTTTCTCGCTATGTGGTGTGCAGGTGTTTTATCATTCATCGGCCGTTTTGAAAGTTCGTCTTGTTTCTGGTGCCGTTTGGATACATGATTGTTGTTGTTGTTGTTGTTGTTTTGATCTACTCTCTCTCTCTCTCTCTCTCTCTCTCTCTCTCTCTCTCTCTCTCTCTCTCTCTCTCTCTCTCTCTCTCTCTCTCCCCACCCACTCATTCCCTCGTCTCTCCACCTTCCCCGTCTCTCTTCTCCGCTTGCCTGGCACTAGTCTGTTATCTGAGGCGACGCCCGTCTGTGAGTCCATGGTCATGAGTGGCTGTGTGGTATTTTGTGCACGGCACTGATGATCGGATCTGCACGACAGCGTGAGAAAGGATCTCCATCACGCCGGCGGAAACGTCGCCGTTAACCTCCATTCATTGTTGTCGCTCCCAAGATAACTCCGAGACGGTTCATTCTGAGGAAGACTAGAGGAGGAGAAGAAGAAGAAGAAGAAGAAGAAGAAGAAGAAGAAGAAAAAACAACAACAACAACAAGACGACGACAACGACGACGACGACGACGACGAAGAAGAAGTCTTGAGAGAGAGAGAGAGAGAGAGAGAGAGAGGAGAGGAGAGAGAGAGAGAGAGACAGAGAAGAGACAGAGACAGAGACAGACAGACAGACAGACAGGACAGACAGACAAACAGACAGACAGACAGAGAGACCAGACCAGACCAGATCTGTATTCAATAA
>CM065723.1:71637311-71643160 GCA_033310375.1 Conus canariensis
GCACACAGGGTGCAGGCAGGCATGCACAGGGCATTCCATTAAGAAACTGTCTGTCTGTCTGTCTGCCTCTGTCTTTCTGACGATGTATGATGGTGTCTTGTTCTCTGTGTCTCTGTCTCTCCCATCCTCACCCCTTTTGTGTGAGCCAGTGTGTGTGTGCCAGTGCATGCGCGCGCGCGAGTGTGTGTGTGTGTGTGTGTGTGTGTGTGTGTGTGTGTGTGTGTGTGTGTGTGTGTGTGTGTGTGAGTGCATGTGTGTGCGCGTGTGCACGAGTGTGTGTGTGTGGGGGGGGGGGGGGGGGGGTGCTCCTGTGCCAGCCCCAACAAAAGCTTCAATGTCCACACAGCGAGAAGAAGACTTGGTTCAGACGGGGTGGGTGTCAATGAAAGCTTTCCCTTGCTACGTGTGCGGCGTGCTTAAGTCATCCATCGCAGGCACGGTGATTAGCACGTGCAGAGTGGGTGGGGTGGGGTGGGCTGGGGGGAAGAGGAGGGGAACATCTGGGATTGAGTGTTGTGGTATGTATGGGTTAGGGGACTCCTTCAACATCCTTCCCATTTCAAGATCTCTGTCTCTGTCTCCGTCTCTGTCTCTCTCTGTCTCTGTCTGTCTGTCTGTCTGTCTGTCTGTCTGTCTCTCTCTCTCTTCTCTCCTCCTCCTCCTCCTCCTCCTCCTCTTCTTCTTCTTCTTCTTCTTCTTCTTCTTCCTTCACTCTCTTCCTCTATCTTTCTTTCTATCTGTCTATCCGCCTCCCTCTCTTCAGCTCGTCACCAGATCAGCGTGGTATCAACAAATTTCATCATCATCATCATCATCATCATCATCATCATCATCATCATCATCATCATCTGTGTCTCTGTCTGTCTGTCGGTCGGTCTGCCTCTGTCTGTCACTGTCTCTCTCACTCTCACTCTCTCACTTAGTCTCTGTCTCTGCATGTCTATCTCTCTCTCTTTGTCTGTCTGTCTGTGTGTCTGTCTGTCTGTGTGTCTGTCTCTTTCTCTCTCTCACTCTCTCTCTGTCTCTGTCTCTCTCTCTATCTGTCTCTGTCTCTCTCTCCTTCCTTCTTCCTCTTCTCTATCTCTTTGTCTCTCTGTCTCTTTTTTGTTTTCTTTTATTTATTTTGTTTCATTTTATCTATTCATTATTATTATTATTATCATCATTTTTTTTTTTGGGGGGGGGGGAGTCTCTGTCTTTATTTCTGTTTCTCTCTTTCTCTGTCTTTGTCTGTTTATCTTTCTGTCTGTCTGTCTGTCTGTCTGTCTGTCTGTCTGTCTGTCTGTCTCTCTCTCTCTCTCTCTCTCTCTCTCTCTCTCTCTCTCTCTCTCTCTCACTCTCGCTCTCTACGCAGTGTCAACGCTCACAGAGCGAAGTGACGGAATGTAATCTTGTGGTCGTGTCTGTCAGCTGCACAGCTGTGAAAAGCCCACAGTCCTCCACAATCCTCTCTCTACCAGCCCTACTACTGCCCACACGCTGAGAGGAGGGCTCGGGTTCTGTCCCCTGGCGGCGCTCGTGCCAGTGAAAGCTTCCCTTTGCTACGTGGGTGGCGTGCTTAAGTCATCCACCGCCAGTCCCTGGATAAGCAGGCTGAAAGTTTGGTCTGTCTGTCTGTCTGTCTGTCTATCTCTCTTCCTTCACTTTCTTCCTCTTTCGTTTCATCTGTCTGTCCGCCTCCCTCTACAGATCAGCAAATTGTCAACGTATTTCATCATCATGACCATCATCATTATTATCGTCATCATCATAATCATCATCATCATCATCATCATCATCATCATCATCATCATCTGTGTCTCTGTCTGTCCGTCTGTTTGTCTACCTCTGTTTGTTTTTGTCTCTGTCTCTGTCTCTGTCTCTGTCTCTCTCTCTCTCTCTCTCTCTCTCTCTACCCCCGCCTCTCTCTCTCTCTCTCTCTCTCTCTCTCTCTCCTCTCTCGCTCTCGCTCTCTCTTCTGTGTCTGTCTGTGTCTGTCTGTGTCTGTCCCTCTTTCTCTGTCTCTCTCTGTCTCTGTCTCTGCCTTTCTCTCTCTGTGTCTCTGTCTCTGTCTCTGTCTGTCTGTCTGTCTGTCTGTCTGTCTGTCTGTCTCTCTCTCTCTCTCTCTCTCTCTCTCTCTCTCTCTCTCTCTCTCTCTCTCTCTCTCTCTCTCTCTCTCCAAGCAGTGTCGGTGGTCAATGACCACAGAACAAAGTAACGGAGTGTAATTCAGTGGCCGTGTCTGTCAGCCACGCAGCCGGGAAAAGCCCACCGTCCTCGGGTTCTGTCCCCTGACGACGCCAGTGCCAGTGAAAGCTTTCCCTTGCTACGTGTGTGGCGTGCTTAATTCATCCACCACCAGTCCCTAGATCAGCAGGCCGAGAGTTTGATCTGTCTGTGCGTCCGTCTGTCCGTCTGTCTGTCTGTCTGTCTGTCTTCTCTTCTTCTTCTTCTTCTTTTTATTTTTTTTTAATTCCATTTTTTTCCCCAGTTGAACAAGGTTTGCACACACATGTGTCATCATTCTTACTATACATAGGGTTGATCATGTAACACATACACAATGTCAATATCTAGTACAGTACTTAATAATAGACTTTATGTAAACTTAGTCCTCTTGTTAACCATACAGACTTGCTCAGCATTTCATTAGATTATAGTCATTTTATGTAATAGTTAATCGCAAATGAAAGGCAGAACTTTAGTAAGCTGTCCACATACCGTTATGAATATATAATTGGACAAGCGTAATCATAGATCAATCATCTTATGGTCAATGTTGACTTGGGTCAACCAGAGCTAATATAAAACCATACATCGTTTGGCAAAAAATTATGTACTTGTGTGTATATAGTACATGACTTCTATTAACAACAACAACAACAACAACAAAACCCTTTTGTAACAGTATTTTACTTTTTTTTTGGTCTTAATCAGTTTGTATCAAATTTGTGTATGATGCCCCATTTGAGTACAAATTTATCATATTGCATAGAAGTGTTGAATACATATTTGTCTTTCTCATAAGCTTCTTTTAAATCTCTCAAGGATAATTGAAGTGTTGGATTTACTTTTCTTATCCTGCATTTATAAATAGTATACTTAGCTAGTAATAAGATGTGCAGAAAACAGTTGTCCGTTTTTGTTTTGTTGTCATTTCCAAAGAGTACTAGTAACTGATTTAGTTCCAGTCTATCACAATTTGCACATTTTCCTTTTATGTACTCTGTAAATTCTGTCCAAAAACTTTTCACATGTTGACATTCCCACAAGTAGTGCAAAATGGAATCTTTAACATCTTCACAAAAGCTACACTTGTTGTTTTCTGTTACTCCCATATCTGTTAGAATTGAATTTGTCACCAAAACCCGATAATTAATTTTTATTTGAAACCACTTTAACCTTATTTCTTTTATTCTTTTTGTTTCCATGAAGATATTTGCCCAAGAAATTTCCATTTGCAGAGTTCTTTCCCATCCTGCACAAGCATTAGGTAACACTGGTTTACCAATCAGTATTTCATAAAATATTTTTGTTCCCATGGGAGCATGAATCATTTGGCTAAATGCTTTGTGGTGTCCAGTTCCTTCGTTACTGTTGTTTTCTAATTTTATTTCCTTTTTTCTCAAGAATTCTCTAATAGAACTTACACAGCCATAATATTTCAGTCTTTGAACTGGACGTTGCAAGATGTTTTGGAACTCATTAACATTCATGAATTTACCATCCTCTTTTAGTAAATCTTTTACATGGAAAACATTTCCTTCTGCCCACTCATCAAAATAGAATTCCTTTCCATCAATCTTGAATTTGTTATTGTAAAATAGGGGTTCCATCAGTATGTCTTTATTGTCGTATGAATCAATTTTTTCAAAGAATTCTATATAGCTCTTGAAAACATCTTTCCAAAACATATTTATTGGGCGACCTCCAATTTTAAGTACCAAAGACCCATACTCCTCTAGCATTTCAACTTGTGGGCATTCTTTAATCAGAATTTGTTTCCATTTTGCACTGAACGTCTGTGCATAGCACTTCTTTAACCATGTTAGTTTTAGTGAATTAATAAATGATGCTATGTGAGGGATTTCAATTCCACCATTTTGTATATCTTGTGTTGCTACATTCCTTTTAACTTTGTCCCTTTTTCGTCCCATACGAATTTAAAACACATTATTTGCAGTTGTTGAACTATGTTGTCGGGTGGGTTTGAGAGCATGATCCACAAGTAGGTTAATTTTGACAATATAACTGATTTAAGAATAGCTATTCTTCCAAGGGGTGTAGTTGTTTTTATCATCCATATATTGAATAGTTTTTTTTAGTTTCTTGAAACTTTTCTGTTAAGTTTAGTTCTGCTACATTGCTTAGATCATTTGTAAACCTCTTCTTTCTTCTTCTTCTTCTCTGTCTTTGTATCCGTCTCTCTGTCTGTCTGTCTGTCTGTCTGTCTGTCTGTCTGTCTTCTGTCTGTCTGTTTGTTTCCCTCTCTCTCTCTCTCTCTCTCTCTCTCTCTCTCTCTCGCATCAGAGACGTCATGGAATCGTGCAGACACTGACAGACAGACAGACAGACGGACGGACTGACAATCTAACAGACTAACAATGACAGAGAGAGAGAGAGAGAGAGAGAGAAGAGAGAGAGAGAGAGAGAGAGAGAGAGGGACGGGTAGAGGGAAGACAGGGGGGAACGAAAGGGGGCAGGGTGAACGGAGAGAGAGAGAGAGAGAGAGAGAGAGAGAGAGAGAGAGAGAGAAGAGTTCACCCCCCCCCCCCCCCCCTCCATTGTCGACGGTCCGTCAGTGACCCAGCGCGGGTAGACTGTGTGCATACAGAGCGACAGGAGGTGAACCCCCATCCCCCACCCCGCCTGCATGCCCCCACTCCCACCACTCCCCCCCCCACCCCCACCCCCACCCCTGTCGTATTGTCCAATGCGAAGCGCAGACAGACGGACGGGGATCCCTCGCCGCTGGTCCCACATGCATAATTCATACTGACCTCTGAAAATGAGACCTGGACGAAGGGCAGCGGTAAGGAGGGAGAGGGGGAGGTTGTGTGTGTGTGTGTGTGTGTGTGTGTGTGTGTGTCGTGCGTGTGTGTGTGTGCGTGTGCGTGTGTGTGTGTGTGTGTGTGTGTGTGTGAGTGGGGGGGGGGGGGGGGGGCAGGGACAGGAAGGGTTGAGGTGAAGGATGAATGGGGAAGAAGGGGTTCGATTGGAAGCAGGTGGGGGGTAGGGGGGGGGGGGGTAGGGAGGATGTGGAGCAGGGGGGCAGTTTGCGGAGGGAGGGGCAGTTTCAGTTTTGATTGTCTGTTTACAGTTGTGATAAACAAATGGTCAAGGCTGGCGGGAGGTGGAGAGGGGGGAGGGTAGATGTGTAAAGATAGTACAAGGACCATGAGGTGTGTGTGTGTTGCGGGGGGGGGGGGGGGGGGGAGGGAGTGTGTGGCGTGTGTGTATAATTATGTGTGTGTGTGTGTGTGTGTGTGTGTGTGTGTGTGTGTGCGTGCGTGCGTGCGCGCGCGCGCACGCGAGCGCGCATGAGTGCATCTGTGTGCGTGCATGAGTGTGTGTGTGTGTTTGTAAGTGTGTGTGTGTGTGCGTGCATGCGTGCGCGCGCGCGCGCGCGCACACACACACACACACACACACACACACACACACATACGGACACGTGCGCGCGCGCTTGCGCATGCACGCAAACACGCACACGTACATGCAAGCAAGCGCAAGCGTGTGTGTGTGATGTACGTAATAACTCTATTTTACGCGCGCGCGCGTTCGCGGTCACAGAGATGTGGGTAAAGCTGGCTAATCACTTGCAAATGTCAAACCAGCTGGTGAAAAGAAAGGAATAAATAGCACGACAC
>CM065723.1:71643260-71645760 GCA_033310375.1 Conus canariensis
ATAGAAAGAAAAAAAAAAACCGTAATACATATCAATACGAGAAGGAGAGAGAGAGAGAGAGAGAGAGAGAGAGAAGACAGACAGACAGACAGACAGACAGACAGACAGACAGACAGAGATGTGTACATGGTTTTGATCAAATGAGACAATCTCTATCTTTACTCAGTTATCGCATTCCCCTCACTTCTTCTCCCCCCCCCCCCCCCCCCCCCCCCCTTATTTTCCTCATCACGTTATCTTCCTCGTCTTCCTGTGCGTGTGTAGCGGCAGAAGAAAGCAGAGGAGAGCGGTGTGTGTGTGTGTGTGTGTGTGTGTGTGTGTGTGTGTGGTGTGTGTGTGTGTGCGCGCGCGCATATGTGCGTGCGCGCGCGCGCGCGTGTGTGTGTGTGTGTGTGTGTGTGTGCGCGTACATACGTGCGTGCGTGCATGCGTGAGTGTGTGTGCGTGCGTGCGTGCGTGCGTGCGTGCGTGCGTGCGTGCGTGTGTCTGCTGGATGGTCAGGGTGGAACGTGTCTGTCTTTCAGCTATCAGCAATGTGACCATTACGTGTTCTACCAGTGTTTTACGATTGTAAATGAGTTATGAGAACGTGCGACTAAATCTATGTAAAAATAACTGTTTTATCACTTGGTGTGCACATATGGATGCAACCTTTTCTATTTGGATTAAAACAAAGAAAGAAACAAACAAACAAAATCTGTAACAGTGAAAAGAAAGAAATAAAAAAACCTTTTCTCGTTAACACTACAGGCTCAGTTGACAATCACACATCCTTCCAAAGTTTTACGAATTTATTCAAATTGAGGTGGGCATTTTACCCAGCGCCAAAACAATGACAACGACTTAGTATTAATGAATATGACTACTGCTCTCCTGGAAGCAGACCATTTTGAATTAGAGCATATTCTGGACATTGCAGATCAAAGCAAGATTCGTCCCCAATGGTGTACATGATATATTCCCTACATATTCTATATTCCATGTCCCCACACTCTCTCTTAGGTATATATCAATCTGTAAATTCATGGCTGCTGCCACAGCAAAACTTTATTAATGAGTATACGTCCGTATCTGGAAGCTGTGAAACATGTTTTCTCTCCAAGAGTTATAATGAGCATAAAACTGACGTGACTGAATATAGGGGAAGGGAGGTTGCGGAGGGGAGCAAACAAAATCTGGAGATTAATTGGACCGATGTTATATCCGAGCAAAAAAAAAAACTGTGTGATCAAGTTTTGTGTCTGGAGCGTCGCTGTGTATTACTTCCCTTGCACACAGCAGCTCTAAACCAGACAAATAAGAAAGCATGGGCGACGTGGTATATCCTTGTTACTGTTCAAAATTGTGTGTGTGTGTGTGTGTGTGTGTGTGTGTGTGTTGTAGTTGAAGCTCTGTGATGATTTGAAATCAAGGACTGAAAATGGGGGGGGGGGGGGGGGGGTAAAATACTGGCCTCAATGATGCTCAGTGCCTTGGATGTCAGTTGTCGAAACATCCCAGTTAAGGATCAGACTATTTTTCAAACATTCGTCTAAGCGAGTATGGTGAAACTGGCTAAAATGCCCCCCACCCCCCTCACCCCCCTGCACACACACACACACACACACACACACACACACACACACACACACACACACACACCTTGTTCGGGCGGATACACTTCATCAGACCACTTTCAAATGCTGTTGTTCTTTTTTCCCCTAAGAAAGCTAAACGCCTGTTTTAACATCAGCATGTTTATCGGGGACATTTGTTCATGTATTTCAAATAAACAAATATGAGTGCGTACTCTCGGTTGCGAATCAGAGGAAGGAGTCAGTATCAATGTCAATCTTTCAGGTTTCAAAAGGAGGTATGGTCATTGCTTCAACGTTAAACCAAAGGCAGTTGTTTCTTACATCATCTTGCCGAAAGAATAGGCTATAAACCTGCTTACTGGCTGACCAAGTGACGCAAGGTTTATTTCATTCTTCTCTTTCTTTCTTTATTTCTTTCCTTCTTTGTTTACGAACTGGCATTGTTGGGCTCCTTTTCCTTTGTATTGAAAACATACTTAGTAATCTGATTAGGAAAGAGATTTCTAGTCTTTCTTTCCTTTACCTTAATGACATTTACATAAAAAAAAAAAAATGTAACGGCGAAAGGTAAAATTACAGGGCAAAATCAATTGATATTTGTTAAAAGCGAGAACATGGACAATCATGCTTTATTTATGCCCGTATCGTCTCTTCCAGTACTGAATATACTAAACTTAGCTGTAGTTTATTACGTTCTTGGTGTGTGTTTGTGGCATGTGGAATGAATATACATTAATTGGTTAATCCCTTGTATGATAGTACCTTCCGTTATACTTCATGTTTATGTGCTAAATCATTTGCATGATTTACATCTAGACAGAACAAGTTCCGTTTATCCCACGTGTAGATTTGATACACACTCTTGATAGCTTTAAACTGAGCCTTTCATAATTTCATTTAATAATGAGCAAACTAGATCTAGT